>JAJOZX010003936.1:310000-442500 GCA_023014485.1 Bathynomus jamesi | reverse complement strand
ATGACGTCATCGATACTCTGCTGTTTATCATTTAATATTTTCCTGATGTTGTTATCTTTACAGTTACCTAGCTTTGCAGTCACTCTTTTTCTCTTTCGGAACAATTAACTCTTTTGTCTCTCGATCCTGCTTCACTTTCCTCCTTGTTGTATTTTTGGAACATGTCTTTCCACAATTTCCAGCGTCTTCTCCCCTAAAGTCATTAGCATCTCTTTCGTTGTCGTGGCTTCGAAAATGGTTTTCCAGTCTATTACTTCCTTGCTGGATGCAACACCTTCCCAGTTTATAGCTTTGGAGTGGAAATTAAAAGTTTCGAATTTGCTACTTTCTGTTGTTCGTGTTCTTTCCTTTCCTGTTGCTTTTATATTGGTTATTTCAATAATGTTGTGGTTCGATATTATAGTTGGGGATATTTCAACATTATCAATTAGGTTGCTGTTGTTTGTGAATACCAAATCCAGGCAGTTGTTTTTTCTTGTGTTTATTTCTTGCGTTAACATAAATTCATCAGCTACAGCTAGTAGCATTTTTACCTGCTCCTGGTCTTCCCGTGTGCCCTCCTTGTCCTGGTGTATACATATATTTTTTCCTATCCTTTTATACAGTATTTCATGAATGGGAAATTAAAATCACCACAGGAAAAAATATTTGGGGTTGGAGAGTGTAGATCTTTTACCTAGTTTCTTACCTCTGTAATGGAATCTGAAAATTTTGAGGTGGGCGTGTTTGGGGGTCTGTACATTACAATTAGTACCATATTTAATTTTTCAACTTTTGCTGCTACATATTCTACGTAGCTGTTTGAGGTACTTGTAGTCATTTCTGCCATATGCCTTTCGCATGTGTAAATAGCACATCCTCCTTTACGTCTCATTGTTCTGTCGGCTCGGAGTATGTTATAGTTGGTAATTTGTATTTCTCTTTTGTCAACACAGAACTCGCAGTTTTCACAGTTTCCCTGGCAGTCCTTTAGATGAGTTTCCGTGAGGCATGTAAAGTCTGCTCCGACTTCTTGCATGAGTCCTTTCAGGTATAAAACTTTGTCCGAGGAATGATTTGATTTAACGCCCTGAATGTTGGCTATGATTACTTTTATTTTTTCTCTATGGTTTTCGCATACAGGTGGTTCCGATTTGTTTTCCAATGGTGGTGCCGGTTTCGTTGTCTTGTGGTCCTCCGAGAATTTGCCTCTTTTTATCTTTGTTGGTACCTGTTGTCCCGATAACGCATGAAGTGTCTTTGTGCGTGCCTTCTGTCCGGCTGTCGGATTCCTATATTTGTCAGCTGATTTTGTAATTGCTGGATAGTATTTAGGAGCTGAATTGTGTTGGCTGCGTCTAAAAAATTGGCACTCTTCTTTGATGTTCGTTTTCCTGTTCACTCGTTGCTTTCCTTTGAGGTTGGTGGTAACGGCATTTTTTTCCGTAAAATGGTGGAATTTGCATTTCCTATCAAATTTGCAATATCCACTTGTGTAATGCGTGTTGCATAATGTGGGATGTGCAAGTATGCATTGCCCATCTCGATATCTGCAGTTCCCTTTTGCGTAGTATTTACAGTACATACGATATTTTCTACAGTTCTACTTCCTGTTTTCTTATTATTTTCAAGTTCTTATTTTGGTATTATCATTATTTTTCTTTGGCTGTTTATTTTCTACGTTTTTAGTTATTATCTTTTTATCATTTCGCTCGTTGAACAGTTTTACTACCTCGCAACTTTTACTTATCTCTTTTCTTTCATCTATGTCTTCATTCCTTATTATATTGTTTATATTATTATTCGTTATTATATTGTTATTCGTTATTACATTGTTATTCGTTGTTTCTTCCTCTCTCTCATCCACCCGAATTTTCATTATTTCATCCTTTTCTGTCACCCTCGAGTTTGCTTTCTCCATTTCTTTAAATATCACGAAGGAGTTTACAGTTTGTGTACATGCGTTACACAGAAATTTGATTCCCACGATCTGTTTCGCGTTCGAAACAAGAGATATTTTCCTATCATCCCAATTCATGCAGATAAAGTGCAGTTTTTGAGAGAAATCGCATCTTATTGCTGCATTTTCAGTTGTTTCCAGATTACCCAGATTGCAGATTAAGTGGGAATTTGGACTCATGGTCATGCTATTCATTAATTAGTGTAATAAGAGATACACATACAAATTATTTATTTATTTGTTTATTTTTTTCATTTCTTTCTCTTTTTTTTTCCTTTCGATGGTCACGAGGATTTTCTGACCTTTGCGTTTTTGGACCATTTTCCTGCCTTGTTTCAAGATTTCTCGAACGCCAACGGTATTACGGTTTAAAGACGAGGGTCACTCAATATATTTTTCCCCAACTTTTCTTTTCTTTCCAAGTTTCCGTGCAAGTTCCAGAAATTTTGTACACAAGTAGTTACATAACTTTTTTACCAGTTTTTATTTTTCCACTTAGTCTCCATCCTTTTCTACGTCTTTCCTCCACCTCGAAACAAGGGCATTTATTCCTTGCTGGTAAAAGTCCGCTGGGTTCCGCTGGAGCCACCTCTTAACCTCCTCAACAACCTCATCGTCACTCTGAAACTTTCTTCCACGAATAGCATCCTTCATTGGCCCAAACAAATGGAAGTCTGAAGGTTCCAGATCCGGGCTGTATGGAGGGGGGTAACGTAGTCAAACGCATTTTTGTGATGGCCTCTCTTGTTTGCAAACTGTTGTGTGGTATTGCCTTATCGTGGAAAAGAAGGACGTCTTCCAGTTTTCTCTCTGGTCGAACTCACTTTATACGTCTCTGGAGTCTTTGTAGGGTAGAAATATATGCTTCTGAGTTGATTGTTTGTCCTTTCTTCATAATGTCCACCAGAATCACCCCTTTCATGTCCCAGAAGATGGTGGCCATAACGTTTCCTGCAGAGGGAGCCATTTTGAACTTTTTCTTGCGTGGGGAGTCTGCGTGATGCCACTCCATGGATTGGCGTTTTATTTCAGGTTCAAAGTGGTGTACCCAAGTCTCATCCCCAGTCACAATTCGTGAAAGGAAGTCATCCCCTTCTGTCTCGTATCGAACCAACGACTCAGAAGCAATTTCTTTTCTTTGGGCTTTGCGATCTTCAGTCAGTTCACGAGGAACAAACCGTGAACACACTTTTGAGTATCCCAGTTGCTGAATTATCGTATTAACACTTCCTTCACTAATTCCTAGCTCCAGTGATAGCTCCTTGTATGTGACGCGCCGATTTGATTGAATGATGTTGTTAGCACATTGCACAGTGTGAGATGTCACAGCCGATGCCGGGCGACCGCTGCGTGGCTCATCATCGAGGCTAGCTCTCCCTCTCTCCGATGATCTCACGTTTTGACCAGCGTCCAACTGTGCTTCGATCAACAACAGCATCTCCGTAAACGTTTTGTAGACGTTTGTGAATATTTCTAACTGTTTCCTTCTCTGCGGTTAAGAACTCGCTAACAGATCTCTGTTTACGACGCACATCTCTGTCAGACGCCATTTTCGAAACTGCGTTAACCATCGGTTTTATACAAGGGCGTTTAAAAGCGGTTTTGTACAAGGAGGGGAGGTTCAAACTGGAAAAATCCGGTTATGTGAAGCGCAGAAAGTTCAAACTTACGGCCGAGAAAACATTTCAGCCCCATGGCTTATTATTTAGCTAAGAAAAAAGGGTGGGGCAAAATATATTGAGTGCCCCTAGTATATACGTTAAACTGGTGATAATTTATGTAAACTGTATTGCACTTTCTTAATTTTACTGAATTTCACTTAATAGTTTATATGCACGGATTCACTGATACTTTCCACTTTCGGGTGTAAACAGAATAAACTGCCGAGTAGTTTATTCCCTTCTTTTTTGGGTGTTAATAAGGAGAGAGAGACAACACGTCCATTCTCCACAAGGTACAAGCAAACATAAACAATTAATATGATCGTATACAGCGTTGAACTCCATGTAGTTTACTAGTCTTATACAGTAATAAGGTTCCATTATAATTACTGCAAGTCTATATGAACAGCTACCACAATACAACTTTTTATATACTAGTGAATTTGAACCAAAAATAGACATCACACAACCAATTACAATTACATTACACTAGTTTATAATATTTAGAGATTAGCTGGTCGAGAAAATGTAAATTTATGGACAACTTAACTTATTATGGTTTGCCATTTTTGTGAATGTAAAATAGTTTTGTGTAATTGCACTTTGAAATTAGTATAAATTATCAAAGTGTTTTTTGGTGTTCAATTTTCTGTAAATATAGATTTTGTTTTGTAATGAAAATTTTAAAATTTCAAATAATCAGTAAGAGAATCAGCTAAATTTGGCCGATGCCAATGCCCCCAATATGGCCGAATCTGCCAGTGCCGATGAATCAGTAAACTACTAGATTTTATTGATTTTGCTAATTTTGAGGGCCAGGTTCTTTACTGATAAATATACTACAGTATTCAATTTGATGTAATAACATGTTTTATAGGTTTAATAACTCACACATGTTGTTTATATCCTCATGTAATCGCAAGTTTCTTTAAAAATATCATCATATTTGTTAAACTTTAATAAAAAAGTCTCGTCTTCTAATTTTTTTTACAGTTAAGATAGTATAATGGCTCCAAATAAAGAAATTTCATAAAAGAATAGGATGAAAATTATTGTTATTCATAAAGAAGGCAACACTCAAAGACAAATAGCTGCTAAAGCTGGAGTATCATTGTCTACTGTTTCCAAAACACTTTCTCACCACTCACAAACTGGGGATGTGAAGAACAAAACAGGTTGAGGATGGAAGTGAAAAACATCTAAAAAGGATGATGAGTATATGATAATGATGAACAAGCGTAATAGAAAGAAGACTGGTGGGTAGGGAAGATGAATGAGGGAGTGTGGAGGTTGGTTGTGTAATGTCTATTTTTGGTTCAAATTCAATATATAAAAAATTGTATTGTGGTAGCTGTTCATATAGACTTGCAGTAATCATAATGGAACCTTATCTATACTAATAATTGTGACGGTCGAACTGTCTGCGAACTTTCATTCTTTGTTTCTTATGGCGGGCCAAACCATTGGACAGATTTGGATGAGACTTTGGGGATAATGGTAACTGAGGCCGTGGAAGAACATAGACGATGTGGCGTCGGCCTCCGAGGTCATCTGAGCCAAGATAGTGACATCATAGACATATCATAAAAGAAAGTGACAAAATGGGCGGAGCTCTAGCATATATATATATATATATATATATATATATATATATATATATATATAAAAACATAGGTTATGTGGTGTCGGCCTCCGAGGTCATAATATATATATATATATATATATATATATATATATATATATATATATATATATATATATAGGCTACGTGGCGTCGGCCTCCTAACCAATCGTCAAGGGCGTACAATTAACCTAACCGGGCATTCAATTACTCTAACTGGGCATTCAGTTGACCTAACCGGGCATTCAATTAACCTAACCGGGCATTCAATTAAACTAACCGGGCATTCAGTTGACCTAACCTGGCATTCAATTAACCTAACCGGGCATATATATATATATACATATATATATATACATACACACACACATATATATAATAATATATATATATATATACACACAGACCGTACATGGAACAAGGAACCCTTCTGGGAAAATTAAATCCACTATAGTCCGAATAAGTAATGGTCAATGACAAAGACTATAGTTTTTCTTTTTCATGTTAGCCCGACGTGGGAAAAAGAAAAACTATAGTCTTTGTCATTTATCATTACTTATTCGGACTATACTGGATTTAATTTTGCCAGAAGAGTTCCTTTTTCCAAACACGGTCTGTGTGTATCATGAAAAAACCTCAGAGGACCATTCTGAGTTCAATCCCATATATACACATGGTGTTTCAGGAGGAAAGGTCAATACTTCGGGAGGTGATAGTATCGGTCATTGTGAGCAAAAATGTTCATTTGAACATGTGTCTAATTCTGAATGGTTACGGAGATAAAGCTGTTTGAATCTGATGCGCGCGCAGCTCTTCCTCCCCCATCCTTCCCCTATAACCTTGAACTATGTAAGCTGTAATGTAAGCATGTAACATAAGCCAATCGACAGCTGACTGTTGTGAGTGACATTGTTTGGTGTTTGAAGCAGTGTTAAGAATGCCACACACCTTCACACATGCCGAGTATGCAGATATGGTGTATGTCTACAGTTTTTGCGATGGAAGTGCAACAGCTGCTGTTGCAGAATACCGTCGACGGTTTCCGAACCGCAGAATTCCGGATCGAAGAGTGTTTACCATGGTTTTCAACACATTGCGTGAGATTGGTACACTTCCCAGCGCTCATGTTTCATCTGAACGTGAAGGTCAACAAGATGTGGATGAAGTGGAAAACATTCTTCAGTTGGTAGAGCGTAGTCCTACTACTAGCTCACGAAGAATTTCTACACGTCTCGGTGTACCACACACAAGAGTATGGCGAACATTACGTGAGGAAGGCTTGCATCCATATCATGTACAGCGTGTACAACACCTTCAACCAGGAGACGCTGCCATGCGACTGGAATTTTGTCATTGGGTAAATGCTAATCGCCGATTGCTTCAATTAATACTGTTCACCGATGAAGCTATTTTCACCCGTGACGGTATCAACAACACTCGTAACTCTCATCGGTGGTCAGACGAAAATCCAAATTCCACTGTGGAAACAAATTTTCAACATCGCTTTTCTGCCAATGTGTGGTGCGGTATCATCGATGATCAGCTGATTGGCCCTGTTACTTTAGAGAATCGTCTTACAGGACAAAGTTGCCTAGAATTTCTGCAAAATGAATTGCCAGGACTATTGGAGGATGTTCCTTTGGCTACACGCGTTGGTATGTACTTTCAGCATGACGGAGCTCCTCCACATTCTACCCGTCTGGTGATGCAATACCTAAATCAAACTTTCCATGGTCGATGGATCGGCCGCGGTGGTCCCATTCAATGGCCACCAAGGTCTCCAGACCTCTCTCCGTTAGATTATTGTTTGTGTGGGTGGATGAAAAGTCAAGTTTACAAAAGAAAGGTGGATACACGAGACGAATTGCTCGCGCGCAGTTTGGATGCTGCTGCCCGCATAAAGGAACGTCAAGATCAACTCAGACGAAGAACAGCTATCTTCGCACACGAGTTGCAAAGTGCATTGAGGTTGACGGTGGGATTTTCGAAAACGTATTGTAAACTGTAACAAATTTGTCATTTCTGTATCTGATACCATTCAAAATGCCAATGTTTAAACATTAAATGTTAGAAACAGTAATTGGTTTCTCTTTCTTGATTACCATTAACAATGCTTTTGTATTTGTAGATTCAAACAGCTCTATCTCCGTAACCATTCAGAATTAGACACATGTTCATATGAACTTTTTTTTCACAATGACCGATACTATCACCTCCCGAAGTATTGACCTTTGCTCCTGAAACACCCTGTAGATATATATATATATATATATATATATATATATATATATATATATATATATATATATATATGCACACGAGGGCCACTCAATATATTTTGCCCCACCTTTTTTTTCTTTTCAAGTTTCCTTGTAAGTTCCATAAATTTTGTACACAAGTAGTTACATACCTTTTTTACAAGTTTTTATTTTTCCACATAGTCTCCATCCTTTTCTACGGTTTTCTTCCACCTCGAAAGAAGGGTCTTTATTCCTTGCTGGTAAAAGTCCGCTGGGTTCCGCTGGAGCCACCTCTTAATCTCCTCAACAACCTCATCGTCACTCTGAAACTTTCTTCCACGAATAACATCCTTCATTGGCCCAAACTAATGGAAGTCTGAAGGTGCCAAATCCGGGCGTATGGAGGGTGGGATAACACAGTCAAGCGCATTTTTGTGATGGCCTCTCTTGTTTGCAAACTGTTGTGTAGTCTTACGTTATCGTGCAAAAGAAGGACGTCTTCCAGTTTTATCTCCGGTCAAACTCGCTTTACACATCTCTGGAGTCTCTGTAGGGTAGAAATATATGCCTCTGAGTTGATTGTTTGTCCTTTCTTCATAATGTCCACTTTTGGTTTATACTCTTTATGGTACTTTTTATAGCTGGAAGTGGGGCTTCCACCCGTAGCCAAACACTTCGACTATATCTGAACTTGGCCGCGCGTTCGTTTAAGGAGGGTGACCGTTTCTTTTAATGCCCCTGTTTGGATTTCTATGGCCTGGGGCTGTCCTGTTATTGAATTCAGGTAAGTTGGTACGTTGTTGTTCATCATACCTGTTGCCCCAACTATGATGGGGAGAATGGCAGCTTCTTTCAATCTCCAGTTTCTCTTTATGTCGTAGATAAGCGCCTGGTATTTGGTGATTTTCTCCCTTTCCGCTCTATTAAGGCCGTAATCGTTTGGGACACTGACCTCAATAAGTAAGGCACCCCTTTCCCTCTTGTCCCACACTACTATGTCCGGTTTTACTGCCGAGTTATCTATAAAAGTGGCAGTTGGAATTACTGTGTCATAGTATATAATATAATGGTTATTTCCAGTGACTGGTGCAGGTGTATGGTCCCATACATTTTTACTGTATTCTAATTCTAATGCTCTCATGATCTTCCAGTGGATATATTTGCAAATTTTATTGTGTGTGGCTGTATAGTACCCATCTGCCGTGAGCACCCTACAGCCAGATATTAGATGGCCATCACTTTCCACCTCAACATGACAGAATCTACACCTGTCGCTATTACTTAGTCCAGCCATTTTTTTAAATGCATTTGTTAGGAGTGCAAGATCTTGGGCACCCATTATTAGTCGCTCTCCGTCATATTGCAGAACTCCTCTCCTTAACCATTCCAATGATCCTTCTTTATTGATCTAGTCCTTCTGTAGTTCTTGATAGTATTTTCCAGCTCTTTGATGTTGCCATTCTTATGCATGTTTGGCCTGTTGTTCCAGCACAAATCTTTTGCGACTTTTCCTAGCTATTAAGGTTGCTGGTACTCTTTCAGTTTCTACTTCTTCTGTCATATTATTCCCTCCAAAGTGATGGGCCAGTTTCGTTATGGAAGTATGTTGCGTTACCCTTGTATTATGTTGCTCACGGACCAGAGCTATTGTAGGGCTACTAGAACTCCTCAGATACTTCTAAATGCTAATGGTTGATGATCGGTGCAGCTGGTTAACCTCAGTCAATCCCATTCCTCCCAGTTTCCATGGTAGGTACAATCTGGGAAGACACTGGTTCCGGTATGTTGTTCTATTTAGAGGTTTGTTTAGTTCTGATTGCGGCCAGTCTATGATAGTAGTATGAGCGCGTTTGGGGAGAGGAAGTTGGGGTGCTCTGAAATCCTGCCCCTGAAGGGGCCCCCTGAAGGCATAGCCTTCTGTATGAGGGGGGCCCCCTTACTTAAGTTATTAGCCCATTTATGGGGTCTCACCGTCCTTAATGAAGGGCATTTGCCCCTTGAGGGCCCCATCCTCCTTGGGGGGAGAAAAAAAAATCGTTTTCACCTTCATTCAAAAAATTTAAGAAAGGATTGAGCCTCGCCTTCCTCCTTCAAAAAAGTTCTTTCATGAGGCAAACAAGAACAAACAAAAACATACATACATTCAAGTACTTTCCGTTCAGACAAGTTAGAAGACAGTAGAAATGGAAACGAATGAAAGGCTTTAATAGGACTAACGAGATTGCACATTAACACCCAATTTTCAAATTTTAACAAATTGCGAACAATACATAAATGAAAATCAGAGTGATCATATTTTAAACCTAATACAAGTTCTTTGTTTAACATCTGCATTATGAAAAATAAAATGAATATTTATCATTTTAATTTAAATAAATTAATTTCTCTCTTTTTTAAGGGAAACTGGCTTATTTTCAAACGAGATGACCTTCAAATACAATATATACATATAGTACACTCATATTTGTTTATTTACTCTTAAATATGTAGTTTTCTGTTATTTACGCTGATATATACCATTACATTCACTTTCACATGCTATCTTCTGGTATGTGAATTAATAATTTTACTATACAGCAAATTTCGTTATAAAATTGCATATGCTAAAAAGAACATCAAGCTGCGTAACACAGCTTTGAATCTGAAGCATCAATTGTTATCCTCCGCTAAACATCCACTTAAATATTATTACTAATATTGATTTATTGTTATTATTACATATATATATGTACACGTGTTAAGAGTATTTAAATTAAATATATTGATTTCAATTCCCTTCGTAATAAAAGCATCTGGCAACTACCCCCAATCTTGCTATATATTTCTCTCAGTAATTGTTTTCAGGTTATTTGTTAAGTTTAACTTTCTTCTAAAGACTATTAGCTGCAACTAATCTTGTTATTATTATTATATATATATATATATATATATATATATATATATATATATATATATATAACATCCAAATAAGTAGGTTCGGGTAAAAAAAATTTTATTAGATGCAATTAAAGAAAACGGGATGTCAAATTTATGTGGGTTGTCATTTTTAAATAGATGCAGCGGGAAATAGGTATTGAAAGTTGAGAGATTTTTCATTAAGAACCTTTCTACTTGTAGTTATAGTTAGGACTATTCACATTACTTTAATTATCATTTCTCTAATTTAACGGCTGTTCACAATTCCTCATAATTCTCATAATAAACGTATTTGTTTTCACACCAGTCAGGCCACTGTTTACATCAATCACACAGAATGTTCATGCTTATTGTTTTTGTCATTAGCTGTACCAATCATGTCTTTACAGACTGAAGCCTACCGTTACAACGTTTAAAATGTTATAATTAATGCTTTATGATATCAGATCTCGTATAAAAAGCATTATTTTCTGTACAAATGGCCACAAAAATACTTTCAATCCTAATATATGTACGTATAGTATGCAACATACGCTTTTCACCTGTATTAAAAACGTAAAAGTATCATCATGCGATCTTAGTTTCCGCAATGACGTGAGCCCTAACATTTAATTTAAAATTATTTAACAGATCATTCGAGGGAACTGTACATCGATCTCATTAGAACTTCTGACTCATAATAACCCGCTATGCATATTTACAAGAGTCGAATTTAAATAAATAAATAAATATATATATATATATATATATATATATCTATATATATAAGGAGTTTGTATGTGGCATTCCAGCAGAAGGCAGGAAGTGTCTGAACCCTGTTTCTCCCATCACTGTCCTCTTCATCTGGCCTTTTACATGTCACGTCTACCCTGTAAACAGTCCAGCATACTCTCAAACACGCGCTTCTCACTATATCCCTTACTACACACGCATGCATCTTACACACTACACAGTCTTTTCAAAAAAGGTGTAATTTCAATAGTTTCGGAGATTCGCGATTGGCCCCTCCTTCCTGCCTGCATCGTATATAGTACCAAGCAAGTCTCTCCACAGTTTACAGGTTTCCTCATTGTCTAAAATTTATAAAGTTCTCTCTTATTGTTTTCCTTATTGTAACGGACATCACAACCGAATTTAAATAGTATTTAAGTATTATGTCGAGCAACATAGCTAGATAACCCGCCACAGCCTAGTTTCTTTGCATAATCATGAAACAAGATTAATATATATATATATATATATATATATATATATTATACACGGCAAAAGTAGTTTGAAGATTTATTCCATCACACGACTGATTATAATTATACACTTTAGAGGAGTTTGCAAATTGCATATACTTAGACAAAAAGTATTAGATCTTATGATGATTTCATGTCATTATCAGCATGCTTCACTGTCCTTTCAGTCATTGTGACCGTAGAACGTACCAGAACTATGGTCTTGACAAACCACAATGTGTTAAATTTAAATATTGACTTATTGTTATTATTACATATATATGTACACGTGTTAAGAGTATTTAAATTAAATATATTGATTTAAATACATTTCGTAATAAGAGCATCTGGTAACTCTACCCCAATTTTGCTATATGAAAATGAAAATGAAAAGGTTTATTGCCAGACTATAGTCCATATGGCAAATATTATTAATACAATGACAGTTCATACACTAAGGGTAGAAATATATACAATTGATTAGAAATAATACTGCACTGTCGAAGTTAAGTGGAGCTACAGACAGACAGACGTTTTCGTACCAAGAAGTCCATAGCTTAGGCCTTAGAGGATAAATGGCAGGACTCATGGATAGCTTGGATGATCGGGTTGGTTGATTTTTTAATTCTTTGCATTAGAATGTGTTGAGCACGTCTTGTTACCTCCGGGAAGCTCGGGACATTGCGGGTAGCAAACATTTGCGAAGCTGAGCATCGGGGGTAATTTATGTAAGAGTCTAAAAGAACTGTTGTACAGCAAATTTAGGGTACTGCCAGAACCTTTTTTATAATTCACACAGAGCTGCAGACCGTATATATTACTGCAGAAAGTACGAAAGAGTGTGTCTTTAGCTTCACTTGTACAGAAACGAAAGCTCCTTATGGTCATATTCGCTTTAGCATACAGGCTTCGAGACTGTTTTCTTATATCCGAGTCATCACTCAAGGAGCTGGTAATAGTTTGACCCAATTACTTAAACTCTTGTACTTCCTCAATTACTTCACCATTCATTTTAAACCTTATGTGAAAAATGCTCTGTATCAATTGGTCCACAATTAACCCACCCCTTATATCCACAGTCTAACTATAGAGTAGATTAAGTCTAGCCTTGTAGGGGTCAGCCTAGAGATTCCGGAAATGGTCCAGAGCGGGCAGATAAATTGAGGTCCACAGTAGGATTCCTCACCAAATTAGGTTAGGGCAATCTACCTTCACCTTTGTTACGCTATGAGTTGATGCTAGGTCTTAGGCCACAATGTAGGCCTAATTTGTCTGACCCAGCTTAATTTACTGCGTTTACTTCTAACTGGGTTAAAAACACAATTAGTCACTTACTACTAGTTATTAGAGACCCTTTTCCCCTTTTGTTTAATTGTTGAGAGCGTACTTGCTGGTGGGGATCTTTTTTCCGTTGTTTGTTCTTCCCCCTTCCCTCGTTCCGTCTTGTAACCCCGTTCCTCGTTTTCGTTCCCCCTTGTCCACCTTTTCGCTGGGCTTTTTCCACCAGCGACCTCTTGGTTTTTTGGTTGGTTGATCGGTAATGTATATCTATTACCGAGCACGCTCTTGTCACACAGTATATAAATACTAGTGTGGAGAATAACTCTGGTGAGCAACCAATTGGTTTCATCCACCCAGTTATTGACATAAAAGGAATTTAATAATTGTTCGATTAACTACCTACCTACTCAGTGAACCATTTTCGTTACATCCCAACTACCCACACATCAGTTTTCCATATACTGGGGGCCCGGGAGATAAAAATTTTGGTGTCAATGTCACCAATTTTTATGTCTGAGTATAGACTAGCTAACTATTTGACTGTAAATGCCTGTTAATCTGATTAACAGTGACTATCCTCACCATCTCATGGAGAAGATGTAGCATTTAATTAGAAGAGAAAATATACATCCATAAGATGAAACTGTCTATGGTCTTTACCATAAGAAAAGGAAAAGTGAAAGTTAGAAGATAAATTACAATTCCCCAGCATCTATTTTTTGTTGTAAAACTAGTCGCGCCTTTAATGCTGTTTGTCGCTGAGGTCATGTGTCTGTCAATGTTGTAGTAGGATGCGTTACCACTCCTACTGTCAAAGGAATAGTTACTGGAAGTTCAGTGTCTCCAGTTGTTACTGGCGGTGGAGAAGGTTCTCCAAAGTCCATTGTTTTGGGTCCAGGCTCTAAGGGGTACAAAAGAGAAATGTCTCTTGTTGTGTCACCCGTTGAAGTCCTTAATTTGACCACTCTTGTTACCCCGTCTGCCCCTGGTCTGAGTTCTAAAACTCTAGCCAGAGGCCAGTATTGTCTTGGAGTACTGTCATGTATGAGAACAAGGTCCCCTACCTTAATTGTGTCAGACCAATCCTTCTTAGTCATTTGGTTATGTCTCTCCCTTAGACCCATCAAGTACTCAATTTTCCGCTGTTTAATGAAATGAGCTTTAACTCTAGTTAAATGTTGTAACTTAGTCTGGAGCTCATCATGTCGTTGAGTCCAGTTTGGGTCTTCTGAAGAGTCTATATAGTAGTACGGCAGGAGACTAACTTGTTCTCCCCGAATCAAATGATTTGGAGTTAATGGTTCCGGGGTCATTAATGTTGTCACTTACATAAGTGAGTGGTCTATTGTTAATGATGTTCTCAATCTCAGCCAGGAGAGTGAGCAACTCAAACAAGTGTATCTGTTTTTTACCATTTGCTTTCTTCAAGCAGTTCTTTACTGCTTGTATATTCCTCTCCCAGATAGAACCATACCAAGGAGAGGCAACCGGAATATACTTCCACTTTATGTTTGAATTTTGTATATATAATTGTGTGAATTCATTGCTTAACAAATCGTGGATGACTTGTTCACCAGCCTTGAAATATGTAGCATTGTCAGTCCATACTGTCTTGGGTACTAAATATCGTGCACAGAATCTCTTAAAGACAGCAACAAAAGACTCTGCTGTAAGGTCCTCCACAACATCCAGATAAACAGCTCGTGAGGCAGCACATGTAAACAGTACAATGTACATTTTTTGTTCAGTGTCAACCAACCCCACAGTCAATGCTCCTGTATAGTCAATGCCTACAGTCTCAAAGGGTCTGTTGAGAGTAACTCTCTCCTCTGGCAAAGCAGGAGGATTTGGTATCCTATAGGGCCTAGCATGAATACGCCTACATGTGATACACTCACTCAGGACTGTTTTAACAGTGATCCTTCCCTTGGGTATCCAATAAGTTTTTCTTAATGTAGTTAGTGTCTGTGGTACCCCATATGATGTACATCATTGTGTGTGTTTGCCTGATGATTAATGTTGTCAAATAGCTAAATCTAGGTAAAAGGATTGGTTGTTTGCTTTTGTAAGACAGTTTTGATTTGTCTAATCTCCCTTTACACTTTAGATGGCATTCCTCATCTCTGAACAAATTTAGATCCACAACTACTGATGGTACAGGTTCTTTTGTTTGTTTCCCATTAGTCAAGAATTCTAACTCTTTATTGTACTCCTTTTGTCGTGCATGCGCTATCCAGTACTTGGTTGCAACTTCTGTATAATTATGATTGTTTTTATTTAGCTGATTGTTTATTGTAGTTAAACAGTTGTGAGCAAACCTCAAACAGTAAGCTGTGACCCTGACAAGTTTGCTGAAATCAGAATAATGTTCATAATTAGTGATTGGTTCAACCTTTTCATTTGAAAAGATTAAATTTAATGTCAAGTTAACTTGTTCCACAGGCCATTGGTATGTATTACAGAGCCACTTAGGTCCCATGAACCAAGTTTTGTTTGACTTCAACAACTTGTAGGATAAACCTCTGGTCAGAAAGTCTGCTGGATTTTGTTTAGTTGGAACATAGTGAAAGTTTACTTGTAGTCTTTCATTAGCTTCAGCTATTTCTTTTAGCCTATTTCTTGCAAAGATATTCTTACTATTAATGCTAGCATTCCGTATCCAGGCAAGACAAATCTGACTGTCAAGCCAGATGTGGATATCAGTTATGTTCACAACATGGTAAGCATCCTTAAGCAATGAATGGTTTTAATGGCTAACGCAGCAGCCAATAGTTCCAGTTGAGGTATGGTTCGGGTAGGTTTGAGGGGTGCAACTTTCCCTTTTGCATAAATTAGATGATTTTCTGTAGGACTTACAAGGTATGCACAGTACCCATAAGCATGTGTGCTTGCATCAGCAAACACATGAAGTCTCTGTGGCTTATCCCTAAACCCACAGCACCTTTGAATTTTAATGTTCTGCACTTTTGTTAAATCAGCAGCTAACTTCTTCCAAAATTTTTGCTATCCATTTGTTATTGGATCATCCCACCCAACATTTGTCATCCAAACTTCTTGGAGGAGAATCTTTGATTTTATTGTTGAAGGCAGGAATAGACCCATGGGGTCAAAATTTTTTGAAGCCTCTGATAATATTTGTCTTTTAATATTTACTTCCTCATCAAGTTTAAAACCTTTAGTACAGATTGAATCATGACTGATAGAAGATGCGTCCAAATAACAGTTCATACCTAAAGTTTTAACTCTGTCTGATGGATCAGTAAGACCATTATTATCCTTTAAAATCTTTTTGTTTAATTCCTCATCATTTGAAATCCACGCACTAAGTTCAAAGTTACCTTGTTGCATAATGTTTTGAGAGTGTTCATAGACCTCAGATAATTCAGATTTTGTTGTTGTTGAGCCTATTAGATTGTCTACGTAAAAATGTTCCTTGAGGAAATTCATTGTTAAAGAGTTATTAAACTGGTTCAAATGATGTCTAATTGTCATTGCTAATAGGCTAGGTGAGCAATTGGCTCCAAACAACACAACATTAAATCTATAGGTTATGAGCCCTTTATTCAAATCAAATGGATCCCTGAACCATAAGAACCTAAGTTGGTTCTTGTCATATTCATTTTTAGATTTATTCTCAAAATTGCCTTGAAATGGCACTTTGTACGGCATATTTATCTAACCTGAGGAGCCAAGTGAACACCTCCTCTCTCCTTTCTCTTGGGGGATAACGCCACCTCCAAGTTTCCTTGTTGCACCTACAGCATCCCCCCCCCCCTTTGCTTGGCAATAGTTTTGTGGTGAGACGACCAAAACTGTCTAAACAAAAGCCCAAAGACCTAAGGAACATGAAGGGAGTTGCTGTGGACATCTTCAAAAGATGATTAGACGCCTGGCTCAGAACAATCCCCGATGAACGGGACGTACATGGCTATGTGAGGTGGAGAGTACAAGAAAGCACTCGCCCCTCGACCAAGACAGGCCTAGAGGGGACACCAGCCTGACCTTCGTGTGAAGAGAGAACTACGCACGGAACCGCAACGTTGCGTACACACACACATTTTATTCGTGCATTTATCCGTGATTCACTGTCGTCAATTGAATTAACATAACCTACTAATTGTTACCACTGTACACTTAACCGTGATCGTGACATGGTGCTAGCCGTGATTTGAGGGTGTTTACATTTGGGGGTCTCCTCCCGCCATCCCACACAATGCGTCTCAGTCAATGTCTCTCAGCGCAGCCAAAGACAATATTACGGACGATACAAAGATCAGCAGAAAAATCAACGAGTGGTACAAAACTTCAAAATAAATCCAATTACCTTCCAAACAACACAGGACAATAGGAAAGTCAGAATGTGTAGTGTCCCCAAACTAAAGGCCTGACAAGAGACCTCCTCAACACTGAAGGAAATTAGCCTGGTTGTCAGTGGGCCAAGACATTTTAACCAGCTTCACCTTCATGTGAAGAGAGACCGACGCAGAGGGGGGGGGCACTACCATCGAGTATAGCAATTTAACTTGAAGTAGTAGCATTATTAAATATTTAAATTAAATAGATGATTCTTTCGCAATAAAAATTAGGTGGTAACCTACATCTTAACACATAGCTATCATATCTACAGCTAATTACGCAAAAGTACATTTCTCTTTCATATTGAGTTGCCAGATAGCAATATTTATTAAATTAAACCATATATTAATCATCCATTTAAATAGTGTACACTATTTAAATGGATGATTAATATATGGTTTAATTTAATAAATATTGCTATCTGGCAACTCAATATGAAAGAGAAATGTACTTTTGCGTAATTAGCTGTAGATATGATAGCTATGTGTTAAGATGTAGGTTACCACCTAATTTTTATTGCGAAAGAATCATCTATTTAATTTAAATATTTAATAATGCTACTACTTCAAGTTAAATTGCTATACTCGATGGTAGTGCCCCCCCCCTCTGCGTCGGTCTCTCTTCACATGAAGGTGAAGCTGGTTAAAATGTCTTGGCCCACTGACAACCAGGCTAATTTCCTTCAGTGTTGAGGAGGTCTCTTGTCAGGCCTTTAGTTTGGGGACACTACACATTCTGACTTTCCTATTGTCCTGTGTTGTTTGGAAGGTAATTGGATTTATTTTGAAGTTTTGTACCACTCGTTGATTTTTCTGCTGATCTTTGTATCGTCCGTAATATTGTCTTTGGCTGCGCTGAGAGACATTGACTGAGACGCATTGTGTGGGATGGCGGGAGGAGACCCCCAAATGTAAACACCCTCAAATCACGGCTAGCACCATGTCACGATCACGGTTAAGTGTACAGTGGTAACAATTAGTAGGTTATGTTAATTCAATTGACGACAGTGAATCACGGATAAATGCACGAATAAAATGTGTGTGTATACGCAACGTTGCGGTTCCGTGCGTAGTTCTCTCTTCACACGAAGGTCAGGCTGGTGTCCCCTCTAGGCCTGTCTTGGTCGAGGGGCGAGTGCTTTCTTGTACTCTCCACCTCACATAGCCATGTACGTCCCGTTCATCGGGGATTGTTCTGAGCCAGGCGTCTAATCATCTTTTGAAGATGTCCACAGCAACTCCCTTCATGTTCCTTAGGTCTTTGGGCTTTTGTTTAGACAGTTTTGGTCGTCTCACCACAAAACTATTGCCAAGCAAAGGGGGGGGGGGATGCTGTAGGTGCAACAAGGAAACTTGGAGGTGGCGTTATCCCCCAAAGAGAGAAAGGAGGAGAGGTGTTCACTTGGCTCCTCAGGTTAGATAAATATGCCGTACAAAGTGCCATTTCAAGGCAATTTTGAGAATAAATCTAAAAATGAATATGACAAGAACCAACTTAGGTTCTTATGGTTCAGGGATCCATTTGATTTGAATAAAGGGCTCATAACCTATAGATTTAATGTTGTGTTGTTTGGAGCCAATTGCTCACCTAGCCTATTAGCAATGACAATTAGACATCATTTGAACCAGTTTAATAACTCTTTAACAATGAATTTCCTCAAGGAACATTTTTACGTAGACAATCTAATAGGCTCAACAACAACAAAATCTGAATTATCTGAGGTCTATGAACACTCTCAAAACATTATGCAACAAGGTAACTTTGAACTTAGTGCGTGGATTTCAAATGATGAGGAATTAAACAAAAAGATTTTAAAGGATAATAATGGTCTTACTGATCCATCAGACAGAGTTAAAACTTTAGGTATGAACTGTTATTTGGACGCATCTTCTATCAGTCATGATTCAATCTGTACTAAAGGTTTTAAACTTGATGAGGAAGTAAATATTAAAAGACAAATATTATCAGAGGCTTCAAAAAATTTTGACCCCATGGGTCTATTCCTGCCTTCAACAATAAAATCAAAGATTCTCCTCCAAGAAGTTTGGATGACAAATGTTGGGTGGGATGATCCAATAACAAATGGATAGCAAAAATTTTGGAAGAAGTTAGCTGCTGATTTAACAAAAGTGCAGAACATTAAAATTCAAAGGTGCTGTGGGTTTAGGGATAAGCCACAGAGACTTCATGTGTTTGCTGATGCAAGCACACATGCTTATGGGTACTGTGCATACCTTGTAAGTCCTACAGAAAATCATCTAATTTATGCAAAAGGGAAAGTTGCACCCCTCAAACCTACCCGAACCATACCTCAACTGGAACTATTGGCTGCTGCGTTAGCCATTAAAACCAATTCATTGCTTAAGGATGCTTACCATGTTGTGAACATAACTGATATCCACATCTGGCTTGACAGTCAGATTTGTCTTGCCTGGATACGGAATGCTAGCATTAATAGTAAGAATATCTTTGCAAGAAATAGGCTAAAAGAAATAGCTGAAGCTAATGAAAGACTACAAGTAAACTTTCACTATGTTCCAACTAAACAAAATCCAGCAGACTTTCTGACCAGAGGTTTATCCTACAAGTTGTTGAAGTCAAACAAAACTTGGTTCATGGGACCTAAGTGGCTCTGTAATACATACCAATGGCCTGTGGAACAAGTTAACTTGACATTAAATTTAATCTTTTCAAATGAAAAGGTTGAACCAATCACTAATTATGAACATTATTCTGATTTCAGCAAACTTGTCAGGGTCACAGCTTACTGTTTGAGGTTTGCTCACAACTGTTTAACTACAATAAACAATCAGCTAAATAAAAACAATCATAATTATACAGAAGTTGCAACCAAGTACTGGATAGCGCATGCACGACAAAAGGAGTACAATAAAGAGTTAGAATTCTTGACTAATGGGAAACAAACAAAAGAACCTGTACCATCAGTAGTTGTGGATCTAAATTTGTTCAGAGATGAGGAATGCCATCTAAAGTGTAAAGGGAGATTAGACAAATCAAAACTGTCTTACAAAAGCAAACAACCAATCCTTTTACCTAGATTTAGCTATTTGACAACATTAATCATCAGGCAAACACACACAATGATGTACATCATATGGGGTACCACAGACACTAACTACATTAAGAAAAACTTATTGGATACCCAAGGGAAGGATCACTGTTAAAACAGTCCTGAGTGAGTGTATCACATGTAGGCGTATTCATGCTAGGCCCTATAGGATACCAAATCCTCCTGCTTTGCCAGAGGAGAGAGTTACTCTCAACAGACCCTTTGAGACTGTAGGCATTGACTATACAGGAGCATTGACTGTGGGGTTGGTTGACACTGAACAAAAAATGTACATTGTACTGTTTACATGTGCTGCCTCACGAGCTGTTTATCTGGATGTTGTGGAGGACCTTACAGCAGAGTCTTTTGTTGCAGGCTGGTGAAGAATTCTGTGCACGATATTTAGTACCCAAGACAGTATGGACTGACAATGCTACATATTTCAAGGCTGGTGAACAAGTCATCCACGATTTGTTAAGCAATGAATTCACACAATTATATATACAAAATTCAAACATAAAGTGGAAGTATATTCCGGTTGCCTCTCCTTGTATGGTTCTATCTGGGAGAGGAATATACAAGCAGTAAAGAACTGCTTGAAGAAAGCAAATGGTAAAAAACAGATACACTTGTTTGAGTTGTTCACTCTCCTGGCTGAGATTGAGAACATCATTAACAGTAGACCACTCACTTATGTAAGTGACAACATTAATGACCCCGGAACCATTAACTCCAAATCATTTGATTCGGGGAGAACAAGTTAGTCTCCTGCCGTACTACTATATAGACTCTTCAGAAGACCCAAACTGGACTCAACGACATGATGAGCTCCAGACTAAGTTACAACATTTAACTAGAGGTAAAGCTCATTTCATTAAACAGCGGAAAATTGAGTACTTGATGGGTCTAAGGGAGAGACATAACCAAATGACTAAGAAGGATTGGTCTGACACAATTAAGGTAGGGGACCTTGTTCTCATACATGACAGTACTCCAAGACAACTGGCCTCTGGCTAGAGTTTTAGAACTCAGACCAGGGGCAGACGGGGTAACAAGAGTGGTCAAATTAAGGACTTCAACGGGTGACACAACAAGAGACATTTCTCTTTTGTACCCCTTAGAGCCTGGACCCAAAACAATGGACTTTGGAGAACCTTCTCCACCGCCAGTAACAACTGGAGACACTGAACTTCCAGTAACTATTCCTTTGACAGTAGGTGGTAACGCATCCTACTACAACATTGACAGACACATGACCTCAGCGACAAACAGCATTAAAGGCGCGACTAGTTTTACAACAAAAAATAGATGCTGGGGAATTGTAATTTATCTTCTAACTTTCACTTTTCCTTTTCTTATGGTAAAGACCATAGACAGTTTCATCTTATGGATGTATATTTTCTCTTCTAATTAAATGCTACATCTTCTCCATGAGATGGTGAGGATAGTCACTGTTAATCAGATTAACAGGCATTTACAGTCAAATAGTTAGCTAGTCTATACTCAGACATAAAAATTGGTGACATTGACACCAAATGTTTATCTCCCGGGCCCCCAGTATATGGAAAACTGATGTGTGGGTAGTTGGGATGTAACGAAAATGGTTCACTGAGTAGGTAGGTAGTTAATCGAACAATTATTAAATTCCTTTTATGTCAATAACTGGGTGGATGAAACCAATTGGTTGCTCACCAGAGTTATTCTCCACACTAGTATTTATATACTGTGTGACAAGAGCGTGCTCGGTAATAGATATACATTACCGATCAACCAACCAAAAAACCAAGAGGTCGCTGGTGGAAAAAGCCCAGCGAAAAGGTGGACAAGGGGAACGAAAACGAGGAACGGGGTTACAAGACGGAACGAGGGAAGGGGGAAGAACAAACAACGGAAAAAAGATCCCCACCAGCAAGTACGCTCTCAACAATTAAACAAAAGGGGAAAAGGGTCTCTAATAACTAGTAGTAAGTGACTAATTGTGTTTTTAACCCAGTTAGAAGTAAACGCAGTAAATTAAGCTGGGTCAGACAAATTAGGCCTACATTGTGGCCTAAGACCTAGCATCAACTCATAGCGTAACAAAGGTGAAGGTAGATTGCCCTAACCTAATTTGGTGAGGAATCCTACTGTGGACCTCAATTTATCTGCCCGCTCTGGACCATTTCCGGAATCTCTAGGCTGACCCCTACAAGGCTAGACTTAATCTACTCTATAGTTAGACTGTGGATATAAGGGGTGGGTTAATTGTGGACCAATTGATACAGAGCATTTTTCACATAAGGTTTAAAATGAATGGTGAAGTAATTGAGGAAGTACAAGAGTTTAAGTAATTGGGTCAAACTATTACCAGCTCCTTGAGTGTGACTCGGATATAAGAAAACAGTCTCTAAGCCTGTATGCTAAAGCGAATATGACCATAAGGAGCTTTCGTTTCTGTACAAGTGAAGCTAAAGACACACTCTTTCGTACTTTCTGCAGTAATATATACGGTCTGCAGCTCTGTGTGAATTATAAAAAAGGTTCTGGCAGTACCCTAAATTTGCTGTACAACAGTTCTTTTAGACTCTTACATAAATTACCCCGAGATGCTCAGCTTCGCAAATGTTTGCTACCCGCAATGTCCCGAGCTTCCCGGAGGTAACAAGACGTGCTCAACACATTCTAATGCAAAGAATTAAAAATCAACCAACCCGATCATCCAAGCTCTCCATGAGTCCTGCCATTTATCCTCTAAGGCCTAAGCTATGGACTTCTTGGTACGAAAACGTCTGTCTGTCTGTAGCTCCACTTAACTTCGACAGTGCAGTATTATTTCTAATCAATTGTATATATTTCTACCCTTAGTGTATGAACTGTCATTGTATTAATAATATTTGCCATATGGACTATAGTCTGGCAATAAACCTTTTCATTTTCATTTTCATATAGCAAAATTGGGGTAGAGTTACCAGATGCTCTTATTACGAAATGTATTTAAATCAATATATTTAATTTAAATACTCTTAACACGTGTACATATATATGTAATAATAACAATAAGGCAATATTTAAATTTAACACATTGTGGTTTGTCAAGACCATAGTTCTGGTACGTTCTACGGTCACAATGACTGAAAGGACAGTGAAGCATGCTGATAATGACATGAAATCATCATAAGATCTAATACTTTTTGTCTAAGTATATGCAATTTGCAAACTCCTCTAAAGTGTATAATTATAATCAGTCGTGTGATGGAATAAATCTTCAAACTACTTTTGCCGTGTATATATATATATATATATATATATATATATATATAATCTTGTTTCATGATTATGCAAAGAAACTAGGCTGTGGCGGGGTTATCTAGCTATGTTCCTCGACATAATACTTAAATTCTATTTAAATTCGGTTGTGATGTCCGTTACAATAAGGAAAACAATAAGAGAGAACTTTATAAATTTTAGACAATGAGGAAACCTGTAAACTGTGGAGAGACTTGCTTGGTACTATATACGATGCAGGCAGGAAGGAGGGGCCAATCGCGAATCTCCGAAACTATTGAAATTACACCTTTTTTGAAAAGACTGTGTAGTGTGTAAGATGCATGCGTGTGTAGTAAGGGATATAGTGAGAAGCGCGTGTTTGAGAGTATGCTGGACTGTTTACAGGGTAGACGTGGCATGTAAAAGGCCAGATGAAGAGGACAGTGATGGGAGAAACAGGGTTCAGACACTTCCTACCTTCTGCTGGAATGCCACATACAAACTCCTTATATATATAGATATATATATAGATATATATATATATATTTATTTATTTATTTAAATTCGACTCTTGTAAATATGCATAGCGGGTTATTATGAGTCAGAAGTTCTAATGAGATCGATGTACAGTTCCCTCGAATGATCTGTTAATAATTTTAAATTAAATGTTAGGGCTCACGTCATTGCGGAAACTAAGATCGCATGATGATACTTTTACGTTTTTAATACAGGTGAAAAGGCGTATGTTGCATACTATACGTACATATATTAGGATTGAAAGTATTTTTGTGGCCATTTGTACAGAAAATAATGCTTTTTATACGAGATCTGATATCATAAAGCATTAATTATAACATTTTAAACGTTGTGTAACGGTAGGCTTCAGTCTGTAAAGAGATGATTGGTACAGCTAATGACAAAAACAATAAGCATGAACATTCTGTGTGATTGATGTAAACAGTGGCCTGACTGGTGTGAAAACAAATACGTTTATTATGAGAATTATGAGGAATTGTGAACAGCCGTTAAATTAGAGAAATGATAATTAAAGTAATGTGAATAGTCCTAACTATAACTACAAGTAGAAAGGTTCTTAATGAAAAATCTCTCAACTTTCAATACCTATTTCCCGCTGCATCTATTTAAAAATGACAACCCACATAAATTTGATATCCCGTTTTCTTTAATTGCATCTAATAAGAAATTTTTTTTACCCGAACCTACTTATTTGGATGTTATATATATATATATATATATATATATATATATATATATATATATATATATATACAGTACTGGCCAAATTATTAGGAATTTTTTAAAAATTTCATTTTTTGGTATAAAATGTTAAATTAAACCAATTTTAAACGTTGAAAAGTTATTTATTTCTACACAAGAATACATGGTCATTATTTAGCAATAGTTTAGTACTTAGTTTGACCCCCCTTAGCTGCCTTAAGGGCTGCGACACGCTTCGGCATGCCATGAATCAATTTTTTGCATAATTCCTTAATACGTGTAGAGTGAAACCAGACTTGAATAAGTCGCTCTATGAGTTGGTGTTTTGTTATTATCGGCGTTTCATGGATTACGTCCTTTAAAATACACCATAAACTTTCGATTGGGTTCATGTCTGGAGAATTTCCAGCCCATGGGAGCAACCGAACACTATTTTCATGACACCATTTTTTAACCGACTTTGCCGTGTGGCATGGAGCTGAGTCTTGTTGAAAAATCCAACGTCTATTACCATACCATTCCCTTATTTGAGGCAGTAGACGTCTTCTTAGTACTTCTATATACTTGACTTGGTTCATATTCCCCTCAACAATGCTCAAACGACTAGTTCCATGCACAGAAATTGCTCCCCAAACCATGATCTTTTGTGGAAATTTCACCGTTTTCATCAGACACTCAGGCAAAAATTCTTCTCCAGGCCTCCTTCTTACACTTTGAACACGATCGTCAAGCACGGCAATCGTTGACTCATCGGAGAACACCACCTGCAATCAAAGAAAGCCCTGTGAAAGAGTCAGTGCATAGCGTATGAAGTACAGCTAAAACGAAGTACAGTATGACTTGCTGCTTTACAGATATATTTACTGCAGTTTTATCACGTACTGTAAATACACTTCTATGCATACTGTATTTACTGTATTAACATTCTATTTAATGTTAAATATTATTCTTACCTGTTCCCAATCCTCACTAGTCCAGTTAATGTGTTCCTTTGCCCATGCAAAACGTGCCTTCTTCATAGCTTCAGTGAGCCTGGGCTTCTTCCTTGGGCGGTAGGCTTTGAAGCCGGCAGTTAGAAGCCTCCTGTTGACTGTTCTACGACTAATATTGATGCCATCAGCTGCTAGACTACTGGAAATGTTTTTGCAAGTAGCTCTTCTATTTCTAAGAGACAAAATTGCAATCTGTCAATCAGTTCTTGGAGTCGTTACCCTTTTTCTGCCGCATCTTCCAACCCTTTTGGGGCCTACATTTTCTCCAAATACCATTTTTTTCTTAATACGAAGTACTGACTGTGGTGAAACATGGAGTTTGGCAGCGATTTCCTTTTGTTTAAATGTAGAAGTTAATAAAACCTGTATTTGCCCAATTTTCCGTGGACTCAAGTCATTCTTTCGCCCCATTTTCAAATTCACTTAAAAACTGTAACAAATAATTGCCGAAATTGGGTAAATACACTATTTAAATTAAACGGTAGTTACAATGACACGTAAAAGAAAGAGAAGCACACCCGCATCGCACGACAACCAAACGACAACTGACGAACAAACACGCTTCGTTCGACTAAAGAATTATGCAAAAAATTGATTCATGGCATGCCGAAGCGTGTCGCAGCCATTATGGCAGCTAAGGTGGGTCAAACTAAGTACTAAACTATTGCTAAATAATGACTATGTATTCTTGTGTAGAAATAAATAACTTTTCAACGTTTAAAATTGGTTTAATTTAACATTTTATACCAAAAAATGAAATTTTAAAAAAATTCCTAATAATTTGGCCAGTACTCTATATATATATATATATATATATATATAATAATAATAACAAGATTAGTTGCAGCTAATAGTCTTTAGAAGAAAGTTAAACTTATCAAATAACCTGAAAACAATTACTGAGAGAAATATATAGCAAGATTGGGGGTATAGTTGCCAGATGCTTTTATTACGAAGGGAATTGAAATCAATATATTTAATTTAAATACTCTTAACACGTGTACATATATATATATGTAATAATAACAATAAATCAATATTAGTAATAATTTAAGTGGATGTTTAGCGGAGGATAACAATTGATGCTTCAGATTCAAAGCTGTGTTACGCAGCTTGATGTTCTTTTTAGCATATGCAATTTTATAACGAAATTTGCTGTATAGTAAAATTATTAATTCACATACCAGAAGATAGCATGTGAAAGTGAATGTAATGGTATATATCAGCGTAAATAACAGAAAACTACATATTTAAGAGTAAATAAACAAATATGAGTGTACTATATGCATATATTGTATTTGAAGGTCATCTCGTTTGAAAATAAGCCAGTTTCCCTTAAAAAAGAGAGAAATTAATTTATTTAAATTAAAATGATAAATATTCATTTTATTTTTCATAATGCAGATGTTAAACAAAGAACTTGTATTAGGTTTAAAATATGATCACTCTGATTTTCATTTATGTATTGTTCGCAATTTGTTAAAATTTGAAAATTGGGTGTTAATGTGCAATCTCATTAGTCATATTAAAGCTTTTCATTCGTTTCCATTTCTACTGTCTTCTAACTTGCCTGAACGGAAAGTACTTGAATGTATGTATGTTTTTGTTTGTTCTTGTTTGCCTCATGAAAGAACTTTTTTGAAGGAGGAAGGCGAGGCTCAATCCTTTCTTAAATTTTTTTGAATGAAGGTGAAAACGATTTTTTTTTCTCCCCCCAAGGAGGATGGGGCCCTCAAGGGGCAAATGCCCTTCATTAAGGACGGTGAGACCCCATAAATGGGCTAATAACTTAAGTAAGGGGGCCCCCTCATACAGAAGGCTATGCCTTCAGGGGGCCCCTTCAGGGGCGGATTTCAGAGCACCCCAACTTCCTCTCCCCAAACGCGCCCATACTACTTATGATCCCTATACTGTAATTGATAACAGGGATACCGAGTTGATTTATAGTTGTTATTTCGTTCTTTGATGTAAGATGGGTCTTGCAGATCTTTTTTAGTCTTCGTACATACTCTCCAATGATTTTCTCTCGCATTTGCCGGTGTTCTATATAACCACTTTCTTCTATCTCAAGGTATTTGTAGGAACTATCCTCTTCCAAGTCTTTAATCTCAGTGTCTCTTCCTAAGTTGATGTTATGGGTTTGTATTTTCCTGCCTCCTCTAAGTGTACACTTAGCACACTTATCCAATCTAAACTTCATTTTTATGTCACCGGAGTAAGTATGGACGATCCGTAGTAGGCATTCTAGATTTAGGTCAGAGTCTGCATACGGCTTCAAATCATCCATCAACAGGAGATGGTTCAGAACTGTCTGGCTTTCTTAGCCTAGTTTGACTGAGGTTGTAGCCCTTGTTATTGCTAAGTAGTTTGCTAAGGGGGTCCAGGGTGAGACAGAATAACAAGGGTGATAAGCTGTCACCCTGGAATATACCCCTCATAATCTTGACATGGCGGATGGATATTTTTCCATTTTCATGGGTAAGATTGATGTTTGTTCTCCATTTTGCAATCTGGTTTGTTAAAGTGCTAATAATGGTAGGATGGATTTTGTACAGCTTAAGGCATTCCAAAATCCAGGAGAGTGGGACACTATCAAATGCCTTCTGATAGTCTATTCATGCCATACTTAGGTTTCTGCCTCTTTTCTTACAGTCTTCAAGGATAGTTTTGTTGATGAGTAGCTGATCCTTTATGCCAAAGCAGTTTCTTCTACATCCTTTTTGTTCTTTCTCCAGATAGTCTCCAGCATCCAGGTGTTCATATATACTATCTGCTATTAGGCCTGTAAATAGTTTATAGGTGGTGGTGAGACAGCAGATTGGGCGGTATTTATTTGGAAGATTTGTCTCACGAGTCTTAGGGATGAGGGTTGTATCTCCACTTGTAAGCCATTCTGGTGTTTCTTCTTCTCCCTGCAAAATCTGTGAAAAGCGGCAGTGTAATGATGATGTAATGCCGTGACCTGTTTCAGCCAGAAATTTAGGAGCTTATCTAGGCCAGGTTTTATAAAGTTGGAGAATTTTGTCAGTTTCCTTCTTATCTTGTCTTCCATTATAAATAACTCCTCCATTTCCGGTTTACTCTCATTTGCTACCCTGATGGTCTCTATCCAGTCAACATTCTGGTTATGCTGTTGAGGGATTTCAAAGAGGGGCTTTCAGCATGCCTCCAACTGAATTTGATCTGGTGGTTCATGGACTGTTATTCTTTCTCTAATGAGATTTAGGTAAAAGCCTCTAGGGTTTGGTGAAAATTGTTTGTTATGGTTTCTCATGTCAATCTGCTTTTGTTTATTCCTGGTTCTATTGACTATGGGCTGGGATTTTCCGTTCCAATTCCAGCGCCTTGTCATGTAGTTGATTATCTCTCAAGTTATACTTTCTCTTTATTTTCCCTATTTGTTTTTTGAGTTTTCCTTGTTGTGGGGGTGCTTGGAAATATTGTTTTAATTGGTTCAGTTCTCATCTGGCTTGTGTCAGTTGTTTAGTTAATTTAACTTTCGAGGGAGGAGGTTTTGGTTTACACTTACGGTTTTGACTGGGGGACTTTGGGGTAAAGTTTGGGACAAGTTTCTGTTGCATGTATAGGCCAGCAGCGCAATTTACTTGATTAAGTTCAGTAAGGTCTGCGTTGACTGGGACTAGTCTATTAATTGCTACATTTACTTTGTATAATAGTTGCTTAAACTGTCTATTTTTACTAAGTTTGATCATTTGGGGCCGGCTTTCCATATTCATGGTTTTAACAGTTTCAATTAGATTTGCTAGTTCCTCCCCTGTTTCTATTTGCTGGAAATCTATATCTTCATGTCGTGGTGGTGGTGGTGAGGGGGGGGAGTTCTTGATCTGGCTGGGGAAGGTAATGATGAATCAGAGGATCCAGGCGAATTGTGTGGTGAGCTACCCATTCCTATCTGATGGTTTGGATTGGTTAAAGAATGTTGGCTCTCGTGCTGCCTGCTTTGTGTATCCAATGAGCTATCGGATGCATCATCATCAATATTTTGAGCTGCTTATTATTGGACTGGTTTCATTGCGGATAAGCTTATCTATTTCATCATTCATGTATGCCATTTATTGTTCACTAAATACCCTCTGGGCTATGAAGTTGTGCTTCTGAGTAGTCAATCTTGTGGCTGGAGTCTCTCTCTTACATAGGCAAAAGTGGAAGAAGATCTCTCTCCATTCCCTTGTGATGTCCTTCTGTCTCTCATGTTTCTGTTTGGCATACTTTGTAGCCCATATCAGTGTCTATTTCTCTTCTCTTGTCCACAATCATTTCATTTTTCCTTGCTTTCTTCTTTTCTGGCAATGTAGTCCTCGGTTGCTTCCCTCAGGGTGTTTTGTTTAATATTACTAATTTCGTCTTCTGTAAGGTACTTATGCACTTGTGAGGCTAATTAATTAGTGTAGTTTCTTGACAGAGGTATTTTTCTTCTCTTCGCGTAAGTTGGGTTTCCTGATTTGCTCCGCTAGGATTACTTTTCTGCCTACTTCATTTCTCAAACCATGAGTATTCAGAGCAGTGCAAAATTATCTTCTTTTCTTCAATGGTTCATTTTATTGTATCATACCTTCGCAGGTTTCTTTTTAGGGCCATTTTCCGTTGAAAGTGCTGGGGTCCAGGGTCATTACTTTGGCCTGGTGGGGTCCCCCGCGTTGATCCGTTTAGTGAAGTTTCTTCTCATTCAGGATTGAAAAAAGTTGCACCATTGCTCTCCTCACTCACCCTAGTGCGTAAGCGGGTTGAAGGGACATTTTTATCCTGGGCGACGTCCTGCCAGTATGAGTTTTCTCATTAGTTGAAGCTTTTCGTTAGGGTTAGTGCCTCTCATAGAGGTCACTTCCTCATGGCTGTACACAGCCAAACCCTGTGTTAGTGGGACCTGAGCGTGCGAGGAGCACGGCTCAAAGGCTTTTCATACACACCTCCTGAATCACCTCTTTCATGTCCCAGAAGATGGTGGCCATAACGTTTCCTGCAGAGGGAGCTATTTTGAACTTTTTCTTGCGTGGGGAGTCTGCGTGATGCCACTCCATGGATTGGCGTTTTGCTTCAGGTTCAAAGTGGTGTACCCAAGTCTCATCCCCAGTAGCAATTTGTGAAAGGAAGTCATCCCTTTCTGTCTCGTATCGAACCAATGACTCAGAAGCAATTTCTTTTCTTTGAGCTTTGTGATCTTCAGTCAGTTCGCAAGGAACAAACGGTGAACACACTTTTGAGTATCCCAGTTACTGAATTATCGTATTCACACTTCCTTCACTAATTCCTAGCTCCAGTGATAGCTCCTTGTATGTGACACGCCGATTTGATTGAATGATGTTGTTAGCACGTTGCACAGTGTGAGATGTCACAGCCGATGCCGGGCGACCGCTGCGTGGCTCATCATCGAGGCTGGCTCTCCCTCTCTCCAATGATCTCACACGTTTAGATCAGCGTCCAACTGTGCTTCAATCAACAACAGCATCTCCGCAAACGTTTTGAAGACGTTTGTGAATATTTCTTACTGTTTCCTTTTCTACGGTTAAGAACTCGATAACAGATCTTTGTTTAGGATGCATATCACTGTCAGACGCCATTTTCGAAACTGCGTTAACCATCGGTTTTATACAAGGGCGTTTAAAAGCGGTTTTCTACAAGGAGGGGATGTTCAAACTGGAAAATTCCGTTTATGTGAAGCGCAGAAAGTTCAAACTTACGGCCGAAAAGACGTTTTAGCTCCATGGCCTATTATCTAGCTAAAAAAAAAGGGTGGGGCAAAATATATTGAGTGCCCCAAGTACGATGGTCCGATACAGGCGAGGTTGTTGTTCAAAGGTCAAAGGTACAGGGCTCGAACATTATTGATATCGTACATGATTTGGTGAGAAAGTGGGCTAGGCCTTCACCAACAGGGTGGGAACATATTAAAGCTAGATTACAGCAAATAAACAACTCAAAATCACTGATAGGCAACCAGAACCGAATAGAAGACTTGGGGCAAGCAACGCGTGTACCACACCAGAGCACGCCTTCGCCTCCGGCGGTGACATCTCTGAAGAGGAAGAAGAAGACACCAAGCAGCAACGCTCAGCCTTACCCGCGCGCATCTAAAATATGCAAATGGCTAACATATTAAGAAAAAGTTATTATGACAGTTCTAATCCAGCCTCCTACGCAGAGGCGGATTAAGACACCTCGGGGTCCCGGAGCAATGAAGAATATGGGGGCCATTTTCTATAGTTTTTTATTAACAATACATGTACAGTACATAGTACATTTACACGAATTATATGTACGGTGCTCAGGCTAATTGAGAAATAAATTTAAAGAACCTTAACACAGTGCATTTTGCCGTTTGCCAAAACCAAACAGTATTAAACAAACTTTACTTTAGGGCCTATAAAACATAAAATAAAACAGGGAATTTGTCAGTTGATTGGGGGTCCTCTCAAGCATGGGAGCCTGAGGCTTCAGCCCTCAATAGCCTCAGTGATAATCCGCCAATGCTCCTTCAGGGGTGTTAATAGACTGACAGAGGCGTTTGTAATGAGGGAAGAGAAAAAAAGATGTTGAGAGGTTTTTGCATGAGCATGTTGCTTATACACTTCATAAACCAGTGAGAAGAAGACTAGTCGCATCGACTGATTCTATTTGGCAGGCCGATTTAACAGACATGCAGAGGTATTCGGTGTATAATGACGGCTATAGATACATTCTGTTTATAATAGATGTATTCTCTAGATACCTGTGGCTAATTCCGCTGAGAAATAAATCGCCTGAAACAATCGCTAAAGCTACAAAGACTATGATGTTAAGGGAGAATAAGATACCTGGATATTTTTGTACATAAGGCATCTTTAGACGAAAGAGTGCAGCGTACCATAAAGGAACGTATGCATCGTTATTTCACACATGAGAACACATACAGGTACATAGACATTCTGGCACAGTTGGCTTCATCCTACAACCGCTCAAGCCATCGCATGATTGGTACATCCCGTAACGAACTTTTAAAACGAGGCCCTCGTACAGAACCTGATACGAGAAAAGATAGTCGCACAGCATCGCCACACACTCTGCGTTTCAAAATCAATGGTTATGTAAGGCTGTCACGAACGGGGAATAAGTTCGCGAAAGGCTTTGAGCAAGGGTGGACTCACGAGATTTTTAAAGTTAGATGTATGAGGGCTAAAGACGATGTGATGGTGTATTACGCTGAAGATTTGAATGGTGAAGAAGTTGGGGGTGGCCTTTATGGCGAGGAGTTGCAGAAAGTGGCGTTTAATTTAGGACAAAAAGTGTTTAAAACTTAAAAAAAATTAGGAAGTAAAGATGCAGGGAAGAGAAAGATGTATCTGATGAAGTGGCTAGGGTACCCTGAAAGCTTCAACTCCTATATAAAAGCTCAAGCAATAATGAAACTTAAATAGTATACAAAATGCTGCCTAACCACTTCTACGTCACAGTACCCTCTTCTGCCTCTTTGGGCACGCATCGGGACAATACCCTGTCCAAATTTATAACAGACCTGCATGGGCCTATCGATTTGGGGCATGAATCATACGAGGTCGGCCTGTGTGAATTTCAATTGACCACAAATTCTTAAGTATTGAGAATAAAGAGCCCTTTTTATGATTCTTAGAAGGCTCGATGAGTGTGAAAAATTAGGCGTAACTTTAGATGATACTATGCGTTCAGCCCAGAGGCGGATTAAGACACCTCTGGGACCCGGGGCAATGAAGAATATGGGGGCCCTTTTCTATAGCTTTTTATTAACAATACATGTACATTAGGGTGGAGTGAAAAATATATTTTTTTGAATTTCAAAATGCTTGGGGTTGGGAAAGTTGCGTATTTATGTGAAACGTACTGTGTGAAATTTTTGTAATCGCACGGCTATAATTAAATTGTGCACACTGAACTCAAAGTTTTTAAAAATTGGCAAAATTACTAAAATTTCGCCATTTTTATTTTGTCTTTTAAATTAAATTACAAAATTATAAAAATTTGACAGTACGTGTCCAAAAAAAACAAAATAAAAATGGCGAAATTTTAGTAATTTTGCCAGTTTTTAAAAACTTTGAGTTCAGTGTGCACAATTTAATTATAGCCGTACGATTACAAAAATTTCACACAGTACGTTTCACATAAATACGCAACTTTCCCGACCCCAAGCATTTTGAAATTAAAAAAAATTTTTTTTCACTCCACCCTAATGTAAGGGGTTCCAAAAAACCTTAGCCCCCCCATTTGCAGCTTACATGTTTACTTATATCGAAATAGTTTTTAGTGATTATAAAAATATAGGAAATTCTTTATTTATTGCAGGTATTAAAATTACTCTAGCTGATAAAGTGGTAATATAATGGCTTCTCAATTAATTGGTGATTCGGAGAGGCAACGTGTGATAGATCGCATACGAGCAATAACATTTCGGGAAGCTCGTGATGCTGGAGCCACCTTTATAACACGTTCATGGGTTGCCAAAAAGTTGCGAAGAAGTGAGGACTTCGTCAAAAGAAATTGGAATAAAACTTTGGATGAATGTGAAATGGATACAACCAAATCTGGGCGCCCAAATTTGCCACTCTCTCAGGAAACAAAGGACATCATTGAAAGCGGTACGAGTAAGCGGAAAAACAGCTGTGCTAAACTTTCTAGAGAGATCGAAGTGTTGAGAGGAAAGATCGTTAGTGGTGAGATCATTCGACTGTACCGTCATAGGCAAGGTTTAAAGCCTTGGCATGAACTTCCAAAGCCAAGAAAAACTCAACTTAACATCGATGACAGAATGTGGTTTGCCCATTACCTTGAAGATTGGGATGTAGATGATTTCATGCATTTAGGTGTCTCCGATGAATTTTTTCTTTACGTAACACGTCGGCCTAACTATCAAAATGATCGAGTGTGGGCTACAACACCAGACGAAATTGATGACAATGAACATTATCGCGAATTATTAAAAAGTTCAGACTGTGTTGGTGTGCTTGTTTTGTTCACTGCAAAGACGCTCATGTGGGTGCTGAAGCCAAATGGTCAGAGTTGGGATGGACAGTATTTTCGTGATATTATTCTATCTCAGCATGTCATTCCTTTTCTAAGAAACCCAAACACTGTTATGGATGTCGATCAGGTCACACTTCTGCACGATAAGACCCCCTGCTTTAAGGCATTAGCCACTCAACAGTTGTTGCGGAACCATGAGATCGATTTCTTTGGAAATGAAGAATGGCCAGGAAATTCTCCTGACCTGAACGTCTGTGAACACATTGGATCAGTTATAAAGGACAAGGTTGAATGTCTCTTTTTTCAAGGACCTGCAGCAAATCGATTTTCGAAGGATACAATGACGCAACACACTGAAACTGTTTTAGCAAATTTGCGTAATGATCAAGATCTATTCACGTCACTTTTGGCAAGCTACCCAAAGCGAATTCAGGCTGTCTTGGAAGCCAATGGCGGGAACACCAAGTTTTAATTGTTTTTCATTAAATGCAGGATTAAATTCTCTTTTGTAAGGTATGTTTAGTTTTACTGTACCTCTAATGGTTTAGGCCATGGGCTAAGGTTTATTGGAGCCCCGTACATGTACAGTACATAGTACATTTACGCGAATTATCTATATGTACGGTGCTCAGGTTAATTGAGAAACAAACTTAAAAGAACCTTAACACAGTGTATTTTGCCGTTTGCCAAAACCAAACAGTATTAAACAAACTTTACTTTAGGGCCTATAAAACATAAAATAAAACGGGGAATTTGTCAGTTTGTGTACTCTGTCATATTTATTCAAAGAAGTTTGCGAAATCTCGAATTATATCATCGAAACTCAGTTGATTGGTGGGCCCCTCAAGCATGGGAGTCTGAGGCTTCAGCCTCAATAGCCTTAGTGATAATCCGCCACTAATTCAACCTGGATCGGCAAAATACAGTACTACAGTACAGAAGTAACACTAGGGCAGGGGCATTATGACACAGCTGAGGATATTGTGAGAGCTTTAAATGGGAGTCTGAAAAGGGCAAGCCTCACCTCCGATTTACTTTTTGAAGTCGTAAACAAAGACACACCTGCCCATACTTTGTTGTTAAATTCAAGGGCCAATAGAAATATCAACGACAATGAACTGCTCAAAATTATACCTGATGGTAGATATGGCATACCCTTCCAAAGAGATAATTTTCACGAATCACAGCATGACTTATTCAGCTTACTGTACCAACTAAAGTTGTCGAAATTACCAGCTAGAAAGCCTCCCCCGGATATGTGTTATGTTTACAATAATATCGTGGACCACCAATTTCTTGGAGATACCGAGGGTCATCTGTTACGCATTGTGCACATTCCCGATCATAGAGGAAAGAGTTTGAGCATTATATATGATAAACCTCATTATTTCAAAGTTGCCCCTAACCTACTAACCAGTATCTCAATATATTTAAGAAAGAATGATGGGAAAAAGTTTCCATTCGGTTACGGGAGCTTAACTGTGAAGCTCCACTTCTGGAGTGTTGCGACAGAATGACGCAGAGGCCATTTTCCGTCTACCGAGTGGTGAGGTATCAACGTGGAAGCGGGATCGGGTCAATTTTGTCGGCTATACTGCGCACAGCTGTACCCTTATTGAAAAGTGGGTGGAGGTTTTAGAAGAAAGAAAAAACAAAAGGATACTATAAGAGGAAGAAAGCGTACTGTACGACATGGAAGAAGTAAAAAAAAGGTAAGTAAATATGCAACTCGTGGTGTAAAGCGGAAAAGGACTTAAAAAAAGAAGTGTTCTAAGCGTATGGAACCGGTCGTGGACTTATTTTTTAAAAACTAATATAAGGTAAATCTGATACAACTGTCTCTCATAGGCGATTGTACAACTGAAGTGGAAGGCTGCAAAAACGGTTACTATGGCTCATTTTATGCACCTACACATATCGGAGTGTTGCAAATCCGAGTTAAATCTCTTTGATGTTCCCCCAACGTAAACAATTATTGTGGAGTACGAATTCGTCACAATTCATCCTCTCAACGCTATTGCGTCAACGACTGCCCCGATAGAGTTCGTGGCTTCTTCGTTAGGGAGCCATTTTTTTTACCCTTCAGACGTGTTTCTTTACACTAAACTAAGAATTGCACATTCGGATGGCACAGATTGTGAAGAGGGTTACGCAGTATAACCCGAAAAGAACTACCTACACACGCTGATAAATGAATGTGATGTGCACCTAAACCAAACTAACATTTTGCCAGGCGCAAGCTATCATCATTAGACAGCTTATTTCGAAATGGTTTTAAACATTACGAGAGATGCAAAAGATACACATTTGGCGGTTCATGGATATTACGCCCCAACTGATGGACAGCGTAAAAAATAAATGAAAAAAATTTAAAAGGAAAATTTACGACATCTACAGAACATTACACACTGATTTTTTTGTCACAAGAGAAACTGCTTTTGAACGGTGTTGAAATGAGGATCAAAATTACATGTACAGCACCCGAGATATGCTTAAATCTTGATGAGGGTAGTGAGCAATCTATCAAGCCTGCTGTTGTGCACATTTTAGACACGTATCTTAGAGTTCGACGAGTGAAACTAACCGCCACCAAACAGATGGAAATTGAGAAACGCTTATTAAAAGATACAGTTAAATATCCAATGAGACGCGCGATTTTAAAAATGCATACAGTGTCGGCGGGTGTAACTAGCAAGCAGATAGAAAATGTGGCTTTGAGTATCCTCCCACAGCGCATTCTTATCGGTTTATTCGATCATAAAGCTATGGTTGGCGAGTATAAGAAATCAGCTTTCAAATTCCAAAGTTTCAGTTTGAAAAGCGTAAATTTACATATTAATGGCGCATCTGTTGACGGAGCTTTGGAAGTGAATTACTCTACAGACACCGAGTTTTCTTTATGTTGACGCGCATACCACAATCTGTCCCGCGATATTAATGGCTGTGATGTATTTGGTGCGGGTGTGACTCCAGACGAGTTTATAAGTGGATATACTTTGAACGCTTTTGATCTATCGGCTGATCAATGTGGCAACGTAAGCACACAACTGAATCCCCAGTTACAAGGCAGACTTGGGGTAAGATTTGAATTTGGTGAAGCATTAGCCAACTTGATAACTGCGCAGTTTTGCTGTTTTACTTGGAAAGTCAGAGCATCGTCCTGAATGACCGTTTCAGAAGTATATCTGGTGATTTTTTAAAAAAATAATGGATGAAATGACGATACGCGAGGTAATGATGCAGGATTATTTCACGGGAAACATATTCGTTGGGACTTATGCAAAAAATGAAAAATTGAAAAAAAAAGATTACGAAAAAAAAAAGCTGTATTTATAGTAAACACCGATATACACCATACACCGATACACCATACACCGATACACCATACACCGATATACACCATATACACATGATATATATATATATATATATATATATATATATATATATATATATATATATATATGAAAAAAAATATTTCACAAAAGTAACACGTGAATAATATTTATGATGAAACGAACCACGAAGGAAAAGGAAACAGAAAGGAAACAGAGAAAGGAAAAGGAAACTCTGTGTTTCCTTTTCCTTCGTGGTTCTTTTCATCATATATATATATATATATATATATATATATATAAACACAGCATGTACCTTTGCAATAAGCGAGATCTGCGTCTTAATCGTTAAAATTGTATTTTAGTTATTTATATCAGTGTAATAAAAAATCTTGCTCCTAATTTTATATCTGTTAAAACCATATATATATATATATATATATATATATATTTTTCCAGATTTACCGCCGATTCGTACCTAAAGAACGGTACATATCTCGGCGAGGCAGTGAGTGGGTGATGTCACTGTGCTAGGGGCGGTAGACTAGGGGAATGAGTAAGGGTCAGTCGATGGATAATGGGTAGGAGGGGTACGGTTTCAGATACGATGGAGCAGATGGGAGTGAGTAAGGAAGAGGAGAACGGCTTCCGCTGAAAAGTGGGGGCCGTCGGCGAGTATAGATCGTAGGCAGTTGGGTATGGGGTTTTCGGCCGAGAGAGGGAAACACCTGCGACGGAGAGCGGCCAACTTTGAGCATTCCACCAGAAGGTGTAAGACAGTGATAGGGGTATGGCAGGTAGAGCAAAGCGGGGCTGGCGATTTCGCCATAAGGTGTCCGTGGGTGATGCGGGTGTGACCTATGCGGAGACGGGCTAGGATTACTTCTTTATGGCGGGACCGGTGGAATGAAGAAGCCCAGTGTCCTATGTGCGGTTTGATCGTGTGGAGTTTATTTTGTGTGGCCTGGTCCCATTCCCGCTGCCATATGGAGCGGAAGTGGGAGCGGAAAGCCGGGAAGAAGTCGGAGAAGGGGGGGGTCGGGAGGAGGCCGGCAGCAAGCAGGCCGTCTTTGCTGTGCGGTCCGCCGCCTCGTTACCCTGGATGCCGACATGAGCCGGGACCCAACAGAATGCGATTGTCTTATGTTGGAAGATCGTTAAAAGTGGAAGGTCTGCTGGATGGTACAGACGAGCGGGTGAGGGGAGTTAAATCTTTCTAGGGAGAGAAGTGCACTTTGGGAATCCGAATAAATGACAAAAGAGCTGGCAGAGTGGGTGCGCACAATATCGAGGGCCTCCGTTATGGCGAAAAGTTCCGCCGAAAAAACGGAGGCCTCGCGGGGCAGGCCGACGCTCCGGGAGAGCGGCTGGGACAGAATCACCGCTGAGGAGGCCACACCAGCTTCCGAGCGGGAACCATCCGTGTAAATGGCGATTGCGTCCGGGTGTTGGGTTGCGTGTTCGCGGAAAAGTGACCTGTATATCATGGCGCTCGTGGTAGTCTTCGGTAGGAACACAGATCTTTGCAGAACTTGATAGGGGTTAGGATCCAGGGGGGTAGATGCTGAATGAAATGGGGATAACTGAGGGGGCGGGCATGTTGAAAAGATCAAGGAAAGAGCGGACCGCTTCAGTGAAGTGCCAGCTCCGTCCCTGAGGTGGTAGTTCTAAAACCGCCGTGCCCAGAAGCGAAGAAGGTAGCCTCTGTGCACGGAGGTATGTCCGCATGAGGAGTAGACCCCGTCGGAGGGCGAGAGGGAGATGATCACATTCCACATGGAGGCTGGAGGCTGGGGAGGAGCGGAAAGCACCGGTGGCGAGGCGGAGGCCTCTATTAAGTACCGGGTCCAGGATACGGAGGCGGGCGTTGGAGGCTGAACCATAAACTGCGCTACCATAGTCCAGCTTCGACTGTACTATGGAAGTATAAAGGCGAAGAAGAGAGCGTCGATCTGCACCCCATGTGGTGTGAGAGAGGTGATCCAGGAGAGCGAGGGGGCGTCGAAGGGATTGCTTTAGGTGCTTGAGATGGGGAACCCAATTGAGCCGTCGGTCTAGGGTCATGCCCAGAAAACGCGTGGAGGGTACCACCTCAAGAGGACTGCCGTATAATGTAACAGAGGGTAGAGGAAGGGTTGTGGGTCTTCTTCTACTGAAGACCATACACTTGGACTTAGGGATGGAGAGGCGGAAACCCACCGACGTCGCCCACCTCTCCACCCGGTAGATGGCGAGCTGCATTTGCCGTTGAACGACAGACGGTTCTCGCCCTGCGAAGTAGATTGCAAGGTCATCCGCGTAGATGGAAGAGCGGATTGTGGGTGGAAGGCATTGTGAGACCGTGTTCATCACGACAGAGAAGCAGAGAACACTGAGGATGCTTCCCTGTGGGACCCCGTCCTCCTGCACAAAGGTGTCAGAGAGGACTGAGCCCACCCGGACTTTAAAGGTCCGAGAAGTAAGGAAGCCCCTGATGAAGGTAGGCATGGCTCCGACAAGGCCCAGATGTCGGAGCTGACCGAGGATCATTGCTCGACGGGTGGTGTCATAGGCCTTCTGGATGTCGAAGAAAACTGACAGTACGAACTGTCTATTGTCGAAGGCATCCTGTATGTCTCGGCTGAGAAGCAGGAGGGGATCAGTGGTGGAGCGGAATTGTCTGAAGCCGGACTGGGTAGACGGGAAGGAATTGGTACGTTCAAGGACGAACGATAATCGCGTAGCGACCATTTTTTCGAGGATCTTGCAGGCACAACATGTCAGGGCGATTGGTCTGTAGTTTGTGGGGTCCAGGGAATCTTTGCCGGGCTTGGGGATAGGGATGACGTGGGCCTCCTTCCACCTAAAGGGGAAGGCACCCTCTATCCATATGCGATTGTATAAGTCTAGCAGGAAAATTTGTAAGGTAGAGTGGAGGTGTTGGATCATGCCGTACGGAATACCGTCCGGGCCGGGGCAAGGGGATCGTCGAGAGGCCAGTGCCGTCTGTAGTTCACGCATGGTAAACAATCGGTTGTAGGTGCTGTCTATGGACGGTGGGGAGGGGCTATCGTCAGGGGCGGGTACGGGATTGGCTGCAGAGGAAGAAACGGCGGCGAAGGTAGAAGCAAGGTGGTCTGCCACCGACTTGGGCTCACATAGGAGTCCGTCGTTTGTCCGGAGGACCGGGGGTCGGGAGGGGACATGTCGCCTCTCGACGCCCCGCACCTTCTTCCAGATGGTAGCCGAAGGTGTGTTGACGGTAATGCCGGACACAAAGGCACGCCAAGAGGCTCGGCGCGCTGTCTTCATTGTGCGGCGGGCGATGGCCCTGACCCGCTGCATTTCCGTGCGATGGATGGGGAGTCGCGTCCGGTAAAAGCGCCGAGTTGCCTTCTTCTTGGCGCGCACGGCCTCCGCGCACTCCGGGGTCCACCAAGGAACCCGTCGGGCGCGGGGGTAGGCGGAGGATTGTGGTACGCTTGTGCTTGCGGCCGTTAGAACGACGGACTCGAAGTATGCGACGCACCCGTCGATGGATGGGAAGTGGGCAGTTGTAAGGTGGTATATGTGTTGTCGCGGAAGCGGGCCCAATTCGCGTTGGTGGTAACCCACCTTACCGGTACCCGTACGGTCTGGTCGGGTCGATTGAGGGTGAGTAGAATGGGGAGATGGTCACTGCCATAGTCCTCTCGGAGGACTTGCCACGTGAAGTCTAGGAGGGCATCAGTTGATACGAGGGACAGGTCTATACAGGATGGAGTGCAGGTGGTGGCATGGTAGAATGTAGGAGAGCCATCGTTGAGGCACTCGAAGGAGAGCTCGGTCATGACGGATATCAGGGTTGGGGCCATATAGGTGGTGTGTGTGTCGCCCCACAAGGGGTGACGACTATTGAAATCGCCCAGTAGTAGGAAGGGCCTGGGGAGTTGTTCCACGACTTCCACCAGGTCGTCGCGGGAGACTTGAGCGTGGGGGGGAGGTAGATTGAACAAATGGTGTACTGTCTATCCAGGGAGAGCCGGACGGCAGTCACCTGTAGCGGGGACCGGATGGAGAGATTGTAGAAGGGGACTGCGTGGTGGACGAGGATGGCAGCTCCCCTTCGAGTGCAGGTAGGAGGCGGGGTGGCGACGCAGAAATAACCAGTGGGGCAGGGCATGGACCTGGTCCCCAGGATTAGCTCCTGGAGACAGACACACACCGGACGGGAAGTGGCAATCAAGGAGTTAAGGCCTTCATAGTTTGCAAAGATTCCTCGACAGTTCCAGTGGACTATCGTGGTTTTCGGGGGATCCATTAGTTGATGAAGGGGGATGGGTAAAGGTGTAGGCGCTAGGAGTTGGAGTGTGAAGGGGGATCTGGAGTTCGCGAAACTGAAGGCTGGGTCGGGAGCATGGCTGGCTATCTACCGTTCACCAGGGAAGGAATCGGTCGGCCTGTCGAACCCTGCGGAGGTTGCGGGGTCGAGTCGGCCGAGCGAGACCGGAGGCGTGGATCACGGCAGGCAGAGGAACATCGTGGGCTGAGCGGGTCGGAAGTGCCTTGTCGGGCTTCTATGGTCGGGCCAGGGGGGGGCACGTTAACCCCAAAAGGGGGCTACCCCGCCTGTCCGGGGTCTCACGGCGGACCCTAGGTGGTGACAGGGGGTACCAAAAAGACCGGGCGGGTGGGAGGGAGGGCGTACTCAGGGTAGCTGATAAGGGGGGGGTCGGGATGTTGGGGGGTAGGTACGATGGGGGTGGAAGGAGGTGAACCAGAGTGGTCTCGTGGAGGGGTGGAGAAAATGGCACCAGGAGGCAAGGGCAGATCCAGGAGACTCATGGGCGTGGGCGCAGCCGAGCTTCCCTCGGTCACACCGTGCAGCTGCGCCAGAGCCGCATCCACTGGATCCACTGGGCTGGGTCTCGTCGTACAGGGCGGGTCGTGGATTTCGGCCACTATTGTCAGAGTCTGTGGGGGTAGAACGGTGGGACTTCTACGATGGGGAGAGATGGACATAGTGGGCGTGGTGGGCGGTGTAAGGGTCCGAGCCGTCTTCTTGGTCTTAGGGGAAGAGGGAGAGAGACGTTGGGAGGCCGGAGGGTCTGGTGACACGCTCCGGCGTCTCCGCCTCGACGGCTTGCTCCGGGCGGCAGGTTCGGGCGTGTACAGGGAGTACTGGGAAGGCAGGGTTTGAGGTGGCTGGGACCTGGAAACCCTGGTCCCAGACTCCTGGGGGATTCGTGGCAGGTGAGGTGCGGGAAGAAGAGGAACGGTGGGGGGACAGGGGACCGTCGGGTCCTGCGAGGATTTGCTATGTGGGGAACAGGAAGCAGTGGCTGGGGGGGGTTTCGGCGGCAGGCCAGGGCGGCGTGCCGAGATGATAGAGCCGAGAGCAGCGGCATAGGACACCCCCGGCCTCACCTCCCGACTCCGCACCCTGTCGCGTGCCTCACGGGGGCTAAGGAAGTCCGTCACCTGTAGGCCTCGGACCTCCTTCTCGAACCTGAAGAAAAGGCATTCTCGGGATGAAGAGGGATGTGCGCCTTCACAGTTCGAGCATTTGGGTGTGTTGGGGCACCTGTCAGGGTGGGCGAGTCGTCCACAGTGAACACATAATGGATGCGGCTGTCGACAAGCGGAGCTGACGTGTCCGAATTTATTGCATTTGAAGCAACGGGTCGGGTCTGGGACGTATGGGCGGATAGAAAACTCGCATGAGGCGCGGTCTCCCATACCCCATACAATACGGCCAGGGGGGATTAGTGAGTTAAAAGTAAGGAGCAGACGTGGGGTGGGGGAGGGGGTGCCTCCCTGTCGGGATGTGAAACGATAGATCTTAGTAACTCCTTGGGGTGCGAGATCCTCCAGGAGCTCGTTCACTGCGACCGACAGTAGGCGGGTGGCGTAAATAGTGCCCTGACTCTGGTTCAGGCGAGGGTGTGGGGAAACGGACACCGAGCATCCAAGGACCTCAGTGATGGAGAGTAGGGCTTTCGTCTCTGCGGCTGAGCGTGATTTTACGAGGAGGGAGCCATCCCTCTGTGGGCGTACGTCATAGCGGCTGGAGTTGCTGTGGGTTCGGATCGCCTGGAACGTCCGTTCAGAGTTGTTCGGGAGGGACCCAGATGTAGGCCGAATCACCAGGAATTTGTGGATACTTGGAAGGGAGAGGGAGGCTGTAGAGTCGAAATGTACTGGAATATTCAACGGTCGGTAGGACGGCCGTGAATGCCGGCTCCCCCGTCCGCCGCGAGGCTCTCTCCGCGGGGAGGTGGGCTGGCGGCGGGTGAGGGGGGCATATGGGGAGAGCAAGAAGCCGGGTTGTGGGGGCAAGTCCTCGGTGGAACTTGACTTGCCCGAAGGTGGCTGAAGTGGGCTGGGGCGAGGCCCCTGCTCTAGAGAGTGTAGGTCCAAGGGCGTAGTCGAGGGACGGACTGGGGTCGGCAACGGAAAAGGAGAGTGCAAGCGTTCCGCTTCCACAGGGGGGTCAACCCCATTAGGTTGCGGTCTTCCAGTGGTAAAGGACTCGAGGGCCTGGTTGCCCACCACCCGAGTGTTGAGAGAAGAGTAGTCCGGGAATGAGAAGCAGTAGTCGTAAGCCGGGGGGAGAAGTGTCCATAGCTAAACAAAAAAGAACTTCATCCCCCGCGCGCATCCAGCCACCACCGACTCCAACAAGGGAAAGGCGAAGTGTGGGCACACTTGGTCCCACCGCCGATGGATGTCACGCAGGGGGATACACCCGCACCCAGTCCCTGTGCCTGAAAGGCGGCCACTCTCATCCAACGCGCGGTGAAAAGTGGCAGGGACAGGGTTTGGGTTTGGTTGGAAAGCGACAAGGGTGCAGGGCAACCACCTCCCACACCCAAGGGCCAAGGAAAGGGTCAAAATCAAGGTCCAAAGAACAACGCCAAAAAAACAGGGAGAAGCCAGAAAGAATGGGTTAAAGGAGAAAGAAAGAAAAAGAAGCAGGAGATCAGCCGGGTCCCCAAACGGGCCCAATGGTCCACGAGGGCAGAGAAAGCCCTTACACCGAAGAAAGGTGTATTCCCACATTCGCCACAGAGGGACGCGCCCTATAGCTCCGGACAAAGCAAAGGGATATATATATATATATATATATAATATATATATTATGTGATGGATCGAATAACCGCAACCGCACTACAACCGCACAAAAATTCACAACCGCAACCGTAACCGCAACCGCCGTTCCATAAGTGCGGTTGCGGTTGTAAAAGCTTAGTTAATTTTAACCCTGAACAAACCCTGAACCAGTCAAAAAGCAGCCAAAAAGAGCCCGAATGACTGATTCTCCTGAGCCAAGTTCTTCAAAGTTGTCACTACTGGACTCGATGAACGCATTTTTGAGTTCAAGCAGTGAAGAAGAAGAAAGTTCACCAAGGATCAACAAGAAGATGCGAGTTCTTCTAGACAACTATCACAAAGAAAAAAGAATTGCTCCCGACGATGATCCTCTTCAGTGGTGGAAAGATAACGAACTAAAATACAAGAACTTGGCTGTATTGCAAGAACATATCTTGCTTGCCCTTCAAGTAGCATTCCAAGCGAGCAGCTCTTCAGTGGAGCGGGAACGTTGTACGATGAGAGGCGTTGCCGCTTGAAAGGTGAAAATGCAGCAAAAATATTATTCTTGAAATTCACACTGCCTGTCATTAAGTTTGACATCAGTTTTTCATTGAATAATAATCCATAACTTTCCAATGGGTGGAGGCTGGGGAAAGTGGTAGGTGGGATGAACAGTGCGATGGGTCCTCGTCCCTCATCCTGGTAACACACTTAGTGCAAAATATGGTTTTAATTAATTTGACCTATTCTTTCATAATAGCTATATAAGTTTAGAATATACTTCATTTAAATAGTATTTATTTAGTAAATACCTTATGTTGAACACAAGTTTTGCAACACACAAATAGCGGTAGCGGTGTATTGCAAAACTTGTGTTCAACATAAGGTATTTACTAAATAAATACTATTTAATATATATTATGTACCAAGTGTGGCTAAATCGCACTATAGTGGCTAAATCCAGTTAATAATTACGCATTTTTCCTAGTATATGATAACCGCAACCGCACCGCGGTTGGAAAAAATTCGACAACCGCAAACACAACCGCAACGCGCGGTTGTGAAAAACCGACCACTCGATCCATCACTAATATATATATATATAATATATAATTAATAGAAACGACATAAGTGTTAAGGAACGTTTCTGCACACGAGGAGGAGATAACGAATAATGAAAAATGAGGCGAACCGCCCAGGAATCGAACCCAGGCCTTCCAATTGCCGGTCGGACGCTCTACCATTATGCTACGGACCTCACTCAATCACAAATCGAAATTCTCCCACATAGGGCAGAAACCAATGCCCTGAGAGGGCACCCTCGCAAATCGTGAATATGCGCATATAACTGCAATGACCGCGCAGTATATAAATGAATAGAAACGACATAAGTGTTAAGGAACGTTTCTGCACACGAGGAGGAGAGATAACGAATAATGAAAAATGAGGCGAACCGCCCAGGAATCGAACCCAGGGCCTTCCATTGCCGGTCGGACGCTCTACCATTATGCTACGGACCTCACTCAATCACAAATCGAAATTCTCCCACATAGGGCAGAAACCAATGCCCTGAGAGGGCACCCTCGCAAATCGTGAATATGCGCATATAACTGCAATGACCGCGCAGTATATAATGAATAGAAACGACATAAGTGTTAAGGAACGTTTCTGCACACGAGGAGGAGAGATAACGAATAATGAAAAATGAGGCGAACCGCCCAGGAATCGAACCCAGGGCCTTCCAATTGCCGGTCGGACGCTCTACCATTATGCTACGGCCCTCACTCAATCACAAATCGAAATTCTCCCACATAGGGCAGAAACCAATGCCCTGAGAGGGCACCCTCGCAAATCGTGAATATGCGCATATAACTGCAATGACCGCGCAGTATATAAATGAATAGAAACGACATAAGTGTTAAGGAACGTTTCTGCACACGAGGAGGAGAGATAACGAATAATGAAAAATGAGGCGAACCGCCCAGGAATCGAACCCAGGGCCTTCCAATTGCCGGTCGGACGCTCTACCATTATGCTACGGACCTCACTCAATCACAATCGAAATTCTCCCACATAGGGCAGAAACCAATGCCCTGAGAGGGCACCCTCGCAAATCGTGAATATGCGCATATAACTGCAATGACCGCGCAGTATTAAATGAATAGAAACGACATAAGTGTTAAGGAACGTTTCTGCACACGAGGAGAAGATAACGAATAATGAAAAATGAGGCGAACCGCCCAGGAATCGAACCCAGGGCCTTCCAATTGCCGGTCGGACGCTCTACCATTATGCTACGGACCTCACTCAATCACAAATCGAAATTCTCCCACATAGGGCAGAAACCAATGCCCTGAGAGGGCACCTCGCAAATCGTGAATATGCGCATATAACTGCAATGACCGCGCAGTATATAAATGATAGAAACGACATAAGTGTTAAGGAACGTTTCTGCACACGAGGAGGAGAGATAACGAATAATGAAAATGAGGCGAACCGCCCAGGAATCGAACCCAGGGCCTTCCAATTGCCGGTCGGACGCTCTACCATTATGCTACGGACCTCACTCAATCACAAATCGAAATTCTCCCACATAGGGCAGAAACCTGCCCTGAGAGGGCACCCTCGCAAATCGTGAATATGCGCATATAACTGCAATGATCGCGCAGTATATAAATGATAGAAACGACATAAGTGTTAAGGAACGTTTCTGCACACGAGGAGGAGAGATAACGAATAATGAAAAATGAGGCGAACCGCCCAGGAATCGAACCCAGGCCTTCCAATTGCCGGTCGGACGCTCTACCATTATGCTACGGACCTCACTCAATCACAATCGAAATTCTCCCACATAGGGCAGAAACCAATGCCCTGAGAGGGCACCCTCGCAAATCGTGATATGCGCATATAACTGCAATGACCGCGCAGTATATAAATGAATAGAAACGACATAAGTGTTAAGGAACGTTTCTGCACACGAGGAGGAGAGATAACGAATAATGAAAATGAGGCGAACCGCCCAGGAATCGAAACCCAGGGCCTTCCAATTGCCGGTCGGACGCTCTACCATTATGCTACGGACCTCACTCAATCACAAATCGAAATTCTCCCACATAGGGCAGAACCAATGCCCTGAGAGGGCACCCTCGCAAATCGTGAATATGCGCATATAACTGCAATGACCGCGCAGTATATAAATGAATAGAAACGACATAAGTGTTAAGGAACGTTTCTGCACACGAGGAGGAGAGATAACGAATAATGAAAAATGAGGCGAACCGCCCAGGAATCGAACCCAGGGCCTTCCAATTGCCGGTCGGACGCTCTACCATTATGCTACGGACCTCACTCAATCACAAATCGAATTCTCCACATAGGGCAGAAACCAATGCCCTGAGAGGGCACCCTCGCAAATCGTGAATATGCGCATATAACTGCAATGACCGCGCAGTATATAAATGAATAGAAACGACATAAGTGTTAAGGAACGTTTCTGCACACGAGGAGGAGAGATAACGAATATGAAAATGAGGCGAACCGCCCAGGAATCGAACCCAGGGCCTTCCAATTGCCGGTCGGACGCTCTACCATTATGCTACGGACCTCACTCAATCACAAATCGAAATTCTCCCACATAGGGCAGAAACCAATGCCCTGAGAGGGCACCCTCGCAAATCGTGAATATGCGCATATAACTGCAATGACCGCGCAGTATATAAATGATAGAAACGACATAAGTGTTAAGGAACGTTTCTCTGCACACGAGGAGGAGGATAACGAATAATGAAAAATGAGGCGAACCGCCCAGGAATCGAACCCAGGGCCTTCCAATTGCCGGTCGGACGCTCTACCATTATGCTACGGACCTCACTCAATCACAAATCGAAATTCTCCCACATAGGGCAGAAACCAATGCCCTGAGAGGGCACCCTCGCAATCGTGAATATGCGCATATAACTGCAATGACCGCGCAGTATATAAATGAATAGAACGACATAAGTGTTAAGGAACGTTTTCTGCACACGAGGAGGAGAGATAACGAATAATGAAAATGAGGCGAACCGCCCAGGAATCGAACCCAGGGCCTTCCAATTGCCGGTCGGACGCTCTACCATTATGCTACGGACCTCACTCAATCACAAATCGAAATTCTCCCACATAGGGCAGAAACCAATGCCCTGAGAGGCACCCTCGCAAATCGTGAATATGCGCATATAACTGCAATGACCGCGCAGTATATAAATGAATAGAAACGACATAAGTTTAGGAACGTTTCTGCACACGAGGAGAGAGATAACGAATAAGAAATGAGGCGAACCGCCCAGGAATCGAACCCAGGGCCTTCCAATTGCCGGTCGGACGCTCTACCATTATGCTACGGACCTCACTCAATCACAATCGAAATTCTCCCACATAGGGCAGAAACCAATGCCCTGAGAGGGCACCCTCGCAAATCGTGAATATGCCATATAACTGCAATGACCGCGCAGTATATAAATGAATAGAAACGACATAAGTGTTAAGGAACGTTTCTGCACACGAGGAGGAGAGATAACGAATAATGAAAAATGAGGCGAACCGCACAGGAATCGAACCCAGGGCCTTCCAATTGCCGGTCGGACGCTCTACCATTATGCTACGGACCTCACTCAATCACAATCGAAATTCTCCCACATAGGGCAGAAACCAATGCCCTGAGGGCACCCTCGCAAATCGTGAATATGCGCATATAACTGCAATGACCGCGCAGTATATAAATGAATAGAAACGACATAAGTGTTAAGGAACGTTTCTGCCCACGAGGAGGAGAGATAACGAATAATGAAAAATGAGGCGAACCGCCCAGGAATCGAACCCAGGGCCTTCCAATTGCCGGTCGGACGCTCTACCATTATGCTACGCCCTCACTCAATCACAAATCGAAATTCTCCCACATAGGGCAGAAACCAATGCCCTGAGAGGGCACCCTCGCAAATCGTGAATATGCGCATATAACTGCAATGACCGCGCAGTATATAAATGAATAGAAACGACATAAGTGTTAAGGAACGTTTCTGCACACGAGGAGGAGAGATAACGAATGAAAAATGAGGCGCCGCCCAGGAATCGAACCCGGGCCTTCCAATTGCCGGTCGGACGCTCTACCATTATGCTACGGACCTCACTCAATCATCAAATCGAAATTCTCCCACATAGGGCAGAACCAATGCCCTGAGAGGGCAACCCTCGCAAATCGTGAATATGCGCATATAACTGCAATGACCGCGCAGTATATAAATGAATAGAAACGACATAAGTGTTAAGGAACGTTTCTGCACACGAGGAGGAGAGATAACGAATAATGAAAAATGAGGCGAACCGGCCAGGAATCGAACCCAGGGCCTTCCAATTGCCGGTCGGACTCGCTAACCATTATGCTACGGACCTCACTCAATCACAAATCGAAATTCTCCCACATAGGGCAGAAACCATGCCCTGAGAGGCACCCTCGCAAATCGTGAATATGCGCATATAACTGCAATGACCGCGCAGTATATAAATGAATAGAAACGACATAAGTGTTAAGGAACGTTTTCTGCACACGAGGAGAGAGATAACGAATAATGAAAAATGAGGCGAACCGCCCAGGAATCGAACCCAGGGCCTTCCAATTGCCGGTCGGACGCTCTACCATTATGCTACGGACCTCACTCAATCACAAATCGAAATTCTCCCACATAGGGCAGAAACCAATGCCCTGAGAGGGCACCCTCGCAAATCGTGAATATGCGCATATAACTGCAATGATCGCGCAGTATATAAATGAATAGAAACGACATAAGTGTTAGGAACGTTTCTGCACACGAGGAGGAAGATAACGAATAATGAAAAATGAGGCGAACCGCCCAGGAATCGAACCCAGGGCCTTCCAATTGCCGGTCGGACGCTCTACCATTATGCTACGGACCTCACTCAATCACAAATCGAAATTCTCCCACATAGGGCAGAAACCAATGCCCTGAGAGGGCACCTCGCAAATCGTGAATATGCGCATATAACTGCAATGACCGCGCAGTATATAAATGAATAGAAACGACATAAGTTTTAAGGAACGTTTCTGCCACAGAGGAGGAGAGATAACGAATAATGAAAAATGAGGCGAACCGCCCAGGAATCGAACCCAGGCCTTCCAATTGCCGTCGGACGCTCTACTACCATTATGCTACGGACCTCACTCAATCACAAATCGAAATTCTCCCACATAGGGCAGAAACCAATGCCTGAGAGGGCACCCTCGAAAATCGTGAATATGCGCATATAACTGCAATGACGCGCAGTATAATAAATGAATAGAAACACATAAGTGTTTAAGAACGTTTCTGCACACGAGGAGGAGAGATAACGAATAATGAAAAATGGGCGAACCGCCCAGGAATCGAACCCAGGGCCTTCCAATTGCCGGTCGGACGCTCCTACCATTATGCTACGGACCTCACTCAATCACAAATCGAAATTCTCCCACATAGGCAGAAACCAATGGCCCTGAGAGGGCACCCTCGCAATCGTGAATATGCGCATATAACTGCAATGACCGCGCAGTATATAAATGAATAGAAACGACATAAGTGTTAAGGAACGTTTCTGCACACGAGGAGGAGAGATAACGAATAATGAAAATGAGGAACCGCCCAGGAATCGAACCCAGGGCCTTCCAATTGCCGGTCGGACGCTCTACCATTATGCTACGACCCACTCATCACAAATCGAAATTCTCCCACATAGGGCAGAAACCAATGCCCTGAGAGGGCAACCCTCGCAAATCGTGAATATGCGCATATAACTGCAATGACCGCGCAGTATATAAATGAATAGAACGACATAAGTGTTAGGAACGTTTCTGCACACGAGGAGGAGAGATACGAATAATGAAAATGAGGCGAACCGCCCAGGAATCGAACCCAGGGCCTTCCATTGCCGGTCGGACGCTCTAACCATTATGCTACGGACCTCACTCAATCACAATCGAAATTCTCCCACATAGGGCAGAAACAATGCCCTGGAGGGCCCGTCGCAAATCGTGAATATGCGCATATAACTGCAATGACCGCGCAGTATATAAATGAATAGAAACGGACATAAGTGTTAAGGAACGTTTCTGCACACGAGAGGAGAGATAACGAATAATGAAAAATGAGGCGAACCGCCCAGGAATCGAACCCAGGGCCTTCCAATTGCCGGTCGGACGCTCTACCATTATGCTACGGACCTCACTCATCACAATCGAAATTCTCCCACATAGGGCAGAAACCAATGCCCTGAGAGGGCACCCTCGCAAATCGTGAATATGCCATATAACTGCAATGACCGCGCAGTATATAAATGAATAGAAACGACATAAGTGTTAAGGAACGTTTCTGCACACGAGGAGAGAGATAACGAATAATGAAAATGAGGCGAACCGCCCAGGAATCGAACCCAGGCCTTCCAATTGCCGGTCGGACGCTCTACCATTATGCTACGGACCTCACTCAATCACAAATCGAAATTCTCCCACATAGGGCAGAAACCAATGCCCTGAGAGGGCACCCTCGCAAATCGTGAATATGCGCATATAACTGCAATGACCGCGCAGTATATAAATGAATAGAAACGACATAAGTGTTAAGGAACGTTTCTGCACACGAGGAGGAGAGATAACGAATATGAAAAATGAGGCGAACCGCACAGGAATCGAACCCAGGGCCTTCCAATTGCCGGTCGGACGCTCTACCATTATGCTACGGACCTCACTCAATCACAAATCGAAATTCTCCCACATAGGGCAGAAACCAATGCCCTGAGAGGGCACCCTCGCAAATCGTGAATATGCGCATATAACTGCAATGACCGCGCAGTATATAAATGAATAGAAACGACATAAGTGTTTAAGGAACGTTTCTGCACACGAGGAGGAGAGATAACGAATAATGAAAAATGAGGCGAACCGCCCAGGAATCGAACCCAGGGCCTTCCAATTGCCGGTCGGACGCTCTACCATTATGCTACGGACCTCACTCAATCACAAATCGAAATTCTCCCACATAGGGCAGAAACCAATGCCCTGAGAGGGCACCCCTCGCAAATCGTGAATATGCGCATATAACTGCAATGACCGCGCAGTATATAAATGAATAGAAACGACATAAGTGTTAAGGAACGTTTCTGCACACGAGGAGGAGAGATAACGAATAATGAAAAATGAGGCGAACCGCCCAGGAATCGAACCCAGGCCTTCCAATTGCCGTCGGACGCTCTACCATTATGCTACGGACCTCACTCAATCACAAATCGAAATTCTCCCACATAGGGCAGAAACCAATGCCCTGAGAGGGCAACCCTCGCAAATCGTGAATATGCGCATATAACTGCAATGACCGCGCAGTATATAAAATGAATAGAAACGACATAAGTGTTAAGGAACGTTTCTGCACACGAGGAGGAGAGATAACGAATAATGAAAAATGAGGCGAACCGCCCAGGAATCGAACCCAGGGCCTTCCAATTGCCGGTCGGACGCTCTACCATTATGCTACGGACCTCACTCAATCACAAATCGAAATTCTCCACATAGGGCAGAAACCAATGCCCTGAGAGGGCACCCTCGCAAATCGTGAATATGCGCATATAACTGCAATGACCGCGCAGTATATAAATGAATAGAAACGACAAAATAAGTTTAAGGAACGTTTCTGCACACGAGGAGGAGAGATAACGAATAATGAAAAATGAGGCGAAACCGCCCAGGAATCGAACCCAGGCCTTCCAATTGCCGGTCGGACGCTCTAACCATTATGCTACGGACCTCACTCAATCACAATCGAAATTCTCCCACATAGGGCAGAAACCAATGCCCTGAGAGGGCACCCGCAAATCGTAATATGCGCATATAACTGCAATGACCGCGCAGTATATAAATGAATAGAAACGACATAAGTGTTAAGGAACGTTTCTGCACACGAGAGGAGAGATAACGAATAATGAAAATGAGGCGAACCGCCCAGGAATCGAACCCAGGGCCTTCCAATTGCCGGTCGGACGCTCTACCATTTATGCTACGGACCTCACTCAATCACAAATCGAAATTCTCCCACATAGGGCAGAAACCAATGCCCTGGAGGGCACCCTCGCAAATCGTGAATATGCGCATAAACTGCAATGACCGGCGCAGTATATAAATGAATAGAAACGACATAAGTGTTAAGGAACGTTTTCTGCACACGAGGAGGAGAGATAACGAATAATGAAAAATGAGGCGAAGCCGCACAGGGAATCGAACCCAGGGCCTTCCAATTGCCGGTCGGACGCTCTACCATTATGCTACGGACCTCACTCAATCACAAATCGAAATTCTCCCACATAGGGCAAAACCAATGCCCTGAGAGGGCACCCTCGCAATCGTGAATATGCGCATATAACTGCAATGACCGCGCAGTATATAAATGAATAGAAGACGAATAAGTGTTAAGGAACGTTTTGCACACGAGGAGGAGAGATAACGAATAATGAAAAATGAGGCGAACCGCCCAGGAATCGAACCCAGGGCCTTCCAATTGCCGGTCGGACGCTCTACCATTATGCTACGGACCTCACTCAATCACAAATCGAAATTCTCCCACATAGGGCAGAAACCAATGCCCTGAAGGGCACCCTCGCAAATCGTGAATATGCGCATATAACTGCAATGACCGCGCAGTATATAAATGAATAGAAACGACATAAGTGTTAAGGAACGTTTCTGCACACGAGGAGGAGAGATAACGAATAATGAAAAATGAGGCGAACCGCCCAGGAATCGAACCCAGGGCCTTCCAATTGCCGGTCGGACGCTCTACCATTATGCTACGGACCTCACTCAATCACAAATCGAAATTCTCCCACATAGGGCAGAAACCAATGCCCTGAGAGGGCACCCTCGCAAATCGTGAATATGCGCATATAACTGCAATGACCGCGCAGTATATAATGAATAGAAACGACATAAGTGTTAAGGAACGTTTCTGCACACGAGGAGGAGAGATAACGAATAATGAAAAATGAGGCGAACCGCCCGGGAATCGAACCCAGGGCCTTCCAATTGCCGGTGGACGCTCTACCATTATGCTACGGACCTCACTCAATCACAAATCGAAATTCTCCCACATAGGGCAGAAACCAATGCCCTGAGAGGGCACCCTCGCAAATCGTGAATATGCGCATATAACTGCAATGACCGCGCAGTATATAAATGAATAGAAACGACATAAGTGTTAAGGAACGTTTCTGCACACGAGGAGGAGAGATAACGAATAATGAAAAATGAGGCGAACCGCCCGGAATCGAACCCAGGGCCTTCCAATTGCCGGTCGGACGCTCTACCATTATGCTACGGACCTCACTCAATCACAAATCGAAATTCTCCCACATAGGGCAGAAACCAATGCCCTGAGAGGGCACCCTCGCAAATCGTGAATATGCGCATATAACTGCAATGACCGCGCAGTATATAAATGAATAGAAACGACATAAGTGTTAAGGAACGTTTCTGCACACGAGGAGGAGAGATAACGAATAATGAAAAATGAGGCGAACCGCCCGGGAATCGAACCCAGGGCCTTCCAATTGCCGGTCGGACGCTCTACCATTATGCTACGGACCTCACTCAATCACAAATCGAAATTCTCCCACATAGGGCAGAAACCAATGCCCTGAGAGGGCACCCTCGCAAATCGTGAATATGCGCATATAACTGCAATGACCGCGCAGTATATAAATGAATAGAAACGACATAAGTGTTAAGGAACGTTTCTGCACACGAGGAGGAGAGATAACGAATAATGAAAAATGAGGCGAACCGCCCGGGAATCGAACCCAGGGCCTTCCAATTGCCGGTCGGACGCTCTACCATTATGCTACGGACCTCACTCAATCACAAATCGAAATTCTCCCACATAGGGCAGAAACCAATGCCCTGAGAGGGCACCCTCGCAAATCGTGAATATGCGCATATAACTGCAATGACCGCGCAGTATATAAATGAATAGAAACGACATAAGTGTTAAGGAACGTTTCTGCACACGAGGAGGAGAGATAACGAATAATGAAAAATGAGGCGAACCGCCCGGGAATCGAACCCAGGGCCTTCCAATTGCCGGTCGGACGCTCTACCATTATGCTACGGACCTCACTCAATCACAAATCGAAATTCTCCCACATAGGGCAGAAACCAATGCCCTGAGAGGGCACCCTCGCAAATCGTGAATATGCGCATATAACTGCAATGACCGCGCAGTATATAAATGAATAGAAACGACATAAGTGTTAAGGAACGTTTCTGCACACGAGGAGGAGAGATAACGAATAATGAAAAATGAGGCGAACCGCCCGGGAATCGAACCCAGGGCCTTCCAATTGCCGGTCGGACGCTCTACCATTATGCTACGGACCTCACTCAATCACAAATCGAAATTCTCCCAAATAGGGCAGAAACCAATGCCCTGAGAGGGCACCCTCGCAAATCGTGAATATGCGCATATAACTGCAATGACCGCGCAGTATATAAATGAATAGAAACGACATAAGTGTTAAGGAACGTTCTGGGCGGTTCGCCTCATTTTTCATTATTCGTTATCTCTCCTCCTCGTGTGCAGAAACGTTCCTTAACACTTATGTCGTTTCTATTCATTTATATACTGCGCGGTCATTGCAGTTATATGCGCATATTCACGATTTGCGAGGGTGCCCTCTCAGGGCATTGGTTTCTGCCCTATGTGGGAGAATTTCGATTTGTGATTGAGTGAGGTCCGTAGCATAATGGTAGAGCGTCCGACCGGCAATTGGAAGGCCCTGGGTTCGATTCCCGGGCGGTTCGCCTCATTTTTCATTATTCGTTATCTCTCCTCCTCGTGTGCAGAAACGTTCCTTAACACTTATGTCGTTTCTATTCATTTATATACTGCGCGGTCATTGCAGTTATATGCGCATATTCACGATTTGCGAGGGTGCCCTCTCAGGGCATTGGTTTCTGCCCTATGTGGGAGAATTTCGATTTGTGATTGAGTGAGGTCCGTAGCATAATGGTAGAGCGTCCGACCGGCAATTGGAAGGCCCTGGGTTCGATTCCGGGCGGTTCGCCTCATTTTTCATTATTCGTTATCTCTCCTCCTCGTGTGCAGAAACGTTCCTTAACACTTATGTCGTTTCTATTCATTTATATACTGCGCGGTCATTGCAGTTATATGCGCATATTCACGATTTGCGAGGGTGCCCTCTCAGGGCATTGGTTTCTGCCCTATGTGGGAGAATTTCGATTTGTGATTGAGTGAGGTCCGTAGCATAATGGTAGAGCGTCCGACCGGCAATTGGAAGGCCCTGGGTTCGATTCCGGGCGGTTCGCCTCATTTTTCATTATTCGTTATCTCTCCTCCTCGTGTGCAGAAACGTTCCTTAACACTTATGTCGTTTCTATTCATTTATATACTGCGCGGTCATTGCAGTTATATGCGCATATTCACGATTTGCGAGGGTGCCCTCTCAGGGCATTGGTTTCTGCCCTATGTGGGAGAATTTCGATTTGTGATTGAGTGAGGTCCGTAGCATAATGGTAGAGCGTCCGACCGGCAATTGGAAGGCCCTGGGTTCGATTCCCGGGCGGTTCGCCTCATTTTTCATTATTCGTTATCTCTCCTCCTCGTGTGCAGAAACGTTCCTTAACACTTATGTCGTTTCTATTCATTTATATACTGCGCGGTCATTGCAGTTATATGCGCATATTCACGATTTGCGAGGGTGCCCTCTCAGGGCATTGGTTTCTGCCCTATGTGGGAGAATTTCGATTTGTGATTGAGTGAGGTCCGTAGCATAATGGTAGAGCGTCCGACCGGCAATTGGAAGGCCCTGGGTTCGATTCCCGGGCGGTTCGCCTCATTTTTCATTATTCGTTATCTCTCCTCCTCGTGTGCAGAAACGTTCCTTAACACTTATGTCGTTTCTATTCATTTATATACTGCGCGGTCATTGCAGTTATATGCGCATATTCACGATTTGCGAGGGTGCCCTCTCAGGGCATTGGTTTCTGCCCTATGTGGGAGAATTTCGATTTGTGATTGAGTGAGGTCCGTAGCATAATGGTAGAGCGTCCGACCGGCAATTGGAAGGCCCTGGGTTCGATTCCGGGCGGTTCGCCTCATTTTTCATTATTCGTTATCTCTCCTCCTCGTGTGCAGAAACGTTCCTTAACACTTATGTCGTTTCTATTCATTTATATACTGCGCGGTCATTGCAGTTATATGCGCATATTCACGATTTGCGAGGGTGCCCTCTCAGGGCATTGGTTTCTGCCCTATGTGGGAGAATTTCGATTTGTGATTGAGTGAGGTCCGTAGCATAATGGTAGAGCGCGACCGGCAATTGGAAGGCCCTGGGTTCGATTCCGGGCGGTTCGCCTCATTTTTCATTATTCGTTATCTCTCCTCCTCGTGTGCAGAAACGTTCCTTAACACTTATGTCGTTTCTATTCATTTATATACTGCGCGGTCATTGCAGTTATATGCGCATATTCACGATTTGCGAGGGTGCCCTCTCAGGGCATTGGTTTCTGCCCTATGTGGGAGAATTTCGATTTGTGATTGAGTGAGGTCCGTAGCATAATGGTAGAGCGTCCGACCGGCAATTGGAAGGCCCTGGGTTCGATTCCGGGCGGTTCGCCTCATTTTTCATTATTCGTTATCTCTCCTCCTCGTGTGCAGAAACGTTCCTTAACACTTATGTCGTTTCTATTCATTTATATACTGCGCGGTCATTGCAGTTATATGCGCATATTCACGATTTGCGAGGGTGCCCTCTCAGGGCATTGGTTTCTGCCCTATGTGGGAGAATTTCGATTTGTGATTGAGTGAGGTCCGTAGCATAATGGTAGAGCGTCCGACCGGCAATTGGAAGGCCCTGGGTTCGATTCCCGGGCGGTTCGCCTCATTTTTCATTATTCGTTATCTCTCCTCCTCGTGTGCAGAAACGTTCCTTAACACTTATGTCGTTTCTATTCATTTATATACTGCGCGGTCATTGCAGTTATATGCGCATATTCACGATTTGCGAGGGTGCCCTCTCAGGGCATTGGTTTCTGCCCTATGTGGGAGAATTTCGATTTGTGATTGAGTGAGGTCCGTAGCATAATGGTAGAGCGTCCGACCGGCAATTGGAAGGCCCTGGGTTCGATTCCCGGGCGGTTCGCCTCATTTTTCATTATTCGTTATCTCTCCTCCTCGTGTGCAGAAACGTTCCTTAACACTTATGTCGTTTCTATTCATTTATATACTGCGCGGTCATTGCAGTTATATGCGCATATTCACGATTTGCGAGGGTGCCCTCTCAGGGCATTGGTTTCTGCCCTATGTGGGAGAATTTCGATTTGTGATTGAGTGAGGTCCGTAGCATAATGGTAGAGCGTCCGACCGGCAATTGGAAGGCCCTGGGTTCGATTCCTGGGCGGTTCGCCTCATTTTTCATTATTCGTTATCTCTCCTCCTCGTGTGCAGAAACGTTCCTTAACACTTATGTCGTTTCTATTCATTTATATACTGCGCGGTCATTGCAGTTATATGCGCATATTCACGATTTGCGAGGGTGCCCTCTCAGGGCATTGGTTTCTGCCCTATGTGGGAGAATTTCGATTTGTGATTGAGTGAGGTCCGTAGCATAATGGTAGAGCGTCCGACCGGCAATTGGAAGGCCCTGGGTTCGATTCCTGGGCGGTTCGCCTCATTTTTCATTATTCGTTATCTCTCCTCCTCGTGTGCAGAAACGTTCCTTAACACTTATGTCGTTTCTATTCATTTATATACTGCGCGGTCATTGCAGTTATATGCGCATATTCACGATTTGCGAGGGTGCCCTCTCAGGGCATTGGTTTCTGCCCTATGTGGGAGAATTTCGATTTGTGATTGAGTGAGGTCCGTAGCATAATGGTAGAGCGTCCGACCGGCAATTGGAAGGCCCTGGGTTCGATTCCTGGGCGGTTCGCCTCATTTTTCATTATTCGTTATCTCTCCTCCTCGTGTGCAGAAACGTTCCTTAACACTTATGTCGTTTCTATTCATTTATATACTGCGCGGTCATTGCAGTTATATGCGCATATTCACGATTTGCGAGGGTGCCCTCTCAGGGCATTGGTTTCTGCCCTATGTGGGAGAATTTCGATTTGTGATTGAGTGAGGTCCGTAGCATAATGGTAGAGCGTCCGACCGGCAATTGGAAGGCCCTGGGTTCGATTCCGGGCGGTTCGCCTCATTTTTCATTATTCGTTATCTCTCCTCCTCGTGTGCAGAAACGTTCCTTAACACTTATGTCGTTTCTATTCATTTATATACTGCGCGGTCATTGCAGTTATATGCATATATATATATATATACTGTATATATATTAAGGTAGGTTGATTTTCCGCATTTTTTTAGATATCGACTTTGGACTAGTCGAGATAGTCAGAGCTTAATATGATAATAACACTGGTCAACAAAGATTTTTCATCAGAGTAAACTTTGTGTTGACTGGATAGCATTTTTCACGCTGATTCCAAAACTGCATTCAGATCTTTTCTAGCACGTATAGTTTTCAAGATGTTGGCATATATATAACTACACAGATTTAACCATTTTAAATAGGCAAAATACTAATATTTCAACATTTGATTGTGTTTTTTTAGTTTATTGATCTTATTTATTTCAATTATCTTAATTATACATCTTATGTATTTCAGGTGAGAGCTTTTACGTCTAGCAGCATTGTGATTCAGGCAACAACGCCGTGGTTTGTGTGTCAAAAGATCAGTCCAGTCCAAGAACTTGTTGTGTCAAGTTGGTGTACATTTTTTTTGAATTTATAGTTTGCTCAGGTCAGTCAACATGCCTCGACAATGTAAGAATGACCCCGACAAGTTCTGTTTCGTATGCGGCGAGTTCACAACTAAAACACAGCGACGAAGTATTACAACCGACATTAAGAAAATATACAAGCTATACTTTGGTTGCCATCTAGGTGACCAAGATAAACCATGGGCGCCACATCAAATCTGTTCTGGCTGTTCAAATGGATTACGTGATTGGCTTAACAAAAAGAAAGCTTCAATGCCATTTGCCATACCCATGATATGGAGGGAGCCGAGAGATCATCATGAAGACTGTTATTTTTGTAGTGTGAACTTAATGGGGTTTTCTGCCAAGAACAAACACCAGATTGTATATCCAAACTTGGATTCAGCACGTAGACCAGTAAAACATGATGAAACATTGGCCATTCCAATTCCCCCAAGTGATAGGCTAGATTCTATCATAGATGACATAGAAAGTGATGAAGGTGCAACTGGCGTTTCCGGACCATCTACAGAACCAGAGTACACTTTTGAAGGTAGACATTTAGAGCCTAAAAAGTTAACCCAAGGACAGTTGAATGATCTTGTTAGAGACTTATCGCTGTCAAAGAGAAATCAGAGCTTCTCGCCTCAAGACTAAAGGAGAACAATTTACTTGAGAACAATGTTCGTATTAGTTACTACCGAAAGCGGAATTTTGAATTAACAGCATTCTTTTCAGTAGACGGTCCTCTCTGTTATTGCCATGACATCAATGGACTATTTACAGCCATATCTCAGACGTATGTGGCATCTGAGTGGCGCCTCTTTATTGATTCGTCGCAGAGAAGCCTGAAAGCAGTTCTTTTGCATAATGGTAATATAATGCCATCCATCCCCATTGCCCATTCCGTCCATCTAAAAGAGACATATGACAATATGGATATACTACTTAAGGCAATCAAATACGACAGTCATCAATGGAATGTTTGTGGAGATCTAAAAGTTATAGGAATGCTTATGGGTATGCAGTCAGGATTCACAAATGGATATGTGAAAACTTTCTTGGAAGCAACAAGTCACCTGCGTATAAGGATGGAGTCATGAACCTCCTTGATGCCTTCAAAGAAATGGAGTGTCGAATGTCGTTAAATATTCACTTCCTGCATTCCCACTTAGATTCTTTCCTGAAAACCTTGGTGCAGTGAGTGACGAGCAAGGAGAGCGCTTCCATCAAGATATTCAGATGATGGAGAAGCGCTACCAAGGATATTGGAATGAAAGCATGATGGCGGACCATTGTTGGATGCTGTATCGTGACAATCCAGGCCAAATTTACAAAAGGAAATCACACTCACAGCGCTTTTAATAAAATAATGTATATATTCTTTATTTATAAGTACATTGAATAAAGTATATGATGTATTTGTTGTTTAGCATTCCTAAGTGTGATCTATACATCCATAAATTTTCTTATAGCAATATCAAAAACTTAAAAATATCAAAACCAGTGTATCTATATAACTGTACGTGCTAGAAAGACAATAAAACCAGATTCGGAATCAGCGCGAAAAAAGCATTAAGAAAAGTGTGATCATGTTTGTGATGAGAAAAAAAAGTTTCATTTTGTTGGCCAGTGTAATTGGCCAAACATTTCAGATCCCTAGCTCTAACCGTTTTTTGAGGAAACCGTTTCAAAAATCGTCAAAAATTTTTACCGAAAAATACCGCATTTTCGCAATTTTCGGCCGAAAAAAAATGCTATTTTCATAAAAAAATCCTGAAAAAAGTTATAATTTATTTTATTGAAAAAAAGTACAAAAAACATGTACAGAGTCAAATAGACACATTTAGATCCCAAGATCATCATAATTTTCACTGTAAGAGCCCTTAGAAGCAAAGGAAGGCCTCATCTGGCGGCTTAGGGCTTTGGCCTGAATGTGTTTGTGCCTTGATTCGAGTCCATAAACAGTATGGGAAGCTTCAGATGTTAGCTTCACGGCCCTTTCAACACTCTGAGAATGTGAAGGCAGATCAGGCAGCTCCAGCTTGGTGCCATTCAGCAATGCTTCTTGAAGCTCCTGGTCAGAAAAGTCTTCTGTGAGAGCAGGTTCACAAATGCCACTTTGAGAAAGGTTGATTAGTTCTGACCAGTGGGTAGCTTCAATGTTGATGGCTGCGATCTTCTTCAGCCTCTTCTTGGCTGGCTTCCCACTTCTGAAAGAATAATAATTAATTTATTTTTTATTCCAGTTTAAGATTTAATCCCTATTAGTCTCAGAATTGCTGATTTAAATTAAACTTAAATTAAAAAAAAAAGAACCCGAGTTCTATAAATCCCCATAATCGAATTTTTTTTTCAGAGAGAAGGTAAGATTATTTCCATTATCAGAGGGGAAGGGGGGAATTGGGATAAGAAAATGTGAAAAAAAATTCGATTATGGGGATTTATAGAACTCGGGCCTTTTTTTTATTAAATAAATCCCCATAATCAATTTTTTTTTCACATTTTTTTAAAATTAATAAATGCTTACCTGATGGACAGAATTTTCTTGAGAGCAGCTTCTCTCACTTCCAAGTCATCAGACTTCATCATGGAGTACAGCACATTCTCGGGCAGCAAGGCAAAAGCATTGTACTTCAGGTTCTTGAAAGCAACACCCTGGATTTCTTCAGACTGCTGCTTGATCCTCTGGATCATGTTGAAGATGTACAGCTGCTGATTGTGGAACTTGCTGTCCCTTTTGATCTCAAACCAACTGACTGCATACACTTCTACAATGAACTTGATGGCCTGGTAAAGCTTATCCTGTAGTTCTGGAGGGTAAGCACCTCTGGTCCACAGACACATCAATCTAATTGACAAGTGCAGATTATGTGCTGTGTTTGACAATTTTCTTTCTTGCACTTCACAGCATTGTCATCACAGGGACGAACAGGTAGCTTACAGGTGCAAGCAGAAATGTCAAAAAGTTTATCCAGCTTTTTCTCCAGATTCTGCTCATGGACTGTAGAAAGAGATTTCCTGTTTATCTCTTTTGCTTTCTTGAAGCACATTTTATCCACCAATTTCACTACATAATATTCCTCATACAGGGGCAGCCGCGGGTTCACTGCCTGCCAGATCTCAATCACATCCTTTGCTATCATTTTAGCAATATCATAGTCTTTCAAGTCCGGGTGGCTGTTTTGGAGGAAATAACTGCACTGAATAACTTGGCGGAGGGTAGGAGGCTCTGTTTTATCCAAAGGGGAAGGCTGTCCACTGAATTTTTTGGCACTATCACTTCGAGTTAACACCGCAGACTTCCGTTTTTTACCCATTTTTATGAGATATCTGAAAATAAACAATTAAATGAACGCATCATAAAATAACTTAATTTAATACACATTTTATATGTAAATATCATTAAAAAATACAAAATAATACACTGATAAACATCTATAATGCATTTACAATAAGTTTCAAGCATCGTTTTGTTAAAAAAGCCGAATTTTAATTGATTATTTTGATGAAATACGGTCCGATATTTTGTTTGTTTACATTGCGCGAATGTCGCGCGCGCGATTTTATGCGTAAAATTCGGCAATTTTACAATTTAAAAATAATTAACAATCCTCAAAAAATACAATCATTTTTACAAATATGAGTTGGTGCAACGTTTTTTATACATTAATACCTTTCTATCTAGACTAGTCCAAGATCACAGTTCCAAAATCAACCTACCCTAATATATATATATATATATATATATAAAGAACGACGCTTGTATAGGAGATATTCCGCGCAAGACGAGAGAGAGAAAACGGAACAAATGAAAAAATGAAGTAACCACCTGGGAATCGAACCCGGGATCTTCCGATTGCCGGTCAGACGCGATACCATTACACCATGGACTTCACTCTTCCAAATGCCGTAATTCTTCTACATACTCGCAGAAACCAATGCCCCAAGGGGGCACCTCCCGCATGCCGTAACATTATATACATTCAACTGCGTGCTCTTTGCAGTTGAATGTATATATATATATATATATATATGTGTGTGTGTGTGTGTGTGTGTGTGTGTGTGTTACAGTCAAAGTGTGTAAACAGCCATTTCGCGTAATGGCTGAAACTTTTAATCATTTCGCGAAATGGCTGTTTCACTTTGTCATTTCGCATATATATATATATATATATATATATATATATATATTGCGAAATATATAGATAAAAATAACTACTTACACTGTATCACAGCAGAGGTATACCGGCGGCGAAGCATTTTCGGACAGACAGTTGTGTATGGATGAGTCGGCCCTCTCAGGTAAAATAATGATAGGTTAAAATTGTGCACAATCATAAATCCAACATAATCACGAAAACTTCACAAGAAACACACTTCTACATAAATGCTGGTACAGGAGAATTAAATTCTATATGTGTCACTCAGAGTACTATTGAATAAGACTAGTTGTGTATACTTAGAACACAATATATACTACGTAAAATAACTTCCAACTTGATATTGGGGTATTCTTCGGGCTTCATTTTTGTTTATAAGTTTGTATGCAACAACTGAAATGCTTCGCCAACAGTAAATGAATCGTGTGTGTCACTGCTACAGCTTTTATAAGACAGGGAGAAGGCCCCCCCTAGAAAGGGGCATGCTGGAGAAAAGACTTCTCCCTCCTCCACACTTTAGAAAGCAAAACATTCATTGGCTGAACGAATTTTATTGGGCGGTACTTAAGTTTTCACCAAGCCATGAGAGAGAGAGAGAGAGAGAGAGAGAGAGAACTGCAAGACATTTGGTTATTATTTGTCCTCATTGCTTACAAGAAATGTTTTAATTTTATAGAATTAACATAATCAAACATATTTAATTTAGACCCCCACTCTACATTTCTGAATCCTCCAACCCCCTTACCTCCATTTTTTTAATCTATGGCATCCCCCCCCCCTGCCTCCACTCTACATTTTTGTGTGAATACTACTTAGGTCAAGTATGCGCTCCTCCACAGCAACGGGCCGTCGTGCTACATGTTCTTTCTCCACTGCCGCTCTGCTGTTACCATCACAGAATCCATAAATGAAATGGTTATCAGCGTATTCAGAGGGTGTGAACTGTTGATTCATTTTGATTGTTCACCTTAGCGCAACACAGTGTCTCGTACCACAGATCAGAACCAACTGAAAGAAAAAACTGAGGATTAGTAGTGGTAACTTCGTTAACCGAAACTACCACCAGTGCTGCCATCTATCGAATTACAAACAAGTAGGGATTTGTCGTTTGCACATTTTAAAACGTCCGTATATCCGCAACAGTTGGAAATAGAACCTATGTTGTAATAACTTTTTTACTCGAGATCACCCCCAAAGTATGACAGACCGGTTGTGAAACACCCTCTCTATATATACAGGGCGTCCCAAAAAATGTACACACACTTTAACAGCTGATAGCTCAATTGATGTTTCTTTCTTTCCAAGTTAAACCCATTAGAATTAATAATGGCAGTCAGACTAAGCTTTGAACAAAGGAAATTCATTCTAAAATGCTACTGGAAGTGTGAAAACGCAGTTGAAGTGCAAAGACAGTTTAGGAGGGAGTTTCAAACAGATCCACCAACGCGACTTACCATCACTCGAATTAGAGATAAGTTTGAAGCCGATGGAACTGTTCAGAATGTCCACAAGAAGCGTTCTGGAAGACCACGGACATCGACAAGCCCCACAAAGCAAGAAAGAGTACTGGAAACGTATCACCAAAGTCCAAGAAAATCTGTGCGGCAAGCGAGTCGTGAGGTAGGAATTTCAGAATCGTCTGTCCAACGCATTTTGAAGCGCTGTCAATGGAAAAGTTACATTCCAAGATTAGTCCATGCTATTAATGAAGATGATCCGGACCGAAGAGTGGAGTATTGCGAGTGGTACTTGGCACGATGTGGATGTGGATTGGACGAAGGGGTTTCGTAGAATACCCTCCGCGTTCACCAGACCTCACACCACTAGACTTTTTTTATGGGGATACTTAAAAGACAAAGTCTACGCTATAAAACCTGCAACAGTCGCTGAATTGAGAGCAGCCATTGAACGAGAATGCACACAAATACCAAACGAAATATGAGAATAAAAACCCACTCTAATAGACAGAGTTTATTTCCACGACAGTTTCGACGCCCACTGGCATCCTCCTCGGGTGGATACAGAAACACAAATGAAACAAAACAAGAGGGAAAAACAGTTCAGGGATCGACCGTTAAGAAATTCGCACCTAGGTTGGATTCCATTCTCTCGAGACAGGAGGGGCATTTTCATTAAGTACATTCGCACAAATTTTAAAACTATCTTCCTGTTCTAAACATACAGATTCTATTATTTTTACATAATTATTACATTTATAATTAAATTTATTACATTTAATATTGCATAATTATTAATTACAGAAATTATAAATTTATTATTACATTGGTTATTACATTGTTGTTTATTATACAGAAATTATAAACCGAAAAACGAATGAAAAAAGGCGATTAGGAAATAATCCAGAGACCATTGAGAAATTCGCACCTAGGTTAGATATCGTTCTCCCGAAACCAGAAGGGCATTTTATTACAGGGTCAGCTTATAACTACATTTCCACAAATTAAAAATATATTCTTGTTCTATACATACAGATCCTAATGTTTTGACATAATTACTGCATATATTTATTTCCACATTAATTACTTCCATTATTACATTTACTAAAAGCGAGTAAGGAAACATTCCAATCCAGAGACATTTAAGAAATTCACACTTAGGTTCGAACACGTTCCCACGACTCCGTAAGGGATTTATTGACCAAGGTACTTATAAGTTAGACCCTTTAATGAGATTCTTGGTCAATAAATCCCTTACGGAGTCGTGGGAACGTGTTCGAACCTAAGTGTGAATTTCTTAAATGTCTCTGGATTGGAATGTTTCCTTACTCGCTTTTAGTAAATGTAATAATGGAAGTAATTAATGTGGAAATAAATATATGCAGTAATTATGTCAAAACATTAGGATCTGTATGTATAGAACAAGAATATATTTTTAATTTGTGGAAATGTAGTTATAAGCTGACCCTGTAATAAAATGCCCTTCTGGTTTCGGGAGAACGATATCTAACCTAGGTGCGAATTTCTCAATGGTCTCTGGATTATTTCCTAATCGCCTTTTTTCATTCGTTTTTCGGTTTATAATTTCTGTATAATAAACAACAATGTAATAACCAATGTAATAATAAATTTATAATTTCTGTAATTAATAATTATGCAATATTAAATGTAATAAATTTAATTATAAATGTAATAATTATGTAAAAATAATAGAATCTGTATGTTTAGAACAGGAAGATAGTTTTAAAATTTGTGCGAATGTACTTAATGAAAATGCCCCTCCTGTCTCGAGAGAATGGAATCCAACCTAGGTGCGAATTTCTTAACGGTCGATCCCTGAACTGTTTTTCCCTCTTGTTTTGTTTCATTTGTGTTTCTGTATCCACCCGAGGAGGATGCCAGTGGGCGTCGAAACTGTCGTGGAAATAAACTCTGTCTATTAGAGTGGGTTTTTATTCTCATATTTTGACCTTCACGTAAAAAAGTGAAGTTTTTTGCATTTACCAAACGAAATGTTTCGTGATGTTTGCGATTCCATTGCTTCGCGTTATCAGCAGTGCCTGGACCAGAACGGACGTCAGTTTGAAAACAGGCGTTGAAAAAACAATTAAATAATGTCTGTAGATTCTATTACATTTTGAAAATGAAATGTATTTTAATAAACACTGCCTTTATAAGTATTTAAAGTGTGTATACATTTTTTTGGGACGCCCTGTATATAGACAAAAGTTGAAGTTCAATGACAATAATTTTGCGTACAAATTAAATATAGTAAGTTAATATTTTATATATATATATATATATACTATATATATATATAATTAGACTGGCCCGCCAAAACTTTTATTTGAAAAGTGAAAGTCTCACCCCCTAAAATTGTTACCACCATCATAATATACTCGCACACTAAATTTCAACAATACCTGTGTAAATGCAAAAATAACTTCACTTTTTCTACGTGAAAGTCACAATATGATAATAAAAACCGAAACTGTTGTGGAAATAAACTCTGTCTATTAGAGTGGGTTTTTATTATAATACCTGTGTACTTTTAGTGGTGCCGACAGCCTCTTGTATATTTCATTTATTTATTACATTTATTCATCATATATTTATTTTGTAATTCGTATTACAAATATTGTGTGTAAACCATGCCTATTCACACTCTCGTGCATTGTGTTACACATGTTTCACTGTGTAACTGTGTATGTTGAGTAGAAACACGTCTTTTGACCTGACGTCATTACTGGTGACGTCATTGGCTACGGAGAAAAGTGGGAGGTTCGCTGTTGGGGTCAGTATTGTTTAAGACGCAGTGAGAGATTGATGCGCAAGTGTTTTCCCTTAATATTTGCAGATTTTATCCTTCACCATGTCAGATTCAATTAAAACAAGAAGAAAAACTGAAATATGGCTGATTGGACAGCCAATTGACACAATTGGCAGTAAGAAGCTTCCATCCAATGGAGATGTACTACGTCGGCTTTTCTGCCTCACAAACAGTAAAAAAACATTGAAAGAAGCATCCAGCATAGTTTATGCTGAAATTTTTTAGATTTGGGACAAAGCGAAAATACCCACCAGAGCCAAACATCATGTACTAACGAAAATTCAAAAAATGTATGAGAACTTCAGATCACTTCAAAAATCAAAATCAAACGTAATCAAAATCAAATTAAAAAAGAAACTGAATTCCAAGGTAGTTTAGATAACCTTTTTGATATAGCTCACGCAAATGCTTTACAAATGATGTCAAATGAGGAAGATAGATCATTCCTACAAGCCCAGAGAGAAAAAGGGAGGCGAGGTTACATGACTGATATTGATAAGAAACTGGTCGCTAAGCAAATGCGACAACGGAAAAGAGATGAAAGACAAGCTGCTCTAAAAGAAGCCAAGGCATTTTGAAAGAAATTGTCATCAGCTGTTGTTCAGTTCAGTGATAGCAGTTCAAGCAGCAGTAGTAGTGATGAGCAACCAGAGCCAGGCATATCGTACATTCCAGAAATGACATCCAAACCTTCAAGCAGCACAATATCAAATAAGCGTAAGCGCATCGCAACACCTGATCTGGCAATGGCATTAGATCGAACAAAAACAAGTGATCGTAGCGCTGTTATGGTGCTTTCAGCTGCTGCAACTTCTCTTAGACATGATATTGACAATGTTGTTTTGAGCAGAAGTACTCTACAAAGGGCGAGGAGTGTTGTACGCAAAAAAATTGCAGATGACATTAAGCAAACCTTTACCTCTGACGTTCCGCTTTACCATGGTAAAGTAATGCAAGATATAACAGGTGATGAAAATATAGATAGGCTAGCTATCCTTGTATCCGGTGAAGGAAAGTCTAAGCTTCTAGCAGTACCCAAACTTGCTTCTGGAGAAGGCGAAAGAATTGCAGAAGCAGTTCTAGAGTGCTTAGAGCCTTAGACGATTGGAATTTGTGAGAATGTATTCAAGCAATGTGTTTTGATACTACTGCTAGCAATACTGGCCAAATAAAGGGCGCTTGTATGATAATCGAAAGTAAGCTTGATAGAAAACTCCTTTCTTTGGCCTGTCGGCACCATATTAATGAAATTGTGATATCAGACGTCTTCCAGAAGTGTTACGGTGGTTCAACAGGACCGGATATATTACTTTTCAAACGTTTCAAGAATTCCTGGAAACAAATGGATGGTAAAAGATTTGAAACTGCCAATACAAACATGCCGTGGAAAGCAGAAATCCTCGCACTGTGCGAAGAACAGCTTGCGAGAAGTCACCCAAGAGCGGATTATCGCGAACTTCTTGAATTATCAATTATTTATTTAGGTGGTGTTTCCTCAGGAGTAGTACATTTTCGTCAACCTGGAGCTTTACATCGCGCTAGGTGGATATCACGAGTGATTTATGCCATCAAAATTGTATTGTTTCGCTCGCAGTTCAACCTGACAAAACAGGAACAGAGTGCAATGGAACGCTTCTCTCGCTATGCTGTTCGCTTTTATGTGCCAAAATGGTTTGCAGCTCCCATCGCATCTTCTGCACCAAGAACCGATTTGGAGTATCTACAAGAGCTTCAGCACTATGATGATAAGGAACTTTCAGCAATAGCTAACAAAGCACTATGCCGTCACATCTGGTATCTAAATGAAGAACTTGTGTCGCTTGCCTTTTTTGATGTTGGCATAACTTTGCAAGTGAAACGGCAGATGGTTCAGGCATTGGAAAGACCTGGTTCAGAAATACCAGAAAAACGAATTGCTTTCACCACACTCATGATGACCCACTAGAGAACAATCTGGCGGACTTTGTCACAAGCTCAAGTCGCTCCTTCTTTGAGAAATTGTCCCTTCAATCGACGTTTCTCGAAGTAGATCCTACAGAATGGAATAACAGGGACGACTATAAATTAGCTAAGGAATATGTTAAAACAATGAATGCTGTAAACGATAATGCAGAGAGAGCGGTCTCATTAATTCAGAGTTTCAGCAGTCATCTCACAAAAAACGAAGAACAACTGCAGTACCTTCTTCAAGTCGTGGAAAAACACCGAGAGCGGTTTCCAGACGCAAAGAAATCGATGATAAAGACAGGAAGCACATCAACATCATGAGTTAACATTAAAAAAAGTGGATTAGGCCTATTGGGGATACCACTTAAAAAAAAACGCGCCTGTTGTAGTTACCTCCTGGGTGGTGCGGAAAAAACTACACATTTCAGAGTCTGTCGGCACTAAATACTATCGAATCGGGCTGAAACTTGACTCAAAACCTTCTTTCGACACGCATAACAAATTCCAGGGGTGAGACTTAAGAAAAGAATTTTTTTTTTTCAGCCCTTTGAGCCTGGGCGGGGTCATATATATATATATATTATTATATATATATATATATATATTATATATATATATATATATATATATATATAGTGGCTTCATAAATTACTGGGACCACACACAGATTTTTCTATTTTTATGATAAATCCCAGGGAAGGTAGCAATTCTTGATAACAATCATTCCTCTGAGACTACGTGTGTCTAGACTTATCGCAAAAAGGCAAATACCCATAAAGGGCTTATCTTAATCATTTGAAAACCTTTTCTAAATATCATTTCACGTCAAATATGTAGGTGGTCCAAGTAAATTTTTTAAGCCACTGTGTGTGTATGTATATATATATATATATATATATATATACCTTTCAACCTTTCAAATGTTCCGTGCGATGATTCCTCATTTCACGAAGGTCAAGTTTGTCGCCCCCTCCTCTCGAGTTGGCCAGGTGAAGTAGAGAGATGGTTTCTTGTACTCTCCACCTCACATAGATAGGTACGCCTGGCTCATCTGGGATTGTTTTGAGCCAGGCGTCTAATCTTCTTTTGAAGATGTCCACCGCAACACCACTCGTGTTCTTTAGTTCTTTGGGCAGCTGATTAAACAGTCTTGGTCCTCTCACAACAAAACTATTTTCTTTCAGGATTAAGGATGTTCCCTGTCTCGCCTTTAATTTGGGAACACTACACACTCTTCCTTTTCTACTTTCCACTGTTGTTTGGAGTTATAGGGTTCAGAGTAAGATTAGGGACTAGTTTCTCCATTATTTTCCAAGTGTAAATGATGGTGCATCTCTCTCTTCTCCTTTCCAGTGAATTTAGGTTTAATTCGCGTAACCTTTCCCAGTAATTTAGTTCTTTGCACCCATTGATCTTGGCTGTGAAGCTTTTCTGAATCCCTTCTAGCTGTCTTATGTCTTCTTTTTTATATGGGGATGTTAGGACCGAGCAGTATTCCAATTTGGGTATGATCAGGGTTTTCAGTAGAGGAATCATTATTGCCTATTAGCAGGGGTGGATCCAGACATTTCAGTGATGGGGGGTCCAGAGAAAAAAAGGGCATTCCCTATATAACAAAAAGGACACAACAGTATATATTTTCTTGAATAATCACTTGGTTCAATGAGCGAGTGCAGTACCAATTTTATTGTTTTATTAGATATGTTTTATTCAAATAGACATAATGAAAATCACAATTCCAAATGTCTTGCAAGTTAAATTAATAACTAACAATATTAGATGAAGATGCTACCGTAAGTGATATGGCTGCACCTTCCACAGAGCACGTCTGACCAAACGGACCAGAATATTAATGGCTTATCAGTAAACATACCTATCTGTCTTTTATTTGTAACGGCTGAAAAAAGGGCACCTTAAGATATTGAGGGGCGGTCCGGACCCCCCCCCCCCCCTAGATCCGCCCATGCTATTAGGGTGTCACGTTAAACCCAAAGTTGGTCGGGTACAGCATTAACCGATATAATATCGTGAAGTGGGCTACTAAGAATGCCCAAACAAGTTTTTAAAGTCCTATCTAAAAAAGTCATGCATCCCCACGGGTTTACATTTTACAACCCCGATTCAGACCAAAAAATTGGCATTTTGACCTTTAAAAGACCCATTAAAGCTAGAAATTACACACATTTTTTCCAATCTGTTAGTAGGAAGCCCCAGAACCACGTCAAGGTCGACTGGAATCTCTGGAGTTCTTTTTATAGTTTTTTGTTTTTCTAGTTTTTTTTTGTTTAAGGTTTTTCAAATTTTTTTTTACTTTTTTTGTATTTAATTTTTTTTATGAAAAATTGCATAAATCCCCTTTTTTAATAAAAAATTGCATTAATCGCCATTTTAAACTAATAATTTACCTAGTAATTACGAAGATTCTTTTTCTTGATTTCTTTTAAATTTTTTCTATGAAGTTCTGTGGTTTAAATTTTAGCTTGAAGCTGTGCTTCATCTTTAACTGTAGGAGCCAGATCAGTTATAAGCTTAATAGCCCTTTCAGGACAATCATTGGCAACCTTCAAATTACTCACAAACTCTTCCATTTCATTATAGTCTGGATCTGAGCACCATTCTCCCACTGGCTTTGACAACCAACAACTTTCTGAATTCATGATTTTAAAGATTTTCCATGAATTAAATCCTATCAAATCCACCAGCTGTATATCTGGGTGTAGTTCTGGAACTTCTGGCTTTCCTATAATAATTTCATCTGGAACTTCAGTTCCTAATAAACGAGTTGCGATACTTGCTTTTGTATTCTCGTCTAAAGTTTTACTAAAATGAGATAAAACTACAAGCTCTTGACTTAAATACCACTTGTGTTTTAAGAATGCATCTACTGCAGCAATAGAAACTTCTGGATCTACTTCCTGCCAGACATTAACTAATTGCTTATAAAATAGCAGGTCATTGAGTGGTGCTTCTGCAGCTAATGGGGTCTCTAGCCAATAAGGGCCATAAACTAAAGATGTAAACTTGACAAATCTTCCAAATGATTCTTTTACTTCTGGTTCATAGTTAAGCTGATCTCTAAATAAGACAAGTTTATTTGAATACAGCTGAGGTGCCATGAATCTAGCTCGATGGCATGCTCCTGGTTTACGAAGATGTATCTTTGAAGGCCTGTGCCCCAACAATAAACAGTTTAATTCTAAATATTCTAAGTAATCATCTCTGAAATAATTTTTGTTCTCTAATAAAGAATTATAAATTATATTTGTACTTTCTTTAATATCCATCAACAAAGGCTCAGTTATATTTATTTCTTTAGTTTGGGATAATGTTATTTTGGACCAGCTTTTCGAAAATTCTTCAAATATAGGATAATCGGGACCAGTGCTTTTTCCAAAGATGCATTGCCAAACAGATTTTACAATAAGTTTGCCAATGTGGTGACGGCATGCTAAATATAATAATGGTCTAGTCAGATTTCTTTCTATATGATGACCTTTACTGAACTTAGGTGCTCTTCAGTTTTTCTCTATTTGTTTTGTTAGAACATACCATTGCTGGTGCAACTTAAGAAGTTTTTTAACGGCATATTGTATGCTACTAGTAGATAAATTGCATTTATTCCAAAAGGATAACACATGGTCTATTACCATGCCAGCTTGATGACTTACAAGTTTTCCTTTAACAAGGGACTGATTATAATGAGGATTGCAAGCTTTAATATGATGGAAATATTTGAGTACTTGCTTGTTGGTTGGAACAGCTGTAGTCGTTATGGAGGCTATAGGTTGACCTAGAAAGGGAATTTCTGTTTTGCTTCTAGTTAATGGTTTGCTTAGAGCCATTTTATCAATTTAAATAGGTATTATGGTACCTAGATTTAGAAATTCCTGAAAAAAAGTTAGATTAGTTAGTAAAAATCGCTAAAAATATGAAATAAGGGGGCTAAATTGACATTTATAAAGCTTGTATACATTACCAGAAATGCATATAGAGTGGTAAATGTGTTTTACTTTTAATTAAACCACTGGGGATGCATGAAATTTTTAGATAGCACTTTAAAAACTTGTGTGGGCATTCTTAGTAACCCACTTCACGATATTATATCGGTTAATGCTGTACCCGACCAACTTTGGGTTTAACGGGACACCCTAATACCTATCCCTTCGTTTAAAGGTTCTCAGTATCTGCCCAGTTATTCTCTTTGCTATCTTATTTTGTGTTTCAAATTTCGCATCATCAGTCATAACAACTCCTAAATCACTCTTTTGCTTTAGGATTTCTCTGAATTACCTGTCCATTTGGGGTATATATATATAAAATTGGGGTTGTTTAACCTCCTTCGCAACATATAAGGTCATATGACGGAGGGGACCTACAGCTTTACGTGGGATCCGAACCACGGGTCGCTACATAATCTGTGCGAAGAGGACGGTCTCCCATCCAACTACTACCCAGACCCAATGTCGTTTAACTTCGCTGATCTCCGGGAAGCGGTGTTACGACATCGGCCACGACGTATATATATATAATATATATATATATATATATATATATATATATTAGGGCGGTTCAAATAAATAAAAATTAAAAATTGAAGCAAGCGTGTACTTTTTTTTATTAGACTTAAGAACATAAAACTCAGAGACGAATTTGAGTGGAATCCGAGAGTATTTACTCGGTGCTCAAGCATTAGAATATGTACAGTGGGTGAATTGGATAAATAACATTTAGATAACCAATGAATTCGCACAATATAACGTTCAGTGATGGCACAAATTCATTGATATCACCTTTGTATCATACATGAAATCTAGTCGCCTGAACATTTACCGGTGGCCAATATCAACTTATTCTGGTCAGTAAATTAGTGCTGGTGCATTTCCACTACGTGTAAGAGGAACTGCTTTTGAGTTTCGGCTTTGGTAAGGGTTGCATTGAAATTTTTTATCATGGACACGCCCCTTTCAGCACTGTCGTTGAGAACATTGAATCTTTACAAGGATAGGAGGGATCGTCTATCGTCTTGGTGATTTTTCCACTCATCAGGAGACGTCCGAAGAACCCTCGGCTGATCTTGAAAGTATCAAATAACTTGAATGACGCTGAATCGACAAAGTCTGAGAGATCCATCTTCTCTATTGAAATGTTTCCTTTGTATTTTCTCCGATCTTTCTTTAGTGTTCCTCTCTGTAATAAATTTGCTACCTCAACCATTTTCATCTTTGTTTTCCGACAAGGTTTCAAACGAAACAAAGCCAAACCAGGAAGAGATTGTAGACACCAATCGACCAGGGAAGTGCTGGCATCTTTACATGACCGTAAATTTCCCTCAATCGGCGCGCTCGGAAACTTTAAATACCAGAAGCCCCATACGACAAATCAGCAATCTAGGAGTAATCGAACATGAGCTTGAATACCCACTAAAAGTTTTGCTACCAAGTAGAAATTTGCCATGAAGGTTTTTGTAAACAAATAGAATTAAAAAATCCACATGCTCAGTGACTTACCTGCAATCAAATTTTTCACCCTTATTACATGAACCGCCCTAATATATATATATATATATATATATATATATCCCCCTCCCCGCGGGCGGTCTTTCTGGGGTGGATCGCCCGCGGGCTCCTGCCTACATGTGGCGAGGGGGGTCAGCCGCGGCTGGGGGCCCTGCCGGGTCCCCGCCCGGTTGCGAAGTGGACTTTTAGCATACCCTGCTATCCTACAGCCCCCTCTTTCCTGTCTTCCCCTCTTTACCCTCTTCCTTGCCCCCTCTGTTTTTTCTGCTTTCTCTGTTCACTTCGCGCGCCCCGTGGGCTGCCGGGGCTGGTCGCTGGGGGTCTCGCCCCCATGGCCGGGGCCGGACTAAGTTGGCTGGTAGGGTGCCCAGGCCTGGGACCCTGGGTGGCCTTGGTCTTTGCTGCCGGCGGGGGAGAACTCTCGACGCTGCAAGGGCCCCTTTTGAAACGGGGGTACCTACATGGGACGAGGCACCCACCCCCCGCCGGCATGCGCTTGGTCCCCTTGGGCCCCGGGTAATCGGTTCCCCGCGGCCCCGGGCGCGAAACTACAATAACAATTTTCTATGGAAACACTTACAACTCTAATGGACCTCGTTGACGACCCGGCTTGTGCATCTGACCTCCCTCTGACTACTCTTTGGACCGTGGGTCTGGTAAGGGCAGTCGGCAGCCCTCGCCCACCCCGTCTGCTCTTCTTGCCGACACCTCCTCTCCCTCTCTTCCCCAGGCTCGTGGCGCCGCTGCCCGACCCCCGCCAGTAGCGGATGGACCTGCAGTGGACCCCCCGACCCCTGGATCCCCCCATATTCCACGTCCGATAGGGACCCACCTGCTTTTTCGCCCTCAGGTGGGAGGCCCGCGGCCCCGGTCGCCTCCACTCCGGTCGGGCCTCATCGCCCCCGGCCCCCTCGGCCCTGGGGGACGTGGGACCCGACGTCGCCGTCCGCCTTTCTCGTCTTCTCGCCCCCTCGAAGTTCCGGTGGTGTTTGGCCAGACGGCTTCACTCGGCCTTAGGACGATGGACAAGTTCCTCGTCCTCCCCCCTCCTCCTCCAAGCCCCTCCCCACTAACCACGAACGTCTCTTTCGAGCGATCCATGGGAAGACGGGGACGGCGCGTTTTGACCTTCGGCCTCAGAGGGATGGCTCCATTTTGATAAGGTCGCGTTCCTCTGCCGAAACCTCCTCTCTGCTCGCTATCCCCGATGTCCTGGGCTGCGGGATCACGGTGACTCCCCACCCCCGCCTCAATCAGTGCCAGGGCACAATTTACGCTGCTCGTCTTCTACCCATCCCGGTGGAAGACCTCCAGATTGACCTCGCCTCCCAGGGTGTTGTGAGGGTGTACCGCTTTCCCGACAGATCGCGGTCCCCAACTGCCCCTTCTCCTCGCCTGCTCCTCACTTTCGACTCACTGGTGCCCCCCGTTTCGGTATTCTGGGGCTTTGGTGAGAGACGAGCGTGCGAATTCTCAGTACGACCATACGTGCCAGATCCTACGCGCTGTTTTCAGTGTAATAGGTTTGGCCACGTGAGCAGCTCCTGCCGTCAGCCGGCCCCGTTGTGTGTCCGCTGCGGCGGCCCTCCCCACCCCTTGCCCTGTACTGCTCCGCCTTCCTGCACCAACTGCCATGGACCACACCCTGCTTCATCCCGCTCTTGCCGGTCCTTCCTCTTTGAAAGGGAGGTTCGGGCCCTCTGTTCATCAGAGTTTCTCAGCGCTCGGGAGGCGCGGGAGCGGTTGCGTGGCTGCGAGGCCCGGCGTGGTGCCTCGTACGCCGAGGCTCTCCGTTCCCGGACCCGTCCTCACCGGCGGTTCCCAACGCGCCTCCACCCACCGTGTCCGCTACTCCCAGTCCATCCTCTGCCGCCCAGCGGACTCCTACCGCGGCTCCCCGTACTACCAGCGCGTCCCCACGTGCTCCCTCCGCGAACACCGATGCTTCGTCGGCAACCCCCCTGCCCCTTCTACGCCCTCTCCACCGGCGCCTTCGGCCACCCCCATTCCGGATCGTGACCCGCCGTCACCCACGCGGCCGCACGACGGAGGGATGGGGGCCGCAAGCGCCGCGCCAGTGGTGACCCCGAAAGGTTCGACGCCATAAGCCTCGCATCACCTTCCTCTCCTAAACACAAACGCCCCCTTCGCCCTACCGCCCCGGTGTCCTCACCGTCCCCACTGCGCAACCGTTATGCACGCTCCCCCCTGGGGTCCCCGTCGGCCCTCGTGGTGGGGGCTGAGATACACCCCTCTCCGGCCCGGTCGATGGACCCACTGGAGGGGGAACTCGCCCGCCTGGTCGGCGTGGGTGGGACGTGCACGCCCCCGCGTTTGACCCGCCCCATCTCTCTCCTCGACCTGCCAATGCCCCCGGGTGAGGTATTATTTTCCACTCCCCCTCGTAGTCCTGCCTCCCCCGCACCTCCGGTGAAGGGAGGGGCATTCTGGATACCTCTCACATCCCCTTCTCTGCATCGCTCTCCCCCGGACGTCCGGGAGACTCCTCCTCTGGAGGACTTGCCGGCGTCTGGTTCCACATCGCCCCCTCGTCGGGGGGACCCTCGCCTTCGCCCTCGTTCGGCGTCCCTCACTGAACTCCGGGGCTTTCCGATTCCCTCTTTAATCTCGGGCCGCCCGATCGGCCCACCCACCCCATAATCATCCTTTACGCTGACCTTCCTACCCCTCCCTATACCTCGCTCCTGCAGTGGAACATCCGCGGGCTCCTGGTAGGCCTCGAGAGTCTCTCCTCTCTCCTGGCCTCCAGGTGTCCGGCGTGTTTCTGCCTTCAGGAGACGATTCTGGGATCCCGTTCCCTCCCTCGAGTGTCCGGTTACTGCGGGCTCCCTTCCCCGCCTCTCGATGGGGCGGGGAGGGGGGGCGCCGCGGTCTTCGTGCACCGCTCCGTCCCTTTCCGCCCGCTCCATACAGTCCTGCAAGCTGTGGCCGTGCGCCTTTTCTTGGGGCGCCAGCTCACGGTCTGCTCTCTTTACCTCTCCCCTAACGTACGCCCTCCACCCGATTCTCTCCGTGACCTAATTCTCCAGCTTCCCCGCCCTTTTCTGATTCTCGGGGACTTCAACAGTCGGGACCCGGCCTGGGGGGACGTTTGCTCCACCTTTCTCTCCGGGACCCTTCTCTCCCTTATGGACGAGCTCGAGTTCACCTTTCTGAACGATGGCTCCCCAACCTGCCTTCACTCGGCCCATGACAGTTTCACCTGTATCGACCTTTCCCTGGTTTCCCTCGAAATCGTGACGGAGTTCACCTGGGAGGTCCTGCCGGATTCTTCCGGCAGTGACCATTTCCCAGTGTGTCTTACCCCGACCCGTCTCCTCCCCCCCCACCTCTGTCCGCCCGCGCTGGCTGTTCGCCCGAGCAGACTGGGCCTCATACGCGAGGGGCACGGCGATCTCGCCATCAATTCCTGCCTTTCCCTCCGTCAATGAGGCCCTCGCCTTCCTCGAGAGTAAGATCCTCTCGGCTGCCGCCAGTTGCATCCCCCGTACCTCTGGCTCCCCCAGACCGTGAAGCGTCCCATGGTGGACCCCAGAGTGCTCCCATGCCGTTCAGGAGCGGCGCCGTGCCGGCCGCCGCTTCTACCGGACCCGCCAGCTGGAGCACAAGATAGAATTTCAGCGCCTGAAGGCAGTGGCCCGTCGGGTCCTGAAACTGGCCCGGCGTACCTCCTGGCGGAGTTACGTGTCCGGGATCTCCTCCTCGACTGCCCCCTTGACTGTTGGCGCAAGGTGCGTAGCTTTGAGGGGACCCGTGTCCCCCCTCGACCCCCGGTGCTTCGGGTCGGGGACGACGAGTTCGTGTCCGATCCGGAGGCCGTCGCGAACGCACTCGCGGCGCACTTTGCAGCCATCTCCAGTTCCGATTCCCCCCACTCCCGCCGCGACCCACCGGAATTTCCACCTCATAGGAATGACCCCTATAATCACCTCTTCCACATGACAGAGCTTCGGGAGGCCCTCCGCCCCCGACGCTCCTCCGCCCCCGGCCCCGATAATATCCCCTATGACTTTTTACGGCATCTCCACCCCTCTGCTCTCAGCTTTCTACTGGACCTCTATAACCGGATTTGGTTGGAGGGTTCATTTCCGGACCGATGGCGTGAGTCCATCGTCGTCCCCATCCCGAAGCCCGATAAAGACCCCTCACTCCCGTCGAACTATCGCCCTATTTCCCTAACATGCTGTGCCTGCAAGGTGATGGAGGCGATGGTCGCCTCGCGGCTGTCCTTTACCTTGGAGGCGAGTGACCAGTACCCTGCTACCCAGGCTGGTTTCCGGCGCTTCCGGTCTACCACCGACCCCCTCCTTCTCCTTAGCCATGACGTGCAGGAGGCTTTCTCCCGGCGTCAATTTGTACTCGCCGTCTTTTTCGACCTCCAGAAGGCCTACGATACTACCCGGCGGAGCGCGGTCTTCGACTGCTTACGCTCCCTGGGTTTCGTAGGCTTTCTCCCTTCCTTTATTTATAACTTCTTGCCGCCCGTTCTTTCCGCGTCCGCATCGGTTCTGCCCTCTCTGACCGCTTTCCGTTGGAGGAGGGTGTCCCTCAGGGTAGTGTCCTTAGCGTCTTGTGTTTCTCACTCGTGATGAACACAGTCGCTACGGTCCTGCCTACATCCGTTCGTAGCTCCCTCTATGCCGACGACCTGGCTATCTATTGCTCTGGCCGCCTCCCGTCTTTGGCTGAACGTCGGCTCCAGCTAGCCATCAACGCGGTGGTTCGCTGGGCGTCTCGGTTGGCTATGCTTTCTCACCCTCTAAGTCTTCCAGTATGCTTTTCCGTCCTCGGCGCCTCCGTCTGTCGCATACCTTCGCTCTTACCCTTGCCGGCACTCCTCTTCCCCTCGTCCCATCCGTTAGATTCCTGGGTATGACCCTCGACGGTTTTTCGGTTGGGTTCCACACCTTAGGCGGTTGCGGCAAACATCTCGCCGCACCCTCTCCCTTTTGGGTCATCTGTCCCACACGACCTGGGGGGCGGACAGGCGTACTCTGCTGCGCCTGTACACCTCCCTGGTGCAATCCCGTGTCGACTACGGCTGTGTGGTCTACAGTTCCGCCTCCTCTCCGGCACTCCGTATGCTGGATCCTCTTCTCCACCGTGGCCTTCGCCTGGCGTCGGGTGCCTTCCGCTCGTCCCCTGTCGCTAGTCTTCAGGTGGACTGTGGACACCCCCCCCCTGCCCCTTCGCCGGGGCCTTCTCATGGCGAAGTGTTACCTTCGCATCTGCCGCCTTCCGAAGTCCCTACTCTTCTCCGCGATCTCCCAGGCGCTACCTCGGCCTGACACGTGGCATTTCGCTGCCTCTCTGGCCGAGATTTTCTCGTCCCTGGGGATCCCCCCACCCTCTATTCTGCCGTTCTCCTTCGATCTGTCGCCCCCCTGGCGGACCACCCCTATCTGCCGTTGCCAGGCGCTCCGTGGCCTGCGTAAGGAGTCTCTTCCTGCCGTCCTCCGGTCTTCTTTTCTGGCCCATCTTCCCGTCCATTCGGACGACGTTCCCGTCTACACCGACGGCTCGCGCTCCCCTGCAGGTGTCGCGGCCGCCGTCTTCTCTACGTCATTGTCACCTACCTCCCGGGGTATCCCCCTGCCGGTTCAGGCCTCCATCTTTTCCGCGGAGCTCTTTGCCCTTCTGGAAGCCCTCCGTCTGGTATCGGGTTGTTCGCGGTCCTCCTGTACCATTTTTTCGGACTCGCTGAGCGCCCTTCAGGCGCTCGAGCGCTATGATTCCCCGGACCCCCTCGTACGCCTTATTCAACAGGAGTACCATGTCCTGCACACCGTTCACCGGATCCGGGTCACCTTCTGCTGGGTTCCCGCCCATGTTGGTGTTTCCGGTAATGAGGCGGCGGACCGCATAGCCCGGTCCGCCGCCTCGCTGCCTCCCCTCCCCCGCCCGCTCCCCTTCTCAGACTATGTGCAGGTCTTTCGTTCCTTTTACGACCGCATGTGGCAACAGTCCTGGGACGATGCCACCGGAAATAAACTCTGGTCCATCCGCCCCCGTCTGTCATATTGGGTGTCCTCTTTCCACCGCTCCAGACACAAAGAGGTCGTCCTTGCGCGGCTTCGCATCGGCCATACGCGCCTCACGCACGGCTATCTTATGTTCCGGCAGGAGGCTCCTCGTTGCGCCTCCTGCCAGTCGCCCCTCACCGTCTCTCACATCCTTGTGGAATGCCCCACCCTGTCGTCAGTACGTCGTCGCGCTTTTCCGTTCCTTTCTGATTTCCCCCTCCCCGAACGTTTACGCCTTATGCTCGCTGAGAGCCCTCTCTTCTCGCTTGACCGTCTTTTCCTCTTCCTCTCCCAATCTCGCATCCTATCTGAGCTTTAGGTGACTTCTCACCTGTAGTCCGCTGTTCTCCCTTTTCTAGTGCCTTTTCTCCGTCTCCGTTTCTCTTTCTCGTATTCCGCCTCGCCATGATATCCGCTACCATATAGCGGGAAGTGGCGGTAAACGCCCCAATACAAAAAAAATAAAAAATATATATTATATATACCGGGTGTACATAAAGTCAGGATCTATTTTTGTGAAGTACTTGGAAATTATATGGAATTCAATAATAAAATGATAAAGTGGTAACATTTATTAAATAATTAAGAGTAGGATTCGACGTGACGCCCATCAGTATCCCTGCACAGCTCAAATCGTTCCGCAGCATTTCTAAACACATTCTGGAGCATTTGCGGGGTTATGTTATCTGCAGCAGTTCGTATACGTAAGTTTTCAAGACTCGACTAATCTTCGTCTGATAGACGTGCGATTTGATAAAGCCCCATGCAAAGAAATCTAAAGGGGTTAAATCTGGTGATCTCGCTGGCCAAGGTCTGTTGCTTCCGCGTCCGATCCAGCGATTTGGAAAACGTCCATTTAGATAATCCTGAACAATTTTGGCATAGTGACAAGGAGCACCATCATGTTGATAGACGACGGGGATAGGATTGTTAGTTCAATTGGATTGATTGGCGTTCAAATATTCGTCTACTGTGAAAAGTAAATTGGTTAGGAATAACGTTGCAAAACAGGAACAAGCCTGTGTCTACAGCATTCCCTGTAAAAGTTGTGATTTAGTAAACGTAGGAGAAACTGGAAGAAATATTGAAACCCGTATTAAAGAACACAAATACAGTATGCCTTCAGAAGTTGTAATACTAATGAAATAGCCATTTCGCGAAATGACTAAAAGTTTCAGCCATTACGCGAAATGGCTGGTTACACACTTTGACTGTAACATATATATATTGATCATCGAAGTTAAGCGACATTGATGTTGGATGCAAGACCGTCCTCCGCGTCCAGATTATTTAGCGACCCGTGGTTCGAATCCCACATAAAGCTGTAGGTCCCCTCCGTCATATGACCTTTGATGTTGCGAAGGAGGTTAAACAACCCCAATCATTATCTATATATATAACTTGATTGAAGGGTTTGTTCTTGGGGAACCGTAACTTAGTAAGGAATAAACGTTCCAAATCAGCAATTAGGGATCACTGCCACCTTCACACCCACCCACTACTGCCCTCCAACTTCAAAATTATTAACTCAACTAACCAACTAACCGACCTCCACATTCTGCAGTCCCTCAGTATTGAACCAACCCTCAACGACTATAGTTCGGCCTTTAATTTAAACATAGCCCACTAAACTCTCATACTTTACCACCGAAAAGAAACCCACCATCACTCCGTCTGGCTCCAACTTTTCTATCGTAATATGGATTCTTCCAACAACCAATCATTTCCAACCTTCTGTTCAATTAGTCCCTCACCCCGACAATAACCTGGTAAGACACTTCTCAATTTTGTTCACCTTTTAACTTTTTATATTTTGACTATTGATGACACTCCTATATTTTGTATTATTTTGTTTTTAATTTAAATTACTTAAATATATACTGTAAATATACTATTAATATCACACGTTTATTTAAATATATTGTATAAGTTTCTGTTCATCATACGAGTATTTATTCATTCTTTATATTTAATTTTAAATTTTTAGCACTGATGATAGATTTTGAAATTTCCGAAACGTCTTTAAATAAACATGTACCATCTCCTCGTCCTCGTATTCCTTATATATATATATATATATATATACACACGAGGTCTGTTCAAAAACTGTGTGGACAGGATGTTTACAGTATTTTTAGAACAAGGTCACGCTTGGAGTTGTGACTGTGCTAAACATGTTTCTGCATGTCGAGACAAGCTGACTGGTAGGGTTGCACTTCAGTGTGTACCGTCAGTCTACTGTGGTGAGCCGATAAAGTTAAACGTGTTTTGTTTTGCGGCGATTTCTTACGATATCAGTGTGTTCCTTGTTTTTTTTTTTTTTTTTGCTGTGAAGGTGTTGTGCACCATGACTATGCTTCACAGGGACAAACAATCAACAAGGAGAATTTTACATTGAAGTTTTGAGATGTCTACATGAAGCAGTTCGGAGGAAACGGCCGCAGAAGTGGGAGTCCGGAGACTGGATGCTTCATCACGATAACGCGCCATCTCACTCGTCGCAACTTGTCCAGCAATTTTTGGCCGAAAACGCAAACCCCCAAGTACAGCAGCCTCCATATTCGCCAGATTTGGCTTCATGCGACTTTTTTTTTTGGTTTCCGAAGCTCAAACAAACCTTTAAAGGACACCGATTGGATGATGTTAAGACCATTAAAAAAAATTAGACGGAGCAGCTTTTGGCCATTCCGAAAAATGCTTTCGAGAAATGTTTTCAACAGTGGCATGATCGTTGGGCAAAGTGTGTGGCTTCAGAATGAGCGTACTTTGTGGGAGATTAAGCCCCAATCCCTGTAAGCAGGGCCGCCGAGAGCTCCCCCGGGCCCCGGGGAAGGTTTGGTATATGTGGCCCCCCCTGTTTACTCAATATTTTATTACGAATTTTTTTTGTGTACATAACAAGCAAACTGATTATATGTCCAAGTCACTATTCAAAACATACAGTATGAATAAACAACTCGGAAGAAAATGACCATTTTATTTTTCGATTCAATTATATTAATTCTATCACCATACAATTTACAAATGCAGTACCAGTCCACGCAGGCAAGACGATTGTTTACTGCAAGATTTTCACAATTAGAAGTGTACTTTCTTTGCCTTCTCTCTAGCAAAGTGGTAAGTGATTCTGATGAAATTTAAAGTACGGGCTAACTAGCTTTCTAACAATGGTTCCCAGATCTGTCAGTCGGTCTTGGGCATTGTGAGACCGCAGATAATATTTTACCTGTTCCAGTTTCACTATGCTAATATCCATAAAATGTATGTTCATTAATTATATTTCCTCTGTTATTTAATCAATTGCTTTATTAATATTTTTAGATTTGATCCCCCCTCATTCCGGGCCCCCTAGATGCCGGGGCCCCGGGGATTTATCCAGGCTTCCCCGCCCTCTCGGCAGCCCTGCCTGTAAGTACCATATTTTGTCTATAATCGCATCAGTCCGGATACTTTTTAACGAAATTCGTGTGTATATATATATATATATATGGTATATGATGAATAAAACCACGAAGGAAAGGAAACACAGAATGGTGCTCAAGCGCTTTCGTCTAATGACATCCTGAGGATGTCATTAGACGAAAGCGCTTGAACACCATTCTGTTTCCTTTCCTTCGTGGTTTTATTCATCATAAATATCTTTCACGTGTTACTTTCGTGAAATAATTTTCATATATATATATATATATATATATATATATATATATATATATATATATATATGAAATTAAAATCAATAAACAATTAAAACAAGACAAAACAGTTTCTATAAGACCAATTCTTAAAAACAAAATTTAAAAAGACTAAAAGAAGGTTAAATTCAAAGTTATTAAAATTTACATATAAAATTACAAGAAATTTAAAAAGCTATTTTTAAATTACATATAGTAAATTTGAAATTAATACAATGGAATAACACTACTAACCCTTCATTGCTGGTTCCGAGGCACAAGTAATTTTAAAACAAAGCACATGGAACATACTATGGGTTGGGTGGTTGGAGAGTTATAAATTGGGAAGGGGGAATTATAAAAAATTTAAAGGGACAGCTGAGGAATCAACATTTAGAGAAGGGGTCAATGTTTTTATATAAAGAGATTCCAAAATTCTAAGTGAGTTGGAACAAGAGTTATACCCGAGAATTTTAAAATTATCTAAAGTGACATCAGTTTTACATTTAATACTATGTTCCCGGATACTAGAGGCTTCTTTTTTATTTAAAATTTTACCTGTTCGGCAACTTATTCCCATATGCGAATAAAATCTAGCCCTGAGAGAGCGCACGGTGCTGCCAATATAAGTACCAAGGAGACACCTTGGGCAAGTAAATAAATATACAACACCGCTACGCAACGAATCAGGAGTTCGATCCTTCGCTGAGAAAAAGCTACCTAAAGACGTTTTATTAATAAATATAATGTGAAAATCAGTATGATAAAATTTTATTTTTAACAACTTCGTAAATTTAAGTTTAAATTCTTTATTCATGGGACCCATTTCAGGTACCAAGAAATATTTTACATCTTTAGGCACTGAAATACAGGGAAGTTGAGGGCTATAAACATTATTTAAGAAAGATCTTATTAGTTTATCTACATATTGAACAGGAAAACTATTATTGGTAAAATATAATCTTAAATTATTAAATTCATCGTTAAGTAAGGTAAAACTAGAAGTCAAATTATATCCTCTGAACAAGAGTGTTTTAATGCACGACATCTTATAGTTAAAATCAGTAGTAAAACTAAAAAAATTCATGCCCAAACCGGTAAAAGTGGGTTTCCTGTAAACTGATGTACTAATAGAATCCCCTTTTTTCGAAATTAAAAGATCTAAAAAGGGAAGGGAGCCATTTTCCTCAGTTTCCATTGTATAAGTTATATTGGGGTGCAGGAATTTAAGAAATTAAAAAATTGTTGCGCTTGTACAGCATTATCAAAGACAGCTATCGAGTCATCAACGAAGCGTCGGTAAAAAATTAGTTTACAATGGGTGGGAGATTGTCTAAAAATTATACTTTCTAAATGAGTCATAAAAAAATCAGCTGATAAAGGTCCGACGGGTGATCCCATCCCAACACCATCAATTTGTTGGTAAACCTTATTATTGAAAGTAAAATAACATTGCTTAAAAACCAGTTCTAAAAGTTCCTTAAAATAAGACCATGAAAAACCATGAAAACTATCAACAGAGCTAAAAACCCTATCTAAAATAATGGCAATAGTTTCTGATACAGGTACGTTCGTGAAAAGCGACTTTACATCAAAACTGACAAAAAACTTTTTTGAACTGAAATTCTCACTAAGAAGATCTTTTTGAAATTCATAAGAGTTATTTATGGTATACGCATTTTTCGCAAAAGGTGACAAAAGACCAACAACAAATTTTGCCAATTGAAAGGTAGGTAAGTTATACGAAGCTAAAATAGGACGGAGAGGTGTTCCAACTTTATGGATTTTAGGCAAACAGTATAATTGAGCAAGATCAGAACTAGATACGAACAACTGAGAGTAAGTATCGTTTTTTATTATCTTTAAAGACTTTAATCGTGACAAAAATCTATTAACTTTGTCTTCCAACCTTAAAATGACTTTATTGACGGGTTCAAGAATTTGTTTGAATTTGCTATCATCACTTAAGATTTCATTAGTTTAATTTATGTAATCAGATTTATTCAAAATAACAACTCCGTTACCCTTGTCCGGTCTAGTGACAAGGGAATATTTGTTAAATAATGAAATTAATTATAAAATCAAAATTTCAGACTCGCATAATAAGTCGTTTGAGCATCATATAATTACTCTTAAAAATACCCTTTCGTTGTTGGATTATTTATTAATAATTTCTCTTGTACAACGTGATCTTGAAAAGTTTCATTCTACCATTTCTGAAACTCATGAACGTAAGTTAAAGGCCCTGGGCCTGAATTCACCTAATTTTTTCAATTCTGATAAAGTAATTTCGAATTTTTCTAGTTACACCCTCTCCCCTCGGGAAAAGTTTTTACTCTCACTTGGCTTGCAATTTAAGCTTCCGCTATTTCAAATATATAAGCCTTCGTTTTTTCTTTACTTTGAAAAAATTTTTAATGGCTTGAAAAATGTTCCCCATGTTGGTGATTTTAATAATTTTAAGTGTCAGTTTGCTAATTTAACTCATGAATTTTTTCATAAACTTAGAAACCTTAAATTTAAATCTTTTATATTTAAGAAGAGTGACTTGCAGGTTATTAAGAATTTGGCAAAGAACCAGGAGATTGTCGTGACTAGACCGGACAAGGGTAACGGAGTTGTTATTTTGAATAAATCTGATTACATAAATTAAACTAATGAAATCTTAAGTGATGATAGCAAATTCAAACAAATTCTTGAACCCGTCAATAAAGTCATTTTAAGGTTGGAAGACAAAGTTAATAGATTTTTGTCACGATTAAAGTCTTTAAAGATAATAAAAAACGATACTTACTCTCAGTTGTTCGTATCTAGTTCTGATCTTGCTCAATTATACTGTTTGCCTAAAATCCATAAAGTTGGAACACCTCTCCGTCCTATTTTAGCTTCGTATACTTACCTACCTTTCAATTGGCAAAATTTGTTGTTGGTCTTTTGTCACCTTTTGCGAAAAATGCGTATACCATAAATAACTCTTATGAATTTCAAAAAGATCTTCTTAGTGAGAATTTCAGTTCAAAAAGTTTTTGTCAGTTTTGATGTAAAGTCGCTTTTCACGAACGTACCTGTATCAGAAACTATTGCCATTATTTTAGATAGGGTTTTTAGCTCTGTTGATAGTTTTCATGGTTTTTCATGGTCTTATTTTAAGGAACTTTTAGAACTGGTTTTTAAGCAATGTTATTTTACTTTCAATAATAAGGTTTACCAACAAATTGATGGTGTTGGGATGGGATCACCCGTCGGACCTTTATCAGCTGATTTTTTTATGACTCATTTAGAAAGTATAATTTTTAGACAATCTCCCACCCATTGTAAACTAATTTTTTACCGACGCTTCGTTGATGACTCGATAGCTGTCTTTGATAATGCTGTACAAGCGCAACAATTTTTTAATTTCTTAAATTCTCTGCAACCAAATATAACTTATACAATGGAAACTGAGGAAAATGGCTCCCTTCCCTTTTTAGATCTTTTAATTTCGAAAAAAGGGGATTCTATTAGTACATCAGTTTACAGGAAACCCACTTTTACCGGTTTGGGCATGAATTTTTTTAGTTTTACTGATTTTAACTATAAGATGTCGTGCATTAAAACACTCTTGTTCAGAGGATATAATTTGACTTCTAGTTTTACCTTACTTAACGATGAATTTAATAATTTAAGATTATATTTTACCAATAATAGTTTTCCTGTTCAATATGTAGATAAACTAATAAGATCTTTCTTAAATAATGTTTATAGCCCTCAACTTCCCTGTATTTCAGTGCCTAAAGATGTAAAATATTTCTTGGTACCTGAAATGGGTCCCATGAATAAAGAATTTAAACTTAAATTTACGAAGTTGTTAAAAAAATTTTTTATCATACTGATTTTCACATTATATTTATTAATAAAACGTCTTTAGGTAGCTTTTTCTCAGCGAAGGATCGAACTCCTGATTCGTTGCGTAGCGGTGTGTATATTATTTACTTGCCCAAGGTGTCTCCTTGGTACTTATATTGGCAGCACCGTGCGCTCTCTCAGGGCTAGATTTTATTCGCATATGGGAATAAGTTGCCGAACAGGTAAAATTTTAAATAAAAAAGAAGCCTCTAGTATCCGGGAACATAGTATTAAATGTAAAACTGATGTCACTTTAGATAATTTTAAAATTCTCGGGTATAACTCTTGTTCCAACTCACTTAGAATTTTGGAATCTCTTTATATAAAAACATTGACCCCTTCTCTAAATGTTGATTCCTCAGCTGTCCCTTTAAATTTTTTATAATTCCCCCTTCCCAATTTATAACTCTCCAACCACCCAACCCATAGTATGTTCCATGTGCTTTGTTTTAAAATTACTTGTGCCTCGGAACCAGCAATGAAGGGTTAGTAGTGTTATTCCATTGTATTAATTTCAAATTTACTATATGTAATTTAAAAATAGCTTTTTAAATTTCTTGTAATTTTATATGTAAATTTTAATAACTTTGAATTTAACCTTCTTTTAGTCTTTTTAAATTTTGTTTTTAAGAATTGGTCTTATAGAAACTGTTTTGTCTTGTTTTAATTATATATATATATATATATATATATATATATATATATATATATACACATTTTAACTGCAAAGAACACGCAGTATAATTAACGTAAAGAGCGACGCTTGTATAGGAGAACATTCCGCGCAAGATGAGGGAGAACGAAAAAATGAGGTAACCACCCGGGAATCGAACCCGGGATCTTCCGATTGCCGGTCAGATATGATAATCACTACACCATGGTCCTCACAAGCGTCGTTCTTTACGTTAATTATACTGCGTGTTCTTTGCAGTTAAAATGTATATAAGGTGCGGCATGCGGGAGGTGCCCCCCTCGGGGCATTGGTTTCTGCGCGTATGTAGGAGAATTACGACTTCTGATCGAGTGAGGACCATGGTGTAGTGGTTATCATATCTGACCGGCAATCGGAAGATCCCGGGTTCGATTCCGGGTGGTTACCTCACTTTTTCATTTGTTCGTTCTCCCTCCTCATCTTGCGCGGAATGTTCTCCTATACAAGCGTCGTTCTTTACGTTATATTATATATATATATATATATATATATATATATATATATTAGGGTTTCTTTCCCGGGATCCCGAGATCCCGGCTGTTTTTATTGGATTTGAAAATCCCGGGAATTGGACAAATATCCCGGGAAATCCCGGAATTTTAAAATGACTTAATTTATTTTTTATTGATTTATTTGTTTTCTTTTATTAGAAGGCTCTTGGGTAGAATTAAGGAAAACTGCATAATATTTACCACATTTTATTTTACTTTTCTACTTTCTTAAATGAACACCTACTAGCATTAGCAACTTAGAGCAATCTAAAAGTGGGCCCGTATGCCAAAAACTGGCCGAGAGAATGTCGCTAGCGCTACGTATAATACAAGGAACCGAGTCTCAGTACATTATCTAGCGATCGCAGGCAACTCATCTTGCTCAGAATTTAAGCAAGCATTTGAAGCAAAAACTGCAGTTATTCGAGACAATGGAGAACAGAATTTCAAACATCATGAATGTATTTGATGCACTGAAAACCATTCCGCCAACCTCTGTTGAATCAGAGAGCTTTTTCTGCAGCAGGTTTATTTATCACCAAGTTGAGAACTCGTCTTAGTGTTAGAAGTATCGATTGTTTGTTTTTTAAGAAGATATTTTAAAAATGTTAATTGACTCTTTAAATATTTTAAGATAAATATTTTGAGATGAAATATTTAAGATAAAAGGATGAAATTATTTTTTCTAATGAAGTTTATTTTATTTTTATTTTTTTGTATTGGCTAAATATTTTAAGATAAAATATGTTGAGATAAAAGGTATAAATTATTTTTCTTTTTCTTTTTTTTTTATTTGCAAATGCACTTAATTATAATTAAAGGAATGTAATATTTTAGCCTTTTATTTGTCCCCAGCAGATGAATAGCATGATAAATATTATGTTTAATAAATAATAAATAGCTACCACTGATTGGTAAACTCAATTCAAGTATTACAATGCAAAAGTGGTCATCTAGGCATAAGTAATTGGTTATCCCAATTCTAAAAGGGTTTTATCAATGAACAATAAAAAAATTACCATTCTCTTAAATATACAACAATTTCCTGGATTTCCCGGGATCCCGGGAAATGGCTTCATTTTTCCGGGATTTCCCGGGATGAAGAAAACTTCATATAAGGATAAACCCTAATATATATATATATATATATCGTAAAGAACGACGCTTGTATAGGAGAACATTCCGCGCAAGATGAGAAGAGAGAACGAACAAATGAAAAAATGAGGTAACCACCCGGGATCTTCCGATTGCCGGTCAGATATGATAACCATTACACAACGGGCCTCACTCGAACAAATGCCGTAATTCTTCTACATACGCGCAGAAACCAATGCCCCAAGGGGGCACCTCCCGCATGCCGTATCTATATATACATTTCAACTGCAAAGAACACGCAGTATAAATAACGTAAAGAACGACGCTTGTATAGGAGAACATTCCGCGCAAGATGAGAAGAGAGAACGAACAAATGAAAAAATGAGGTAACCACCCGGGAATCGAACCCTGGATCTTCCGATTGCCGGTCAGATATGATAACCATTACACTGTGTAATGGTTATCATATCTGACCGGCAATCGGAAGATCCCGGGTTCGATTCCCGGGTGGTTACCTCATTTTTTCATTTGTTCGTTCTCTCTTCTCATCTTGCGCGGGATGTTCTCCTATACAAGCGTCGTTCTTTACGTTATTTATACTGCGTGTTCTTTGCAGTTGAAATGTATATATATAATGTGTGTGTGTTTTAGTGTTTACTGTTATTACCTGTACTATGGAAATTAATTAATTTTTTACCAATAAAACTTAATTTTCATTTCATGTGTGCATTTCTAGAAATTTATCATTTAAGGGGGTTTACACTTGAACTTAATTTGTACTCCTTACGAGAGAAAAATAAGAATCAACACACTGAAGACTATTTGAATTACCTGGGTAAATTTCTCAGTTTCATTTAATGGGTAATTGAGTAAAGCTGTAGGTTTGATTTTGTAGAGAAGTAAAGATGAAAGAAACGGATATAAAAGTTTTACAGACATAATGAAAAGGATCACAGAACTTCTGGTTGAAGACGAGGAATATTGCTTTAGAGAAGGAAGAACGCAGAGATCAATTGCTTGCAGTAAGTCTTTTGGTTGAGAAACCTAATGAAAAAAAGCGGTATGTATATCATTCGTGGATTTGAAGAATACCTAAAAATAAACAATGACTTTACAACAAGCGCTTTTGGTGGAATATTGAAAGCGGTGAGAAACGTTCATACAGATAGTAAAGTGTTTGTTAGGGTGGCCCACTTTTCAATTTTTTTTTAAAAGTATAGGTTATCGTAGTTTTTCACATTATTTGGCACTATACTAGCACATTGGTACCATTTTTACAAAAATTGATCAATATTTAGGGGTCTCGCATCGACCTTGAAATTACGAGTTTTTTTTCAAAATGCGTATTTTTTTAAGTTTTTAATGAATCAAGATAAATCATTAAGTGGGGATGTTTTCTGAATCCGCTTGATGAGAGAAGTCGTTTGGTGTGCCTTCCAATGTCATCCGACTAACGGTTTAAAAGTTGTGCCTGTATACAGGTAATACCAATGTGCTAGTATAGTGCCAAATAATGGGAAAAACCACGATCACCTATACTTTTCAAAAAAATCAGCAAATAGCAAACAAATAAGGAAGAAAGAAACAGTAACTTAAACAATCACTTTTGCATTGTATTGACCACTATCACACGTCACTGGCTGCAACGTTGTCCCTCTGTGCTATGTCATCGTGGCGAGTGATGACTTCTTGAAGTCGCCGAGCTCTTTCCGGTTCTTTTCCACCACTTGCAGAAGATCCTGCAGCTGTGCCTCGTCCTTTGTGACCGTGTTCGCATAGTCTTGTATCAGTTGGACTCCTCTTTCAGCGACGTCATTGGTGACCTGGAGATTAGAGATCACATCCTTCAGACGACAAAAGTCCTCGTTCTCGTCCCACTTATCAGTTGGCAGGGTGCCACGAAGACCCATACATCTTCAGACCTGCAAATAAGAACCAGGAGGACTCGTCGATCAGGTCGGGGAGTAGCGTCATCTCGTCGACTGAGACGTTCTCGTATGTGAAGTCTTTGGGTACAGGGAGGTGGGACAGCTTCTCTGCCATCTGTTGCTTCACAGTGCCATCCACCTTGTTGCTGCATAGAGCGAAGATGACGGTCTGAGGCCTCAGATACCAGAAGTGCCGCCTCATCACTGCCAGTGACGCTTCTGCCACCTCGCTGTCCACTGCCCTATACCTCAGAAAACGCTGGTATAGTACCAGGTCATTCAACGGCGCATCAGCTGCTACAGGGGCCGCCAACCAAGCTGGTACGTACAGAAGAGCGATGAACACCACGATCCTGTGCAGTTTGTCGACCAGCTCGGCGTCGAGCTCCAGCTGCCTACTGAACATCAGCAGTTTTGTGTAGTAGATGACCTGAAACAGAATAGGCACCATTGTAAGTAAGACAGGTTTATCGTTACCAATTACTTTGTTTGCGCTATAATGAAATGTTTATCTTTGAATAACATTTAAACTTATCTCTAGATTATTTTTGTTTGAAAATACTAACTTTAGCCATCCATCTTGCGTGGTGGTAGGCTCCTGGGCGCATGAGGTGAATGCCACGGCGTGGTTGTGTGTCCCGAGTACCAGGAGCGTGATCTCTGCCACTTCCCCGTAATCGTCTCTGACGAAACCAGAAGCTGTGCTCAGGAAGCTGACCGCCGCGTCCCGGAGTTCTATTAGCCACGTACTCTCCGCCAGATTCTCGACCTGCAGCTTGCAGTAGGTCGAGAGATCGAGCTCGTCCCATCTTCAAAAATAATAAACAAGAAAATTGTGTGAGAAAACTCTGAAGTTCCGGTTTGGCTTGCTGTTTTATAAACTAGTGGAATATCATGTGTGTCCTAACTTTACCTTGCACAAAAAATGAACTAACCTTCTCTTCAACTGCTGAAACAAAGGATCAGTTGGTGCCGTAGTCCTTCCGAGCAGGGTGACGGCTACTGCCCCCACGATAAGCTCTAGGACGTGATGACGGCATCCCAGCTGGAGTAGCGGTCGCCCGAGCATGTTTTCCAGCCGGACAACTGCACTCTGCACCCTCCCCGTGTTGGTGGAAGTGGTGTCGAAGCAGAGTCCGATGACGCTCTCCTCACATCCCCAATCTTCGAGAGCATGTATGGTTGCCCGCGCCTGCGACAGTCAGGTGCCGTCAGCAACAGCTGGGACTGACAGCAACTTTCCTTTTGTGCAATGAGGAGCCCCGAAGATGAGAATTGCTTGGCGGTGCTCCGCCGTTCCAAGGAAGTTCTGAAACACATGCCATATATTTCAATTTCATGGTTGTAAAGTAACCTATTTTTGTTCACATTCAGTTCTCTTTTTAATTGACATTATGCTTCATGAATCTCATTACTAAATTGATAGCTATGAAAACTTAATCAACTGACCTTGACCATTTTTCCATCCCAGTGGACAACAGTGTGCCTCGGTGGCGTGAAGGAGTCCTTCACAGCCGTCGCCACTTCACGGCGATGTGACACTCTTCCCCGGCGAGCCGTTTCTTTCGAGATGCTGAACTGATTGAGGTCTGCTGGTGGATCCGCCGAACGTGTGATAGCAGCCACAATGCTTACTACCTATGTAGAGAATGGAAAGTGGAAAGGAAACTGTCAAGAATACATGTGGGTTACGGGACACTTTAAAACTGACGCTATCGATGAATACTATACACAATACGCACCTGATTATTGGACATGCGGAAACGATCAGCCACTTCCATGACAGCAGGTGCATTAAGGATGCGGCGAGGAAGATTGACAGACACACTTGGCTCTTTCGGCAGGGGGAACGCTAGTTCTGTCTCCGACTCTCCTGACATGCCAGTATCATCATTCTCCATGGCCTCATCTCCGGTTTCGTATGCACACTTTGAGGTTTGGCGAGGACGTTTTCTTCCTTCCTGTAAGCTTTCTTTTTACAGCGAAAACTTTATCGTTCCCGCTCATCGTTGCCACCCGAGGACCACGTTGATCGAGGTAGAAGTCAATGTCTTCTTTCTTGTCCTTGTCGGACAGCAGTCGATTCTTCTTTATATCTTCGACAGCGTCAGATGCTCCGATATCCCACAGCTTGTCCATACTGTCCGAAAACTTCTGCTGTTTTCCTCCGGCGTCAGTTTCTCGTTTTCTGCTCTTTTGGAGTAAGTGCCACTCTTTCCACAATGCCTCTAGCTTCCGTTCGCAGTTGAGCTTTGTGATTGTTTTAATGCGGGCCATGTTCCAAAACTTTAAGACGTTGTTTACGGTTTCTTTGAATGCGTCTTTCCTGTTAGCAGTGTACTGGATAACACTGAAGAAGTATTGCAAAACCTGCCGTGTTGTTGGCAATTTGCTACCACTGATGGAGGACGACGGTTGGCCAACTAAAAAAATTTCCGAGGCCGATCTTAGAGAAGATAGCGATGTTATTTTCGCCTTTCCTTTTGATGACTCTCTATTTGTAGCTTCAAGAGTTCTTCCAGTTATGGTTGCCATCGATTTGTCCATGACAAAGGATGAGGAACTCAGACAGAATTTCAAAATGTTATGATCTGCAAAAAAAGAAATAGGTTAGGTACCTGGCACAGGCATAGTGCATTTTCTAATTACCTATATACATTATACATTCCGCCCGGGTATGGTGACTCATTTTTTTGAAAAGTATAGGTGATCGTGGTTTTTCCCATTATTTGGCACTATACTAGCACATTGGTATTACCTGTATACAGGCACAACCTTTAAACCGTTAGTCGTATGACATTGGCAGGCACACCAAACGACTTCTCTCATTAAGAGGATTCAGAAAACATCCCTACTTAATGATTTATCTTGATTCAGTAAAAAGTTAAAAAGTACACATTTTTAAAAAAAACTAGTAATTTCAAGGTCGATGCGAGACCCCTAAATAGTGATCAATTTTTGTAAAAATGGTACCAATGTGCTAGTATAGTGCCAAATAATGGGAAAAACCACGATCACCTATACTTTTAAAAAAAAATTGAAAAGTGGGCGACCCTAGACTGTTTGTGTTTTAAAAGTATATATACCACTACTAATTGTGAACGGGAGTGTTGTATGTAGTGGAACTTTTTAATGTGCGTTGGTGAGTCATGCGGAAAAGAGAAACGAAAATGCGTAGGAGTTAATAAATTTTGGGAACATTAATGGCAATAATTACAGTTCTGGGAGTGCTGATGGTATGGTGCTTCTGTAAAAATCTGAGGATGAATTAAATGAGCAGTAGCATGTTTTGCTGATGTGTGCGACAGAAGATTTCTATAAATGCTAGTGTAATTCAAAGTGAGGCTATTATGGTTAGAGAGTAGAAGAGTCATTTCGTAATACTCTTGTGAATAAAGAAGTTGAAAGCAGCAGGAAACAGAAACATAGATGCTTCAAAAACTTTGGTTAAAAAGAAACATTTAAGTATATATGCAGTGAGTTTTTCATGAATATTAATAGTGTTAATATTGACAATACTCCGAGACACTTGTTTGACACGATAATTTCCTTTCAGAAGTGAGAGCAGTTGAGATAGGTAATTTGAAAAACATAATTGGTTTGAAATGAATTGTCCGGATGAGCTATGACGATATTCGAGAAAAGCGTGAAATGAAAAAGTTATTGTGTTTGAGGAAAAAGAGAAGGATGTTGCGATGGGGCATGTGGTGTTCATATTAAGAGAATGAGTAATGATGGAATAGTGACAAAAGTGCATAGCAAAGTGATTACATTGTTATGAGAAGTAGAAGAAAACTCCGCGAGAAAAGGAAGAATGGGTTTGGTTGCTGCATGAATATGCGTGGAATCGATACAAACTACGCTGGAGAGTTTCCAAGAAACTGGAATGGAAGAGGCTTGTAAAATGTGCGTGAATGAAGACTTTGGTCTTACCTGACTTACCACTAGAGGTACAATCAAAGATTTTCCATGAAGGTAAACACTGGATTTTCGAGACTTTGGATAGAATATTGAGTTATTCCCTTCATGTTCCCATTCATGATTCATCTATACTTTGGAAAGGGTGCAGTAACTGCAAATTGCTGTAACCGGACTGAGTGTTTCCGGCCGTGTGTTCAGGGGTGAACTACCCCAAAAAGAATGGAAATCTCTGTTAGCTGAGGTCTCAAATAACACTGGTCTCCGAAGTTTCTGTTGTTTTAACACGCATAGCTGTTTTATAGTAATTTTGGTATGCTGAATCCAAAAATTATATCCATTTTTGCCGAACGTAGGTTTTTTTTTCAAATAACCATATAATGTTAAAGAATGTTTACATACGCCCGTATATGTCCCTGTATATTATATATGTTATTGTTATTATTATATTATGTTATGTTATTATTATTAATAACACTGGTCAACAACAATTTTGTCACAAGGGTTTTGATGGGTGTTGTTCTAAGTGTACCTTTTCATGCTGAATCTAAATATGAAATCAGATTTTTTCTATCAGGCTTAGTTTACTTGTGACGCTATGTTCACTTTTTCCTCATTTAGCATGATCACCGGATAAAAAAATAATAACATATTATATATAATTAAGTATATAACAATATTATAATATAAAACATTATAAAAATAATAAATATAATAATATATTATATTAATTAATATAACTATAATAAAATATATTAATATTAATATATATGTTGTATTAATTTTTCTGTAAAATTAGTACAATTTATTCCTTTGGGGAGAAAGTTCTGATAATGCTGGCAGGATAAATTTGGTCGGAGCAGCAGACTGTGCAGGTTGAAACATGTTTGTACCTGTTCAGACATGAGCCTAGTTTCTGTGTGTAGAGCAGCTCCAAGTCAGTCTGCTTGTAAATGTCACAGTGTTAACAGCTAGTGTCTGTTGCTTCTTGTTAATTTTACACCAGTGTTGTATTCATAGATGTTTTGTAATGCCGCGGAACTGTCTGAATCATCCTAATTCCTTTTGTTATGTACAGTATGTGGTGATCTAACTTTAAAATCCCAGAAACGTAACTTTACACCATTAGTAAAAAAATGCTATGAACTTTATTTCGGATGTAAAGTAGGCGATCAGGACAAGAGTTGGGCCCCTCACATTTGTTGTGTGACATGTGTAAGACTACTTACAGGATGGCTAAACGGTTCACGTCACATGCCATTTGCTATTCCAATGATTTGGAGGGAACCCAAAGATCACACAACAGACTGCTATTTCTGCCTGGTAAATACAAAGGGGATCACTTCAAAAACAAAGAGCCTTATGAAATACCCTAATCTACCGTCTGCAATGAGACCAGTTCTCCACAGTGCTCAACTTCCAGTACCAAATCCTCCTGAACATGTAAGTTTAAGTGATGAGGAATCAAACGTAGCTGTAGCATATCACGAGGAAAAAGATGAAGACATTTCTGATCCAACATTCCAGGCTACCTGTTCCTCCAATGAACCACATTTACTGTCACAAGGAGATCTAAATGACCTAGTTCGTGATTTGAAATTATCTAAGAAGCAGGCTGAACTTTTAGGTTCAAGATTAAAGGGTTGGAATCTACTGCAACGTGACACTAAAGTTTGTTTTTTTCCACAGCCGCCATGATGAATTCAAAGAATGGTTCTCCCATGAAGATGGACTAGTGTTTTGTAAAGATGTTAATTCAGTCATGGGGCTCTTGGTCATGAACATAACGTGGATGAGTGGCGATTGTTCATTGACTCCTCAAAAGTCAGCTTGAAAGCAGTCCTTCTTCACAACGGAAATAAATTTCCTTCTGTACCTATTGCACATGCTGCAAACATGAAAGAGTCATACGACAACATGAAGTTGCTTTTAGAAAAGTTTCAGTATCAGAAATATAAGTGGAATATCTGTGGAGATCTGAAGGTCATTGCACTTTTGCTAGGGTTGCAGCTAGGTTACACCAAGTACTGTTGTTTTTCATGTGAGTGGGACAGTAGTGACAAGCAAAACCACTACGTTAAGAAGGATTGGCCAAAACGAACCTCACTTGTTCCAGGCAAGAAAAATGTTGTGAATAGTTCACTTGTTGACCCTGAGAAAGTGTACCTTCCTCCTTTGCATATCAAGCTTGGACTTATGAAAAACTTTGTTAAAGCGATGGATAAAGCGCAAACAGGATTCACATACTTGAGAAATAAGTTTCCCCGGATCAGTGATGCCAAGATTAAAGAAGGCATTTTTGTAGGCCCTCACATCAGAGAATTGTTAAGAGATGAGAGATTTGAAGGAGAGTTGAATAAAGTTGAGAAAGCTGCGTGGCAGAGTTTCAAAAGTGTCTGCACAAATTTTTTGGGAAATCACAAGACCGAAAACTATCCTGAAATAGTAGGAGATCTTCTTAAGTCTTACCAAGCAATGGGGTGCAATATGTCATTAAAGGTTCATTTCTTGGACTCTCACTTGGACTTTTTTCCGGAAAACCTGGGTGCGGTAAGCGACGAACATGGTGAGCGTTTTCATCAGGATATTTCTGCCATGGAAAACCGTTACCAAGGCAAATGGAGCCCCAGTATGCTGGCTGACTATTGCTGGACTCTTAAGAGAGACATGCCTGAGGCAAAGCACAGCAGAAAATCAAAACAAGCTACTTTTTAAACTACAGGTATGTCTTTTCGATCATATTTTAATAAGTATGTAACTATATGGGTTTTTAAAAATTAAATTGCATGTCACACAAAAACCAGACCTGATAGAGAAATTTTACAAACTTATTTGGATTCAGCACAGAAAATACTATAAGAATAAGGTATTTTTATTCTTGGGACACGAAAAAAACTTTTTTTGGTTGCCCAGTGTAATTATTATTACTAATAATAATAATAATAATAATAATAATTATATTATTATTATTACTACAGTATTGGTGTTATTATTATTAGGAAGGTCCACTGGTCTACTGCAGTAACATTGCTGGACTAATATGTAGCTTAGGAACTGTCTATCAACCAAAGTATTGTAGATTATTTATTGACTCCTCCAAGACAAGCCTCAAAGGTGTTCTCCTTCACAGTGGTGACCAATATGCTTCTGTTCCTACAGCTCATTCTGTTCACTTGAAAGAAACATATGAAAATCTTGAACTTCTTGAAAAGGTTCGGTATAATAAGCATGAGTGGATTGTATGTGGATACCTGAAAGTTTTATGCATGCTGCTTGGTCAGCAGTCTGGTTACACGGAAATGTCATGTTTTTTGTGTGAATGGGACAGCTGAGCGAGAAGTCAGCATTGGAAGAAGAAGCTGTGGCCATCCAGAGGCAGTCTGACACCTGGTTCGAAGAATATCATTCATGAAAAGTTGGTTGAGCCAACCGAAGCGCTGTTACCTCTACTCCACATAAAACTGGGCTTGATGAAGCAGTTTGTGAAGGCATTGGATAAGGATGGTGACTGCTTCAAGTACATTTGCAACAAATTCCAGCTCTCCCCTATGAGAAAGTTAAAGGTGTTTTCGTGGGACCTCAAATCAGGGAGTTAACAATGAATGATCAGTTTGAAGGAACGATGAACCAAGCTGAAAGAGAAGCATGGGTTGGCTTCAAAAATGCTATTCAGAACTCCTTGGGGAACAATAAAGGATCCAAATTTCAAAATGAGTGTTGAAAACATGTTGAATAAATTTGAAAAGTTGGGCTGCAACATCAGCTTGAAGGTTTACTTCCGACATTCCCATTTGGACCACTTTCCCTAAAATCTTGGTAGTGTCAGCGAAGAACAAGGAGAAAGATTTCACAAGGACATCAAGACAATGGAGAAGAGATATCAAGGGAGGTGAAATATCAACATGATGGCCGAGAAGTGAAATAGCCTTCCAACAGGGGTTGTGGCGAGTACTTCGGTAAAAATATTTAAGAGTAGGTTGGATAGGTATTTCAGTAGCATGAACTTGCATTGAAGGGTGGATAAACTAGGAATGTGTTTTTTTTATTATTAGTATTTAGTTCAGGAGTAGCCCGATTTTCCTTTTGTTTTAAATGTAGTAGGTGCTAATCGGGTCTGGTTGCAGAGCACTAGTGTTGTCAATGTGAGAACGCTTGGGAGTCACTCCCTCCGAAGAAGCTTACAGAAGAGAGTCATAAGGGGAGTTTGCTGGAGTGAAATTGGGGATGGTGATGTTCTCTTTTGATCTTGAATGTAGTAGGTAGTAGGAAACGCTGGTCTGGTCTGGTTTCAGAACACTGGTAGCTCTCAAATGATACCCCAATGGTAGAGAAGGAAAACTTGGAGTTTCTCGGGAGTCAAAACCTCCGAACAGAAGTTTTCAATTTCAGTGATGCTACTTAGGTATACAGCGTAGGATAGTTAGTGCTTTTTAATAAAATCGCGGCACATTTAACTTAGCTAGAGAAATTCCTAGTTTTATATAGAATTAGTGATGTTTCCTTTTGTAATAAATGTAGAGGGAAGAGTTGGTCTGGTCTGGTTTCAGAGCACTTGGAGTTTTTAAATGATGGGAAGCTTGATGGAAATTCTCGAGAGTCAAAACGTTCAAATAGATACAACTCCGGACCAAAAAATAGAATACTGCCTCAAATGCGCTCATGACCTTGATAATACCTTTACGTTACAGAGTTACAGAATACAGAGTTACAGGCTAACAAAGACTCTAAGATCCACTCTATTCTAACTCAAGAAGGAAGTAAAAAAGGTAGAAATAGCACTAAAAAAGAATATCGAAAACTTATACCATGCTTACATTTATAGACGTGTAAAGCTTTCACAGAGAAATAATAGTAATAGTATAGTATAAAACAAACAAGGCTCTCTCCATCCTCCACCAGCCACTGCTGACAGAATAATGATGAAAGAAGATTTATAAGAAAGTAAGAAAAATATAATGAAGGTAATAGCTTCAGAGTTCATTCACACCATGCGTACACTTACCTCGTGTACTCAGTTGCGCAGTAAAAGACAGCGAAAAATAAAGGATAGCATGAATACTAAACTACTTAATCTAATCTACACCATGCATTTTTTAGGGATTTTTTTTTATTTATTACGTACAAGAAGTCATTATTTCGTCGTTGCATTATTTCTCCTCAGCCTGTCAAAGCCACCATACCGAAGATCTATCATGTAGTACTTACTTTATATTGCATCCTTCGCATAGGAATTACCTAGATAAAAAAACATACTCAGTTTCTGAGCAGACCTGGAAGGGGGGGATGAGGAGAAATCAGAGGTTTTACCCCCCGAAGATTCCCTGGATGAGGACTTCAAACTGACTGACTTTGCAGTCAGTGGACTTAACCACTCGGGCTTCATCCTGCCTGCGGCCTTCCCGAAATTTCATTCTCTAACTCGTGAAACTATCTGCCCTTTAATGCAAGTTGATGCTACTAAAATACCTATCCAACCTATTCTTAAACACATTAACTGAAGTGCTTGCCACGATCCCTGCTGGAGTAAGGTAGGTTGATTTTCTGCATCGTTTTAGATATCGACTTTGGACTAGTCGAGATAATCAGGGCTTAATATGATAATAACTGACAAAAACTTTCAGATGCCTAGCTTTAACCGTTTTTTGAGGAAACCGTTTCAAAAATCGTCAAAAAATCGTACTGAAAAATACCGCATTTTCGCAATTTTCGGCCGAAAAAATCATGCTATTTTCATAAAAAAATCCTGAAAAAAGTTACAATTTTATTAAAAAAAAGTAAAAAAAACATGTAGAGAGTCAAATAGACACATATAGATCCCAAGATCATCATAATTTTCACTGTAAGAGCCCTTAAAAGCAAAGGAAGGCCTCATCTGGCGGCTTAGGGCTTTGGCCAGAATGTGTTTGTGCCTTGATTCGAGTCCATAAACAGTATGGGAAGCTTCAGATGTCAGCTTCACGGCCCTTTGAACACTCTGAGAATGTGAAGGCAGATCAGGCAGCTCCAGCTTGGTGCTATTCAGCAATGCTTCTTGAAGCTCCTGGTCAGAAAAGTCTTCTGTGAGAGCAGGTTCACAGATGCCACTTTGAGAAAGGTTGATTAGTTCTGACCAGTGGGTAGCTTCAATGTTGATGGCTGTGATCTTCTTCAGCCTCTTCTTGGCTGGCTTCCCACTTCTGAAAGAATAATAATTAATTTATTTCTTATTCCAGTTTAAGATTTAATCCCTATTGGTCTCAGAGTTGCTGATTTAAATTAAACTTAAATAAATAAAAAAAAAACCCGAGTTCTATAAATCCCCATAATCGAATTTTTTTTCAGAAAGAAGGTAAGATTATTTCCATTATCAGAGGGGAGGGGGGGAATTGGGATAAGAAAATGTGAAAAAAAATTCGATTATGGGGATTTATAGAACTCGGGCCTTTTTTTTATTAAATAAATCCCCATAATCAAATTTTTTTTTCACATTTTTTAAAATTAATAAATGCTTACTTGATAGACAGAATTTTTTCTTGAGAGCAGCTTCTCTCACTTCCAAGTCATCAGACTTCATCATGGAGTACAGCACATTCTCGGGCAGCAAGGCAAAAGCATTGTACTTCAGGTTCTTGAAAGCAACACCCTGGATTTCTTCAGACTGCTGCTTGATCCTCTGGATCATGTTGAAGATGTACAGCTGCTGATTGTGGAACTTACTGTACTTTTTGATCTCAAACCACCTGACTGCATACACTTCCACAATGAACTTGATGGCCTGGTAAAGCTTATCCTGTAGTTCTGGAGGGTAAGCACCTCTGGTCCACAGACACATCAATCTAATTGCCAAAGTCAACCATCTTGCATGGTTTAATGGTCCAATTTTCCAGGCAGCAAATCTTGGGTTGACTTTGCCCCTGGAAATTCCAAGCACATACTCCAAAAGAAGCCTCTGGTCGCTACTGAGATCATTCAGTGTCTCCTCAGCAAATTCAATGTCATCCAGGGGGCCACTGAGTTTGGTGAATTCCACTTGTGGCAGATCTTGGTAGTCAATTTCACAGAGTTTTCCCAGCGGACCAGTGAAAGCAGTGGGACTTTCGGTACTGCCATCAAGATGCTTGAAAACAGCTCTGAAAGGAAGCTCATTCTGATGGAGTGAACAGCCAATGGTGTGCAGTTTCCGCTCAATTTTATTTTCCAGAGCTGTTACAAGGTCTCCCTCCCAGCCAGTGTTTGTATTTGTGTTGTCAAGGAGGACAGCTTTCAGGGTATGAACACTGTTAAACTCCTCCAAGACACTCGCAACTTCTTCACCAAGAAGAATTCTAGTCGCACCTTTAATTGGGATGACTCTGTGAGTAAGATGTGTTCCACTTTCAGTTCCCGGCTCCTTTGTGAAACGTCAAATGGTGCTCTTGTCCCTTTCCTTTCTTCAGCTTAGTCTCCCCATTTTCATCCTTAACTTCTCTGTACAGCAAAGTGTCCTCGTCAACTTTCCCATCAACCCCAATACAGACTAACTTTTCCAGACCCTCATTGTGCTTTTCATCACTTTTCACTTTCATTCTAGCTTTTTCCCTGTCCATTTTCGATTTATCAACTATTATCTGTTTCACATCAAGGCCAGGCTTAAGCAGGTCCATAGCTTGTAAGTCCAGGAGGAAGGCATTAGCAAGACTTGCCCCAAGATTGGAAGAAACATCACCCCTGATCAGTTCCATGGCATATCTGGGGGTTTTCAAAAAGCTGTAACCTACACTTGGGTGCCTCCTTGGCTTGAACTCTTCAGCTTCACCACCAGATGGCTGAAATGAAATAAAAAATAAATTACTAAAGCGAAAATGGGGGAAAATAGGGGAAAAGGTAGGGAAAAATATGGGTAAAAATCGACGAAAATGGGCGGAAATAAGAATAAATTACTTAAACGAAAATGGGGGGAAAAAGTGGGAAAATAGGGGGGAAAAATGGGTAAAAATTCAGGTAAAAAGTCGGCGAAAATGGGCGAAAAAAAGAATAAATTACTAAAGCGAAAATGGGGGAAAAAAGGGGGGAAATAGGGCCAAAAAGTAGGGATAAATTTGGGTAAAAATGGGATAAGATATAAGAAAAAAATATATTACCTCTCCTGATTCTCCTGAGCTGGATTCAAAAGAAATATCTTGTGAAGGTGTGCAGGCAAAAGTGACCAAATCCACTTCCTGCTGCTGTTGAATCTGGCTCTGTAATCTTTCTGCTTCAGCTGCAGCCCTCTGGTCTCTCTTCACAGCAGCTTTATCCACAGATCCCAGCTGGAAAGAGCCCTTGGGTCCTATTTTGGCCCTCTGATCTCTCAAGTACTCCCTCTCCTCTACTGGAACCTGAAATATTAAAGTATATTAAATAGCGGATCTAAAATAAGAGATAAAATCCTGAAAAAAAATTGATTATTAATTTCTATTACCAGGTGGGGGGAGGAAGATTACAGGAGGAAAATGCGGATATTTTTCAATTACAAGCATTGAATTTCCTTCCATTTAAAAGGCACCTAATCGCACTAAGTTAGGCCAGTTAAAAGTTTAAAAAATAATAGCATTACCTTCTTACTGGGAGGACAAGTGCAGATTATGTGCTGTGTTTGACAATTTTCTTTCTTGCACTTCACAGCATTGTCATCACAAGGAAGAACAGGTAGCTTACAGGTGCAAGCAGAAATGTCAAAAAGTTTATCCAGCTTTTCCTCCAGATTCTGCTCATGGACTGTAGAAAGAGATTTCCTCTTTATCTCTTTTGATTTCTTGAAGCACACTTTATCCACCAATTTCACTACATAATATTCCTCATACAGGGGCAGCCGCGGGTTCACTGCCTGCCAGATCTCAATCACATCCTTTGCTATCATTTTAGCAATATCATAGTCTTTCAAGTCCGGGTGGCTGTTTTGGAGGAAATAACTGCACTGAATAACTTGGCGGAGAGTAGGAGGCTCTGTTTTATCCAAAGGGGAAGGCTGGTCACTGAATTTTTTGGCACTATCACTTCGAGTTAACACTGCAGACTTCCGTTTTTTACCCATTTTTATGAAATATCTGAAAATAAACACAATTAAATGAACGCATCATAAAATAACTTAATTTAATACACATTTTATAGGTAAATATCATTAAAAAATACAAAATAATACACTAATAAACATCTATACTGCATTTACAATAAGTTTCAAGCATCGTTTTGTTAAAAAAGCCGAATTTTTATTGATTATTTTGATGAAATAAGGTCCGATATTTTGTTTGTTTACATTGCGCGATTTTACGCATAAAATTCGGCAATTTTACAACTTAAAAATAATTAACAATCCTCAAAAAATACAATCATTTTCACAAATATGAGTTGGTGCAACGTTTTTTATACATTAATACCTTTCTATCTAGACTAGTCCAAGATCACAGTTCCAAAATCAACCTACCCTACTGCGGAGGCTATTCTACCTCTCGACTATCTTATGGGTGACAACCCTCGGAACGTTTGTCTCAAATCTTTTACCCCTTATTTTAAAACCAGTGTTTCTCATAATGTTCCTATTGTCCATGTTAAAAAAATTCTCATAATTTACGTTATCAAAACGATTTAAAATTTTTAACACTTGAATTAATTCGCCTCTTAAAAGCCGAGTTTGAAGTGTATACAAATTCAGCCCTTTGAATCCATTTTCGTTTAGTTTACTAAGGAAGGTTGGAATAAGCTTCGTTGCGCGGTTGAACCCTTTCTATCATTTCTATATCTTTCTTCATATCGGGCGACCAAAGCTGTTCAGCTTTAACACTGTCTGGCTTACCCTTCTCGAAGGGATTAACACCTTCTGCGAAATATTTCTCAAATACAGCAAATAAAGCTTTATAGCACCACGTTGGTTACCTTAACTATAACTTCGTTTAATAAAGAAAGTGAATTTAGCTATAAATACTAAAGCAAGGTGCAGAACAACTGTATGGAGACGAACCATTTATTTTTCAACATGACCTTGCTCCAGCTCATGCGGCTCAGAAGATCAGGGCCCCCAGCCTCAATTACCAAATGATATCTTCGTTAAAAATAACGAAAATATCACGACTTAACCTAATCAATCGTCAAGGGCGTACAGTTGACCTAACCGGGCATTCAATTTAATTTATTATTATATTTGGTACTGTAAAGCAAAAAACAAGAATACATGAGGGCCCTGATCTTCAGGTGATCCTAAATGAGGCCTAACAAGTGACTTATATAATAACAAAACAGTATCTTTAGCTTTATATTAAAAATTACGAGAAATAAAACCCAATACTCTATTAGCTTTACAACTCGCGACTGGACATTGTTTTGAGAACTTTAAATCTTTAGCAACAATGACACCTTAAACTTTTGCTTTAGAGGCTTCATTTAACACACTATTTCTCATAGTGTAGTTAAATTTACTGTTATGGTAACCTATATGCATGTCTTTACATTTATCTACGTAAAATTTCATTTGACACTTATTAGACCACTCTATTAAATTATAAGATCACGCTGTAGATTCTCTCTAACCAGTAAACTAATTGCTTTACCCGCAATATTAGTATCGTCGCAAATTCAGAAATTTTACTCATTAAATTGACATCAAGATCGTAAAGTTGTACACCTTTATGAGGAATATCGAGTATCTGTGATTTCATTATAATAAAAAGCCATCACTGTGTTCCAGTTTTGAAAATAAAAATGAAAATGTCGCAAAAACCTTATTAAATAGTGAAAAAGTGAATGCATAGTGACATACCAAAATATTAGAATATCTTTAAAGGTATTACAAAAAATAGAATAAATTCATTATGTTTACTGAGTATTGCCAATATGTATATTAAACCTTTATCAAAGACTTTTTAACTCTATGTCTTAGTGTTTAGTTGGTCCACTCTTAGCCCTGATTACGGCCTCCAGTCGACGTGGCACCGAATCGACAAGCCTCTTGCATTCTTCTTTAGTTATCAATTGCCAGATTGTCATCAAACACCTCTTCAGTTCACTAAGTGTTCCTGGCTTACGCTTTTGGACCTTCTGGTCAGCAATATTCCAAAGATTTTCTATCTGATTAACACCGGGAGAATTAGCTGATCATGTAGTGTAGTACTTCAATTTCATGAACATTAAACCACGCAGGTGTTGCACGAGCCGCATGAGCTGGAGCAAGGTCATGTTGAAAAATAAATGGTTCGTCTCCATACAGTTGTTCTGCACCTTGCTTTAGTATTTATAGCTAAATTCACTTTCTTTATTAAACGAACTTATAGGTAAGGTAACCAACGTGGTGCCATAAAGCTTTCTTTGCTGTATTTGATAAATATTTCGCAGAAGGTGTTAATCCCTTCGAGGAGGGTAAGCCACACAATGTTAACCTCTTAACGACCGAAGTTTTTGTAGGGTTAAGTCATGAGTGCGTGTATGGGAAACGGTACATATTCGACGCAGTGGTCCAAAAGAGGTTAAAGCAGTTAAAGTTCAACGTGGTTCCATAAGGCTGTTTTGCCTTTGCTTTGAAGATTGTATTCGAAAAGGTGTTAATCCCTTCCGAGACACTTAGGTCAGACAACGCTAGAAAAAGATCACAAAAAATAAATAAATAAATAAATAAATAAGTTCTTTACTTCTGCATTCCATTTTACTTAAGTATTGTAAACTGCATTAAAAACAGACAAAATATGACAGGACCACGTAAACTGAACGTCGAATGCTTTAAATGTAAAGTTCAACCTTGATGTGCTGACATTCCTGAAGGTAATTTCAGCGACATTACAACTTTGAGTGTCTGTTTGTTCTTTAGACTTGGAGAAAACCATGAAAAGGAAGTTAAAGAGCTAAAGGAAATTGTAAATAAATCTTGAAGCTCGGATTGTGCCACTGGAAATCCAAACCAGTGGACAAGGCTAGAGTGAAAACTCAGCATTGGACATAATCTCTTAAGTTGAATGCTTAGAACAAAGTATGACCCGTTTGGAAACCACAATGAGTATTCCGAAAAGTAGGACAAATGAACAAGAATTCAAGGTAGTTAAAAATATGGTGCTCGGACTTTTCGTCGCCGGACTTTTCGTCGCCGGATGTTTCGTCGCCGGATGTTTCGTCGCCGGATGTTTCGTCGAACGGACGTTTCGTCGTCGGACGTATCGTCGAACGGACGTTTCGTCAAACTGACGTTTCGTTGAACGGACGTTTCGTCGACAGACGTATCGTCAAATGGCTATTTCATATTTCTACCATCCCCATCTCAGATAATGTAATGGTGCAATTAGAGGTTAATCAACCAACCAGGTAATTGCGCACTTAGAGGTTAATAAACCAACCAGCGTCCACAGCCGGGTAAAGTAAGGCATTGTCCCAAACTTATTTTGTTTGTAAGTTATTAATCATTGAATTTGGTAAAGTGAAGATGTCCTTACTGCTAACTGTATTGAAATTTGGATTGTATTTAGTTTAGAGGTAAGAGTTGTTAATTGCTTTTTGTAAATATATTTTACTACTAAAGGTACTACTACTCCCCCCCAGCTTCTCTATCTGCGCTTTCTAAGTCTTGTGTTTCATTACTGCTGTATAGTTTTGTGTAAAATTCTTCTGCTATCCTAATTATTTCATTCGTGTCGTTCCTTGGATCGTTATACCAATTTTGCCTTATATATATATATATATATATATATATATATATATATATAAGGTTACACCTATAACTCAATTTAAGATGTGTATATTTCAAATAAAAAACTAAATCAAAATATTTTCTTTTACAGCCCATGGAATTCACTCTTACTAAACGTGGCGGAAGGAAACTGCTGTACAATGGGTATGCTTATACTGTTGACAAAAAGAAGGATGATATTACATATTGGAAATGCGAAGAAAGAGGAAAATGCGGAGGGCGACTTAAAACAATGAATGATATTCTGCAAGGTGATCCACTCCCACATTCTCACCCACCAGATGCCAGTAGAGACGTTGTACTCAAGACAGTACAAAAGATGAAGGCAAGAGCCTCCGATATGGAAGAAGTTACGCGTACTATAATTCAGAACTGCACATCTGACTTCCCCTTAGAAGCAGCTGGTTCTCTTCCCAAAAAGGAAAGTCTTAGCAGAATGATTAGAAGACAAAGGAAACACCCTGATGGAAACGAAGTAACAGACCAACTTAGGGTTTCGTTAAGGGGAGAGAGATTCGTCCTATTCGAAGAGGAAAGCATCATTATTATGGCAACTGATGCTAATCTTGATTTACTGGCAAAGAGTATGCATTGGTTTTGCGATGGTACATTCGACACTGCTCCTGCCGGCCGTCAACTATATTCCATCCATACTCTTCTTGGAGAAAACCATACTGTTCCACTAGTGTATTGCATCACGGAATTCAAAAATCAAGAAACATATGATACGATATTTTCTAAACTTAAAGAAACGCGTCCTATGTGTTAAAAAAAGTGGTTAGAAATAACCGCATATATTTCCAAATAAAATATAAAGAAAATAAATATAGAATAAAAATAACAACCCTCGTTTCTAACCAACTAATGAAGTTGGGTTTCTCTAATTAACAAAAAGAAGAAAGAAAAAAGTTTCTGAGACAAAGAAAAACGAAGCTTTGTCCATTCTTGAAAAATTTTGACTGCATGAAGCGGGCTAGTTTTTTTCGTAAAATAAAATTCTCGTGGTTCCCCAACTAACCGGGCAACTTAAAGTCAACCTTTAAACCTCACAACCTTTAAACCTTATCATTAATAACCACTGCAATTAAACAAAAATCCTGTTTAACTAAATAGAGGCCAATCAGAACTAGGTGTAAGTAAGTTAATTAAAGAAAATAACTAAGGTAAGAGAAAAACTAGGTACCTAGAAGAAACTCGAACCGGGCTACAACTGCCCTAACTAAATAATTAAATGGCTGTTATAGCCCCTATTAAAACTTAAAGGCAATATAGCCCTAACTTATCATACTGTAAGAGATGGTCAGATTGGGGGGGGTATCTCTGTGTATGTGCATCAAACTTACGACTCTAACGAAGTATTTTCTCTATGTAATAGTGACAATGAAAACCTGATTGTGAATATAAAAGACAAAAGTAATGTATATTCTGTCCATGCAATATATAGACCACCTAATACTAATATCAATAGCTTTTTAATTCACTTAGATAACATGTTATGCAACTTTCATAAATCGAATGCCATAGTTGCGGGAGACTTCAACATCAATTTGCAATCTGAAACAATCTCTCATAAATTTTTAAACTTAATGAATTCTTTCTATCTTAGTCATTCTATTACCAAACCCACTCGAGTCTGCAGTTATGGCAATCGAATAACAGAATCTACGATTGATAATATATTTGTAAATAGCAATGCCCTTGTAAACTCTGGAATTATAACCACTAACATCAGTGATCATTTTCCTACTTACGCTATTTTCAATAACATTGTTCAGGTTTCGGACAAAACAACTATTGATTACAGAATATTCTCAGAGGTTAACAAAAGAAAATTTATTGGGGCAGTAGAAAATACTCGACTTGACTGTGACGAACCTTCAAATGACCCAGATCATATGTTTCAGTTCTTCTATGACACCTTATCCATATTTTAATATTTGTTTTCCTTTAAGGAGAAAAACAGTTTCGCCCAAAAGGGTCGCAAATCCATGGATCACTCCAGGAATTATCACTTCAATAAAGAATAGAGATAAATTATTCAAATTGCAATTGCAGAGCAAAATTCCTAAAATACAATATACTCAATACAGAAACAAATTAACTAAAATAATCAAAATTGCAAAATATAACTATTATAACAATCAATTTTCCAAACATAAAGGAGACATGAAAAACACTTGGACAACCATAAACAATCTTCTCGGAAAACAAATTAAGAAAAATCCAATAGAGAAATTAAATGTTGATAATAAAGAAATCACTGATGATACTGCTATTGCAGACTCTTTAAATGCACATTTTACTTCAATAGCGGATAAGCTTCGCTCACAATTAATAAATAATGATCACTCACCTCTAGAATATATGCCACCCAGCCCACTAAATTCATTTTCTTTTGTTCCTGCTACCTCTACTGAGGTCCAGAATATTATTGGTAAATTAAAAAATACAAAAAATAACATTCATAACATTCCTGTACCTATATTGAAACTTGTTAAAGATAAGATATCTGTAACTTTGGTTAAAATTATCAATCACAGTATTTCCAAAGGAATATTCCCATCAATGCTAAAAACTGGTTGTATAACACCCCTTTTTAAAGGGGTGATCCTACACTAGCAACAAATTACAGGCCGGTGTGTTCATTATCTGTGTTCAGCAAAGTTTTCGAAAAAATTGTAAAAAGTAGAATGCAGCGATATTTAGAATCTTACAATTTATTATCTCCAAATCAATATGGCTTCCGTAATAATAGAACAACGGAAATGGCTATTTTAAATCTTATGGAAAATGTAAATATAGCTAAGGAGAACAAAGAAATAATGATGTCAATATTTATGGATTTGAGTAAGGCGTTTGATGTAATAGACCATAATATTCTACTTAATAAATTGTATTGTTACGGCTTTAGAGGGGCAATCAGTGATTGGTTTAAAAGTTATTTGTCCGATAGATATAATTTTGTATCAGTAAATAAGGTTTGCTCCACTAAAGCGCTTGTCAAACATGGTGTGCCACAGGGCTCAGTGCTGGGTCCACTGTTATTTTTATTATATATAAATGACCTTCCACGTTCATCTGATATACTGAACTTCATAATGTTTGCAGATGATACAACTCTCTCCTTTTCTTGCAAAGATGTTAATACAGCTAAGAATATATTTCATTCAGAATTCATCAGTGTAATGAAATGGTTGACCACGAATAAACTCTTCCTAAATACCAGTAAAACAAATTTCATGATTTTTACTAATAAAAAAATGTATATCTTGATGAACTCAATGTTAATGAAATCACCATAAAGGAGTGTACTGTAACAAAATTTCTTGGTGTAATGCTAGATAAGAATTTGCAATGGAGTGATCATGTAAATTATATCGCGAAAAAGATTTCAAGGAGCGTTGCTGTAATGTTTAAACTTAGAAATGTAGTCCCTAAACAAGTTTTATTGACTCTTTATCATACTCTTGTTCTTCCTTATATAACATACTGCACCCTTGTTTGGGGAAACTCCGCTAACAACGCATTAAATGGTATCTTTGTCATCCAAAAACGAGCAATAAGGTTATTATCTGATGCTGATTTCCTTGATCACTCTACTGCATTATTTAAAGAGCTAAACCTACTAAAGCTCAATGATATAACCAAACTGGCACATTTTATTTTTATTTACAAGTGTAAGAGCAAAATCATTAATTTGCAATGGGTAAATAGATATTTTGTAACTCATCAAGAAATCCACCCGTATCAGACCAGAAATAGATCAAAGATTGTTATACCTCAATTTAGATTGTCTTCATCTCAAAAACTACCCATTTTCATTGGATTGAAACTATGGAATGACTTGCATGCCGATATAAAAAATATTGCGAATGTAAATTTGTTTAAAACCAAGTTAAAATCCCGATTAATAATGGGATACTAACAAAAATCTTGGATTAATGTCCACTAATAATGTTTTATATTGTCCATTAATATTGTTTAATATTGAAATACAGGCTTTAACTATTAATAATACTTATTTACTTATTTATTTATTTTATTATTATTAATTTATAACGGCTAGCTGCTTATTTTTAATGAGAGCCCAGTAAAGCCTAAAGCTTAAGGGCCAAATAAAAAATAAAAAAAATAAATAGTCGAGCTTCACAATTATTTATGTCATTGTAAAAATTGTAAGTTGTAAAAAGACTACTGTATTTATTTTATTATTAATAAAGGTTATTCTATTATATTCTATTCTATAACTTAACTTGAGTAAAACCTTCAAAACCTTAAACCTTAAACCTTTAAAAACAAAAACTTAAGGGCAATACAGCCCTAGCCTAACTTAACCTGCAAAACCTAGGTCTGGGAAATAGCCCCTACAAATAAATAACTTAGCAGTGTGTTCAATAGTAACTTAAAACTTAACAAATAAAATTCAAATCTGGAAACTAAATGAAACTTATGGATTAGTTAGAAACAGAAAGGGTAACGTTCAACTGGCAACTTCATTTTTGGTAAGTCTAAATTAATTTTAATGAATTTAGCTTCACCATAGTTAGTAATCTGGCTGCTGACCAAATTTAACCTGAAAACCACTGCAACCTACAGTGAAAAAGTCTGTAGCTATGTTGACAGTGTCTAAATGGCCATTATTATTTCTATAATTACTGTCTATTTAAAGTAAACTTAACCTTAATACACCTAAATAAATAATCTCTCTCTCAAAAAATAAAAATTTTTCAATAAATTTTTCAATATGGCGCCCCCGGGTGGGCAGTCGAGAAGTTAGTTACCCTTTTTTGTTTTATTTCTGATACAATAGTTTTAAATCCAGTGAATTAAATTTTTTACATAATCTGAAAATTTAATTATAAATATCATTGATAATCATTTATAATAAACCTAAAAAATGGCTAATGAAACTGAAGCCACTCCAGGAAAAAGTATGGAGACATGGTTGGGAAGTGATGTGGAAGCACTTGAAACTAGTAAATTGGTAAAAAGAGGGAGCAATCAGAGCTCAGCTACTAAACTTTTAGCTACAATCAAAGAGAATTGGATGATTGGACTGAGGAACAAAAAAATTCATATGCTCGGCTTTTGTCCTCACAACTGGACAAGTTACAAAATTTAGATGAGGAAATCCTTAGAAGTATGTTTGTTCCGAAGGCTTCTCAGAGGCTAAACAAGAAAAACTAGATGAAAAAAAAGTTATTACCAATTGAAATAGATCAAATGATACAAGCATTAACAACTAAAAAAGAAAATAATGCCGAAGCCAAACCTAAACCAAGAATAAGTACTAAAATTCCTGAGCTTCAAATATTACCATTTGATGGAAATCCCTCTAAATTTCAAAACTTTAAGACCTCATTCAGAAACATTTATGATAACATAGGTCTTTCCGAAGAAGAGAAATTTGCCTACCTAAAACAACATTTGAGTGGAAACCCTGCCATTCAAATAAACTGCATGCAAGAAAGTAAAACATCTTATGAAGAAGCATGGCAGCAGTTGGAGGGCTGTTATGCAACACCAGGCCAAATTAAATTCTCCATAATAAAATCACTTTTAACCAAATCCATAATAACCAAATTTTAAATCACTTCATGACTTTCAAGCAGATATGCACTCTACCATAAATTTAATGCAAACTCAAAAATTAGAATTAGAAGATATACTCTTGTATGTATATTATAATAAACTAAGTCAAGAAACTCAGGAATTTTTAAGAACTTGTGGTTTTAAACTCTATGACCACTTTGATAATTTAAAGAAGCATTGCTGAAGCTACCAAAACCTTAGCTAATGTTAATTTTGATCTAAGTCAAAGTGAATTAACCACCTTATACCTAAACAAAAAAGAAACTTCTCTCCAGAACCAGCCAGAAAACCATGGTATTCTGGCCAAACTACAGCTACTCTGGCAGTTTCCACCCAAAGACAATCCTCAAGAAGAGCTCAATATACTGACCAGAGAGAACTTTACTGCAAATTGTGTAAGAAAAACTCTCACAGAATCTCAAAATGTGATTCTTTCCCTGAAAGTTGGGATAAACTGAAAAAACTTGCTAAATTAAATTATTGTACTAAATGCACCTCATCTAAACACCAAGCCAAAGAATGCCCCATTTCTTTCCAACCCTGTTCATTTTGTAGGTTTTCTAACCATTTATCCTTCCTTTGTACCAAACAAAAAGGAAAACCAGAGGAAGATAAGAAAACCAAAACCAGTACTGAAGTAGCTACCCAAAAAGAAAACTCAAAACAAGGGAAACAAGTTACTAACTTATTAAGTTTAAAAAACACTGATCAAGAAGTAGCATTAATTCCTTCCATGCAGATGAGAATAAGAAACTCAGAAAAATCAATTAAATGCAGAGCACTTTTGGATAATTGTAGTCAAGCCAGCTACATTACCAAGGAACTTGTGAAAAAATTAAATCTTCCAACTAAACACTACGAGGAATCCATAACCATAACAGGATTTATAGCCAACAAGAAACAACCAAATTATGAAGTAGCTATAATTAAATTGGAGGATTCTAGAAACCCTGGAAACTACCAAGAAATAGAAGCCATCATAATTGATGATATTAATATTAAATATGAAGTTCAGGATTACTGAAACTTCAAACTTATTTAAAATCCTTAAATTATCAGCTTGCAGATCACTTTGAAGCTGATGAAGTGGCTGACTTCATGTTAATTTTTGGGGCTGCAACCCACAAACTTTTTGCCCTCAGCACTCATCAGATTCATACTGCCTCTTGTTATAAATCTCCCTATGGAATACTTTTATTGGGTTTCCCTTCAGATTACTACCCTGAAAAAGAAAAAGAACCAATAAGAGATCAGATCAGCTTCTGTATTACCAACCCTCTACTTACTAGTACAACTTCTAATGAAGATCTAGAAAAAATTGAACACCAGATTGCACAATTTAGCAAACTAGAAAACTTGGGTATTTCTGGGGATGAACCATTTTCAAACAAAGAAAAAGATCTGATTGCAAACTTCGAAAAGGAAGTTAAAATAGAAGATGAAAGATTGTCTGTTAAGGTACCATGGAATGACCAAAAAGATAAAATTTCACCAAACTTTAACTATGCTATTAGCAGGTTAAAGTCCACTTGCAAAAAATTAAAAAAGATAACTTAATTAATGCAACCTTATTCAGACATCCTTGAACAACAATTCCAGGAAGGAATAATAGAAGAAGTAGCCTTAACAGAAAGCTTAAAACAAGAGGAAATTTTTTACCTCATTTTCCAGTAGTTCGCCCTGGAGTACAAACAACTAAAGTTAGGATTGTAGTAGATCCCTCGGGTAAAAGCAAACCAGAAGAAATAACAGTAAATGATGCTACTGAGGACTGCCCTTCACTCCTACCTCATTTAGCAAAATTGTGCATTAAATTAAGGCATGGTAAATATTTGATGATTGGAGACATTCAAAAAGCATATTTACAACTTAAATATCAAACAGAATTTGACTGCAATGCCCACAAAATTCTGTGGTTAAAAGATACCCAATTGGCTCCAAATGACGACAACCTGATCTGCTATAAATATAAAGAGTTACCTTTGGCAACAAAAGCAGTCCATTTTTACTACAACAATCTCTCCAACACATTTTTAATGAACAACAAAACCAAGTGGCAGACTACCTAGCTAACCGCTTTTACATGGACAATGCTTTAATTAATGCCAACAATCTCTCAGAACTCAAAGACCTTTACAATTATAGTGTAAACACCTTAATTGATATAATTTGAAGCTATATGAATGGGCCTCCAATCACTCAGAACTTCAAGGACTATTTGAAAAACATGACATAGCCTCCTCAGAAGATAAAGAAAAGTAAAACTATTAGGATATGGTTGGAACACAAATGCTGATACACTCCATCTAAAAACTGTAAACTTGAACTCAGAAGCCAAAACTAAAAGAGAAATACTAAGTTCTGTGCAATCATTGTTTGATCCAATTGGATTTGTTGCACCCTTAGTGTTTAAATTAAAACTCTTCATGCAGAAAGTAACAGCTACCAAAAAAGATTGGGATGAATATCTAGAACCTGAAATGCTGCGTGAATGGAAAAAACTTTGTAAAGAAATAAACAAAGTGGAATTTCTGAATTTTCCTAGACAAGCTTTTGAAAATCCAAACCTCTCATGGAAAATCTTCAACTCCACATCTTTTGTGATGCCAGCCAAGAAGGTTATGCAGTAAGTTGCTATCTAGTTGGAAATGGAAAATCCGAACTAATTTACGCTAAATCAAGAGTCAACCCCAAATCAAAAAATTGGACCATTTGTAACTTGGAATTAATGGCAATCTGCCTAGGAACCAAAGTCCTAGAATACCTTAAAGAAACCTACCTAGAAGAAAACTCAGAAAACCAAAAGTTCTTCAAAACAATAATTTGGACAGACTCACAGGTGGCTTTAAATTGGATTGCTCAAAAATCTCTAAAAATGAAATCCATCTTTGTAAAAAAGAGTGAAAGACATTCAGGAAGCAACAAGAAACTTAAACCATCACCTGGAATTCAGACATGTAGCAGGAGAAGACAACCCAGCAGACCTACTCACCAGACAATATCTTTCAAGAAATTTCAAAAACTTCTTCCCTTTTACCAACATGGTCCCACATTTTTGAGAAATGAAATGAATGGCCAACCAACTTAATTTTTAACCCCACCAAGAAACCTTACAGACAACAATAAATGTGTGTCAAACAACTTGTAAAGAAATAAATGAAAAAACTCCCTTGTTAAACATGGAAAATTCTCTAACAGGAAAAAACTGGTCAGAATCACTGCCTATGTTCTACGGTTCATAGAAAACTTAAAGTACTTCCGCACTCACAAATATAACCCCAAATGTAACCTAACAATGGAAGAACAAATTGCTGTTTTGGAGAAAAATCATACAGCTTACAAAACTAAGGCCACAAATTACTGGATAAAATTAGTCCAGCAACAACATTTCTCAAAAGAAAAAGAAATAATCAACAAACTAAATAAAGGAGAAAAAGTTGAGGACCTAACAAAGCTGCAAAAGAATCTAAAACTCTTCATTGACAAAGAAGGGTTAGTCAGAACAATGGGGAGATATAAATATGCAACCAACCTTAACTATTCTGCTAGGTATCCTGTACTACTGCCTGAAAATTCTCATTTAACAACGTTAATCGTAACTGAATGTCATGCAAAAGCCAGTCATGCAACCTTAGCTACCACATGCAATTTCCTCAGACAGGAATTCTGGATCCCCAAAATAAGGCAAGTAGTTAAAAAGGTTCTGAAACAATGTCTGTTTTGCCAAAAATACTTTGCCATGGCTTATGAAGTGCCTACTACTGGACCATTAGTAACGGAACGTTTAAGCTATGAAAAACCCTTTGAAAAAACTGCCCTTGACTATGCTGGTCCAATTTCTGTCCAGGATGAGAATAACCAATTCATGAAAGTCTACTTATTATTGTTCACTTGCTGCGCCACCAGATTCATCAGCCTTCATATCTGCACTGACCTTTCTGCTAAAATCTTTTTAAGAGAACTCTACCATTTGTCCTTAAACTACTCCCTTCCAAAAGTTTTGATTTCAGATAACACTGGTCAACAACAATTTTGTCACAAGGGTTTTGATGGGTGTTCTAAGTGTACTTTTTCATGCTGAATCTAAATATGAAATCAGATTTTTTCTATCAGGCTTAGTTTACTTGTGACGCTATGTTCATTTTTTCCTCATTTAGCATGATCACCGGATAAAAAAATAATAACATATTATATATAATTAAGTATATAACAATATTATAATATAAAACATTATAAAAATAATAAATATAATAATATATTATATTATATTAATATAACTATAATAAAATATATTAATATTAATATATACGTTGTATTAATTTTTCTGTAAAATTAGTGCAATTTATTCCTTTGGGGAGAAAGTTCTGATAATGCTGGCAGGATAAATTTGGTCGGAGCAGCAGACTGTGCAGGTTGAAACATGTTTGTACCTGTTCAGACATGAGCCTAGTTTCTGTGTGTAGAGCAGCTCCAAGTCAGTCTGCTTGTAAATGTCACAGTGTTAACAGCTAGTGTCTGTTGCTTCTTGTTAATTTAACACCAGTGTTGTATTCATATAGATGTTTTGTAATGCCGCGGAACTGTCTGAATCATCCTAATTCCTTTTGTTATGTATGTGGTGATCTAACTTTAAAATCCCAGAAACGTAACTTTACACCATTAGTAAAAAAATGCTATGAACTTTATTTCGGATGTAAAGTAGGCGATCAGGACAAGAGTTGGGCCCCTCACATTTGTTGTGTGACATGTGTAAGACTACTTACAGGATGGCTAAACGGTTCACATCACATGCCATTTGCTATTCCAATGATTTGGAGGGAACCAAAAGATCACACAACAGACTGCTATTTCTGCCTGGTAAATACAAAGGGGATCACTTCAAAAACAAAAAGCCTTATGAAATACCCTAATCTACCGTCTGCAATGAGACCAGTTCTCCACAGTGCTCAACTTCCAGTACCAAATCCTCCTGAACATGTAAGTTTAAGTGATGAGGAATCAAACGTAGCTGTAGCATATCACGAGGAAAAAGATGAAGACATTTCTGATCCAACATTCCAGGCTACCTGTTCCTCCAATGAACCACATTTACTGTCACAAGGAGATCTAAATGACCTAGTTCGTGATTTGAAATTATCTAAGAAGCAGGCTGAACTTTTAGGTTCAAGATTAAAGGGTTGGAATCTACTGCAACGTGACACTAAAGTTTGTTTTTTCCACAGCCGCCATGATGAATTCAAAGAATGGTTCTCCCATGAAGATGGACTTGTGTTTTGTAAAGATGTTAATTCAGTCATGGGGGCTCTTGGTCATGAACATAACGTGGATGAATGGCGATTGTTCATTGACTCCTCAAAAGTCAGCTTGAAAGCAGTCCTTCTTCACAACGGAAATAAATTTCCTTCTGTACCTATTGCACATGCTGCAAACATGAAAGAGTCATACGACAACATGAAGTTGCTTTTAGAAAAGTTTCAGTATCAGAAATATAAGTGGAATATCTGTGGAGATCTGAAGGTCATTGCACTTTTGCTAGGGTTGCAGCTAGGTTACACCAAGTACTGTTTTTTTTTATGTGAGTGGGACAGTAGGGACAAGCAAAACCACTACGTTAAGAAGGATTGGCCAAAACGCACCTCACTTGTTCCAGGCAAGAAAAATGTTGTGAATAGTTCACTTGTTGACCCTGAGAAAGTGTACCTTCCTCCTTTGCATATCAAGCTTGGACTTATGAAAAACTTCGTTAAAGCGATGGATAAAGCGCAAACAGGATTCACATACTTGAGAAATAAGTTTCCCCGGATCAGTGATGCCAAGATTAAAGAAGGCATTTTTGTAGGCCCTCACATCAGAGAATTGTTAAGAGATGAGAGATTTGAAGGAGAGTTGAATAAAGTTGAGAAAGCTGCGTGGCAGAGTTTCAAAAGTGTCTGCACAAATTTTTTGGGAAATCACAAGGCCGAAAACTATCCTGAAATAGTAGGAGATCTTCTTAAGTCTTACCAAGCAATGGGGTGCAATATGTCATTAAAGGTTCATTTCTTGGACTCTCACTTGGACTTTTTTCCGGAAAACCTGGGTGCGGTAAGCGACGAACATGGTGAGCGTTTTCATCAGGATATTTCTGCCATGGAAAACCGTTACCAAGGCAAATGGAGCCCCAGTATGCTGGCTGACTATTGCTGGACTCTTAAGAGAGACATGCCTGAGGCAAAGCACAGCAGAAAATCAAAACAAGCTACTTTTTAAACTACAGGTATGTCTTTTCGATCATATTTTAATAAGTATGTAACTATATGGGTTTTTAAAAATTAAATTGCATGTCACACAAAAACCAGACCTGATAGAGAAATTTTACAAACTTATTTGGATTCAGCACAGAAAATACTATAAGAATAAAGTATTTTCATTCTTGGGACACGAAAAACATTTTTTTTTGTTGCCCAGTGATAATCAATCCACCTTCAAAAGATCTGAAGATTACCTTAAACATTGGTTCCAAAATGTTCTTGTGTCTCAGTACCTCTCTGATCATGGTATCCAGTGGAAATTTACAGCAGCCTATTCACCCAGAACCTTAGGAATAGCTGAAAGAATGGTGGGTTTAGTCAAAAGAGCCCTCTATACCTCCTTAAAAGGAAGAAAAATCCCTTTAACTGAACTAAAAACAATTGTTCTTGAAATAATGAATACAATTAATTCAAGACCACTCACTTATGTTAACTCAAATGAAGATCCCTCCTCTGACCTACTAACTCCTTTCAAGTTGCTTTTTGGGTATGACAATACCAAATTCAACTTTTTAACCACTAATGATACCCAAGAAGCTATTAATGAAGGTGATCAGGTGGATGCTGATTATATGACAGCAACAGAGGACAAAGAAAGAAAGAAAATACTGGATTACTTTCATAAGGGAGTTAAACAATCTCAAGAAATCAAAAAAAGATGGCGATATGAATTGAGTAGTTTGAGGGAAAATGAATACCAACAACACAAACAACCAGTAAGTAGAGAACCTAAAGTAGGAGAACTGTGTCTCTTAGATGAAAATTCTATGAATCCCAAATACTTCTGGAAGAATGCTGTAATTGAAACATTACACCCAGATGAAGATGGCATAATCAGGCATGTAACTGTAAAAACACCCAATGGTCATCTCTCCAGAAGACATATATATCGGTTATACCCACTGGAAATAACTGATAAACCGAATATTGACCTGGAAGAATTGGAAAATTCTTCCACAGAATCAGGAACTGTAGACTCTCCTGACACTACTACTGCCGCTACTCAACCCCGACCACAAAGACAAGCTGCAGTTAGATTTCGGGAAGAACTGCAAAGGAAAATACAGAGTGGATCTTTGTGAAGACCACAAATTGAAATTTGTAAATAATTGTAAATAGCTATAACTTAGGACTAACGTTCTACAGAAAAGACGCTTTCATTTTCATATTTCACCTAAAAGGAACTTTTCTGTAGGGCATGTCATTTTCATTCATAAAAAAAAATAAATAAATAAAATTTCCCAAGAATATAATTCTGGGTAAATTTTTTCCCCTTGGGGGGAATGTTAAAAAAAGTGGTTAGAAATAACCGCATATATTTCCAAATAAAATATAAAGAAAATAAATATAGAATAAAAATAACAACCCTCGTTTCTAACCAACTAGCGAAGTTGGGTTTCTCTAATTAACAAAAAGAAGAAAGAAAAAAGTTTCTGAGACAAAGAAAAACGGAGCTTTGTCCATTCTTCAAAAATTTTGACTGCATGAAGCGGGCTAGTTTTTTTCGTAAAATAAAATTCTCGTGGTTCCCCAACTAACCGGGCAACTTAAAGTCAACTTTTAAACCTCACAACCTTTAAACCTTATCATTAATAACCACTGCAATTAAACAAAAACCCTGTTTAACTAAATAGAGGCCTATCAGAACTAGGTGTAAGCAAGTTAATTAAAGAAAATAACTAAGGTAAGAGAAAAACTAGGTACCTAGAAGAAACTCGAACCGGGCTACAACTGCCCTAACTAAATAATTAAATGGCTGTTATAGCCCCTATTAAAACTTAAAGGCAATATAGCCCTAACTTAACTTGAGTAAAACCTTCAAAACCTTAAACCTTAAACCTTAAACCTTTAAAAACAAAAACTTAAGGGCAATACAGCCCTAGCCTAACTTAACCTGCAAAACCTAGGTCTGGAAAATAGCCCCTACAAATAAATAACTTAGCAGTGTGTTCAATAGTAACTTAAAACTTAACAAATAAAATTCAAATCTGGAAACTAAATGAAACTTATGGATTAGTTAGAAACAGAAAGGGTAACGTTCAACTGGCAACTTCATTTTTGGTAAGTCTAAATTAATTTTAATGAATTTAGCTTCACCATAGTTAGTAATCTGGCTGCTGACCAAATTTTAACCTGAAAACCACTGCAGCCTACAGTGAAAAAGTCTGTAGCTATGTTGACAGTGTCTAAATGGGCCATTATTATTTCTATAATTACTGTGTCTATTTAAAGTAAACTTAACCTTAATATTACACCTAAACCTAAATAATCTCTCACAAAAAAAAAAGTTTTTCAATAAATTTTTCAATACTATGAAACCTATTTCAGTAACTGTTGATTTTGAAAAAGCTGCAATCAGGAGCATAGAAAAACATTTTCCTGATTCGCATATCTTTGGATGTTTTTTTTACTTTGGTCAATGTCTCTGGAGAAACATCCAGTCCCGCGGCCTGCAAAATTGGTATAACGATCCAAGGAATGCTCTCCTAATCAAAAACATTCAAGCCTTGGCATTCGTTCCGAAAGATGACGTCATTGACATGGTTAACGAACTGATGGCTTCTTTAGACGAGGAAACCGATCATGTCTTAGGGGAGTTTCTCGTCTACTTTGAGAGTACTTGGTTAGACGCTGTGCAAAGGGGAAGGCGAAGACGCCCGCAATTTGATATCTCAATGTGGAATGTAAAAGAAAAGACCTTAGCAGGAATACCTCGCACAAATAATTCTCTTGAAGGTTGGCACCGCTCATTTCAACTACGACTATCAATCATTCATCCAAACTTAGCTCGCCTAATTACAAAACTCAAAAAAGAACAAAATGATTGGGAACTAACAATACAACAGGCTTTAGGTGGTATTATGCCAAGAGATAGTAAAAAAAAATATGGAATTGTTAATGAAAGGATAAAAAAACTCTTAGGAAACTTAGATGGCTTGCAATACCTAAAAGCTTATTGCACATAATTTGTAAGTTTATAGGGGCACAATTTTAAAATTTCTTTCTTCCAAAATTTAAATAAATATATTTTATTTTTAAATGAAAATACAGTTCTTTCAAAAAAAAAATTCCGTAAAGGAAAATGAACCTCCTTTTAAACAAATTCATTTTATTTTTACATGAAAATGAAGTTCTTTTAAAAAAAATCTTTCGACGAAACGTCCGGCCACGAAAAATATAACACCCTCAAAACCGAAATACAAGGATTTCAAACCCATCACCATAAAAAATAGGTTTGACTTACTTGCTGACGAAGAGAAGTGAAGGAGTCCTTTTTAATTGGGACTTTCCCGTCAGAAATTAAGTGGACTTTTATCGGACCAAAACGCGTGACCAAAAGAAAACTTAGATGTTTTCCAGGTGTTACAAGTCGGACAATAAATTGGGAATTAGACAACATTAACGCCAAGAGTAAAAGGTGCCCTATCATTGTACATGACATTTTTCAGAGAAGGACAGGAGGGTAAATTGAGGCCATTGTAAAAGAGTTTACACTGCCTAACCAATAAGATTAAAAAAAAAGACTGACATGGAAATCATAGGAATTCTCCATCGAATGCATGCTAGTGGTTGTACCTTAAGCAAAGCTATTAGCGTAAACAATAAAATTAAACGCATTTGCGAGAGTAAAGAAATAATCTTTCTCTCCCAGTAGTTAATTCTTCTCCCCCAGTAGTTTATCCTATTTCACCAGTTGTTAATCCTACTAGTGCATGTCTGAACAAGCTTCCCACTTAGCGTTAATTGATTTACCTGCTCAGATTTACGACTCAGGTCAAATAGGAGAAACACTAACTTAAAATCTCTTAAAATTGTGCTAGTCAATGTTATGTCAATTAGAAACAAACTAGTGGAATTTATAGCGCTAGTCAAAACTGAGAACTTTGACATCATAGGAATAACTGAATCCTGGATTCATTTTGAATCAAGGGACTGTGTTAGAGAATTTGAAATGGTAGGTTACAAAATGTTTCACAAAGATAGGAATGGAAGGGAAGGAGGCGGAGTACTTTTATATGCTTGCAACTGCCTGCATCCGGTAAATGGCAATATTGTTTTTGCTCATGAAATGTTGGGTATGAAACTAAATTTGAACAATAAAATATTGCACCTATTTCTAGTATATAGGCCTCCTCACTACCACGTTCATAAGGATATAAACTATAAACTTGTATAATCAATTAAGCAGATCAATGAATAATAAGACTAGTGTAATTTTTTATTTTAACTCCGGTAATCATTGGCGGATTATCACTGAGGCTATTGAGGCTGAAGCTTCAGACTCCCATGTTTGAGGGGCCCACCAATCAACTGAGTTTCGATGATATAATTCGAGATTTCGCAAACTTCTTTGATTAAATATGACAGAGTACACAAACTGACAGATTCCCTGTTTTATTTTATGTTTTATAGGCCCTAAAGTAAAGTTTGTTTAATACTGTTTGGTTGGCAAACGGCAAAATACTCTGTGTTAAGGTTCTTTTAAGTTTGTTTCTCAATTAGCCTGAGCACCGTACATACAATTCGTGTAAATGTACTATGTACTGTACATGTACATGTATTGTTAATAAAAAACTATAGAAAAGGGCCCCCATATTCTTCATTGCCCCGGGGCCCCGAGGTGTCTTAATCCGCCTCTGTCGGTAATATAAACTGGGAAGACAAAACAGCTGATGCTGAGCGCTCAAGACTATTGGAATTTCCAGATGATAATTTGTTAAGTCAATGGGTTGACGGTCCTACCTACTAGTAATAATAAACTGGATCTCATTTTCACGAATAAAGATGATCTAGTCTCTAGCCTGACTATTGGTGAAACTTTGAGTAACAGCGACCACAATTTGATTAGGTTTGACCTCAGATTTCCAATTAGTACCCGAGAAAAGACACACAAAAGGTTGGATTTCTCTGGAGCAAATTTTGAAAGTTTTAGTAGTTTAGATACTTTTTAATTTCTAATATGCGAGGCTGTCAATGTCACTTGGAAAGTTGGATTTCATATAGAGATCAATATAGCATATTACAGGAAACTTTTATACCCACTGAAATAGTTTCCTCTTTGTCAACCAAGAAGCCGAAATGGTTTAACAATGAAACTAGCAATGTTATTAGGGAAAGAAATAGAGCATACAAAATACGAAGTCACAATCCAACCAGACTAATTCAGAAAATTATATAAACCTACGTCGGAAGGTTAAATCCTTAATTAGATCAGCTAAACGTGATGAAGAAGCTAGAGTTACCTCTCTCTGTGAAGTTAACCCTAAAGAGTTTTTCCTCCACGTTAATGTCAGAAAGGCAATTAAAAATTCAGTAGGTCCCCTAAAAGATAGAAATGGTATATTGAAATTCAGTGATATAGATATAGCTAATACGTTAAAAGAGTTTTCCGTTAGTCTTCACGGAAGAAGATTTAACTGAAGTACCAAATCCTCGGATTACGTATGACCATGACCATACCTTAGAGACCATACGTTTCACAAGAGATGAGGTACACCAACTGATTGAGAAGATAAGTAAAAATCACTCGGTCCTGACTTATTTCTTCTAAGGTTATTGAAAACGTTATCCACAATATTGTTGATGATTTAGTAACCACATTGAAACATTTATTCGATTTGATTTAGGGAAAGTTCCGACCGACTGGAAATTGCAAATTTAACACCAATCTTTAAAAAGGAGGATAGACAAAATCCTTGTAATTACCGCCCAATCAGTTTACCGTCAATTGTCAGTAAGCTGTTGGAATCCATTGTTACAGAATGTATCGTGTATCACCTTCAATCAAACATTTAATTTTTGATTCTCAACATGGATTCAGGCGGCATAGATCTTGTCTAACATCCCTGTGAGAATTTTTTCATATGTACACTTTATCCAACTCAACTAGAGCAATAGATATAGTGTATCTCGACTTTCAAAAAGCCTTTGATAAAGTCCCTCACGTGAGATTAATGACTAAATTTAGAGGACTAGGAATTGCCGGGCTCGTTTCGAACTGGATTGAAGATTGGTAAAGAGACAGAAAGCAGAGAGTAGTAATAAATGAAGTGGCTTTGGAATGGGCCCCCGTCAACGTTCTGGGTCTTCACTTTTTATTATCTATATTAACGATAGAGACGTTGGACTCCTAAGTACAACTTCTAAATTTGCAGAGGATATCCAGTTAGGAAACAGTGTAAGCAATGAGGAGGGGGGGTAAGAACATTTCAAAGTGATTTTGATATGTTGGGCGAATGGTCTGCTACTTGGTAGATGCTATTCAACATGGACAAATGTAAGGTAAAACACATGGATTACAAGAACCTGAAGATTGATTACTTTCTGGTGGGGAAGAACTTAACTGAGATTGATCTAGAGAAAGACTTAGGAGTTTATATTAGTACAGTAATGATCTCAAACCGTCGAAGCACTGTGCAGAAGTCGAAATGAGGGCATTAAAAATACTAGGTTACATTAAAAGACAGTTCCAGTTTAGAAACAAGGAGATTGTAATATCTCTTTATAATTCACTATTCGTAGTTAGACCTCAACTCGAGTATTGTGTGCAGCTTTGGTCTCCGTCCTTGAGGAAGGATATATTCGTAGAAAGGTTTGAAGGGGTAAAAGCAAGGGCCACAAAATTGATTTCTTCAATTAGACTACAAAACTACCAACGAAGATTAGAACGCTTCTCTGTTTATCTTAGAGACCAGGAGGTTGAGCGGTTAGCTTATTCATGTTTTCAAGATGCTCGATAGAATAGAGAGGATAGACTGCAGAGAATCATTCTCATTTAATATCAATCCGACAAGAAACAATGGTTTTAAAGTGGCACTTAAAACATTTAGTACCTCCATCTGTGGTAATTTCTTCTATAAAATAATTAATATCTGGAACTAACTTCCCCCGGAAGTTGTTTCAAGTCAAACTGTAAATATGTTTCAAAATAGACTGGACAAAGTTTTGAATACACTCAAGGTTTAAGACTGCCCTCACATATAATATAATTTAAGAAAATAGTGTTATAACGTAACCCTGCATGAGTTTCTTTAAACATTTCCTCCTACACTTAATTCTTCACCCACTTTAGAGAGTCGTCTCTGGTTGATTGTTCTCCACATAGCATGATCAACCATCGAGCAACTCATTTTTTGTTTACTTGCCTCATAAACACCTGTAAGTGGAAGACTCTTGAATTCACTGAGCAACAACTGGTGATCACCCACGAAACACTTTCATTCTCCATAAGGGACAAATACACGGGTATTCGTAGATACCGGGACCTCCCACTAATATTCCTCGCCGGAAAGAGATTTTCTCTACTCTCGTGGTGGCACAAGATCACGAAGTATGAACAACTCAGTATATCACTTGCTGCATAAACACCTTTCACGGCAGGAGACCCAAGTTGAAACTCGGCGACATTTAAAGAATTGACAGACACATACACATGACAGACATCCAATTACAGAAAACACGCTTACACAATTGCCTGCCTTGTCATTATGTCTAAGAATAGAGTAGAAAAATGTTTTGTGGAAACAATTTCATAACAAAATACAAATAAAAAAATGCGTGGCATGGATTAGGCGAGGTAGAGTTGCATTTCTACCGACACAATTTTTTTTTGGCTTTTGGTTGGCTGGATGCATATGATGGGTGAGGGCATGGTTTGGAAAATCTGATTTCTGTTCTTATACAGTACTTCATCACTTTGCTGGTGTGATGACTCTGTGCGTACGTGGGTGTAGACATGGAGAGTTTAACCTTTACCCCTCTTTATTAATCCTTTTTGGGACTAGACAGAAGTGGGTTATGGGGTCTTTGGTGGACCGATACCTCGGTAAATAGGGCTGTAAATATTTTGTGTAAAATCAAAACCATATGTTCGAGTTTTTGTGACGATAGCAAGTGGTTGATGTGAGATCGGCACAAGTATATTAATGGTTAGTTTACAGAGTGGGGCCCTCTATTGTACGAACTGTTTGTGCATGGCGTAATTGTAGAGCTAACATATATTCTCTTTTTTCCTATAAAATTTCCTTGGCTACTTTTTCAGGGTCAAGGTATTTTTTTCAACCTTTTTCCTTACCTGCCTCTCACGGGGAAGGAGCGGAGGGTGGGGAGAGAACATTATGCTTTTCTATCTAGTTTTCTACTTCTGCTAAAATAGTTAAAAATGAGCAGTTTAATAACAGGAACCTCCCAGAGTGAACCGAAAGGTCTTTGTGACTTCCTCTTGTCCTTATAACTCCTTGTAGCTTTCTATCTCTCTCTTTCTCTCTCTGTCTGAGCTGTAATGATGAATTGACCTGATAATTTAATAAACTAAATTCCATCATTTTAAGGCAACAATGACAGATAATTCTTTATAAAATTTTAACTTGTAACTTTTAACTTTACTTAAGTCCCTTCTGACCGTTGTCAGGTTGGGTCCTTCATAACGGTGCGCCGGTATCTCCGCCACGCAGCCCGATCTCTTGCCAAATTCGTCATCTCTCTCACTGGGAGTCGTGCATTCGAGTTCCTCAAGCTTCGCCACCATGTTGTTCTAGGTCTTCCCCTTGGTCTGTTACCGTGCATTCGTCCGTATAGTACGGTCCTCGGCCATCTTCCAGCATCCATTCTTTCGACATGACCACACCATCTCCTCTGTATGTCATTCACTCTCTCCACGATGTTCTGATCCAGCTCGGCCATCTCCCGCACTCTTTCATTACTTATCTTCTGTTCTCACCTTACATTTAGTATCCTTCTAAGGCAGTACATTTCAAATGCCAGCAATTTACGTTCTTCTTTCCGTTTCATCACCCAACACTCCGCTCCATATAATACAGTAGGTATTACTAAGCTATTCATGAGTCGAAGCGTCAATTTGCGCGAGAGGGATTGGTCCCTCCATACTTTTGTCAGTTTCCTGAATGCGACATGTCCCAGTCCGATTCTATTTCTTATCATATTATACGAGCCGGCATCCTCGGTATAATATACACCCAGCTATTTAAAGCAAGTCACCTGCTCAATCTCTCCTGTGGCCAGCTCTATACGAATATCTTCCCTTCTCCTGCCTATCTTCATTACCTTTGTTTTATTTGCATCGATGACAAGTTTATACTTTGCACATACTCTCTCCAATCTTCTCACCATTCCCTGCAATTGATTGACGGAATCTGCCATCAACACAATGTCGTCGGCGTATCTCAGATTGGTGATACGCTCTCCACCTACCAATATACCATCCTCACAACCGTCCAGGGCCTCCCTCATCACTCTTTCCAGATACAGATTGAACAGATGAGGGGAGAGCGGGCATCCC
>JAJOZX010003936.1:52500-305000 GCA_023014485.1 Bathynomus jamesi | reverse complement strand
CAATGCGCAAACAAGCTTCTCCCAGTTCATCACAATATCTGCGGGCAATTCAATACTTTTTCCGAGTTGAGACAAAGTTTCTTGGTAGTCTGTTGACATTCTTACCAGTTTTAGGCACTTCATTCCAATATCACAGAATGAACTTGTGCTTTCACACCCAGTGAAAGCGTGTAATCCTGGAAGAGCAGAACACATACTTGAAATAGCGTGGATATATATATATATATATATATATATATATATCTAAGTTTATCTTTCGTTTCAGTGCGAAACCACAATTCAAGACAATAGAACTTGTTGTATAGATATATGCTCGATACTGCTACATCGGTGTCTGGGGACTGGATTATAACCCTTGGATGATCGTCAGAGGCATTAAGAGCATGAAACATTATTCGAGTGTCGGCTTCTTCATGATCACATCGAAGTTCTCTAGCAGGACGAACAGAATCGTTCAGTAGAATTACTGCATCTATTCTATTCTTGAATGCACCTGCCAGTATTACCTTCTATCCAGGTGGAGAACTACTAGGACCCTTTTCACACCACGTTTCACTAAGATATGCAGTAAGGTTGACTTTTTTTACTGGGTTGCTGATATATTTGTCCCACTGCTTTAGGACAGGTGTGTTATCTCCACATATTTTCACCCAACTTGTGTTGGGCTCATGCTGTCACTCTTCAGCTTACTGTATTCGTTACCTCCTTGTAATCTCTTTCTTGACTCTGCAAAGATATGTCACTAGAGTAAATCAGTTCTGGTTTGGAAGGATTTGAAAACTGATGGAAAACAACGGTGTCTTGATAGTGTTTTTGGGGCCTGATCTTCAGCCTTCCAGATCGATAGTTGTCTGTCGGTATACCTTTTTTCTCCAGATAATATTTGTACCTTGTTAACAGGAAATTCATAGCATACGCTTTATTGTCCAATATTCCTTGATATATCTCTGCTACCAGATGCTGGAATGCTTTAGAGAACATATCTTCATCTTCTGGTTCTTTGTATGACTTGAATTCTACATTTCCTCTTGCAACATACTGGGCTTCGCAGATTTGGTGATACTTTGCTTCTGCAGCTATTAAATCAACCTCTTGTATTCTAATCAGCATAGCAAAATAATTCCTTTCCTTTGCTGCTTCTAGGATTGTATTGCAAGCTGAGAATGTTGCAACAAATTAGAGCTCTTTTACTTTTTTACGAGTAACCTTCTGGCAAAACATACACAAGGACAAGACAATGTTTGGTATGAGTGACCTTGAAGATCTCGGTGTTGTGAATTTATCCTCTTTTCTACTTTGGTCATAAATAGGAACTGGAGATGCCGAGATAGGGTCATGGATCGCCTAGCGAACGTCAGGTTGCGTGAACTTTTGTATATGACATAACAATTTCTGTGCCAAACATTACATAGCTTGGTGAGATTGCCTAAATCTTGTCTTAGTTTTGTGCACACTTCATCTTCTGCTTATTTTTAGCTTCGATAAATTTTGATATGCCAGGTTCAGATGATCTGCTTACAGTGTCATTGGTGTCTGCTTGACATATTAAACGTTTATTCTTGCCTGTTCTCTTTCTTCCTTTCTCAGGTACGAGATGAAAAGCAGCCTCCTCGTCATATTCCTCAGTGTCCATTTTCATCTGAAATATTTAAATAAATATATTAATTTGAGTAAATAAAATTTTCATAGGCAATAAAAACTTTATTTATATATATCAGTGGATTGTCCATACATGAGACAAATATGATGGCGATGGATGAACTATTAAAGGAGTTATAGGGTATTAATTAAACCTTACTACATAAATACAAGGTTCTCATGTGACACCGTAGTATGTAATACAAAACCTCTTCTACAAAATTATCTATACCACAATTCTTTAGTACAACAAGGCTGAAATAGTTCGTAAGACATCCAGGAAGCATGTCCAAGTGTCAAACCTTTAGAATACTGGATGTACTACGTCATCATTTTTTCTTGGATCTCCTCCTGGACTATTAGGCAGATATGTCCGCCAGACCTTGTCCATGTGTGGCCAACGAGAACTGAAACGTTTGAAGAGTGGTATATTTGGATCACTAGAAGTTCCAAAGCAACTGGAGAAAACATTTGATAGGACTATTTCGAATATGTGATGACGGCAAGCCTCCCAAATCAATGAGTGACCAACGGCTTTTTCAATAAGAGAGCTAGCTCCTGACGTTAGCCTAGTGGTTGATGCTATTGTGTCGAACACGAGACCACGTAACTGATTCCGCAATCCCCATTCATCTAATATTTTGATGCATACATCTGCCTGGGCCTGTCCAGCTCCCCTAGAAATCACAGGAACGCCAAGAAGTTTTTATTTGCCCCCCACCTGTAACAACTATTGCTATTCGGTCCATTTGCTCACTTTCACCCCTAACAGATGGCAGCAATTTCCCATCTCAGTGAAGCAATAAGGGAGAATCTGTAGAGAACATGGCTTTGTCAGCATCTGCAACCTCCTGCCGAATCTTCATTCGCGATCGACGAATTGTACTGCGAGAAATTGGTACTTTGTCCAGCTGCATGTCAAGTGATTTGGCTGTTGCTGCAATGATGAATATTGCAGCACCATCACTTACATTTACTCGGTCAAGAGACATAGCCACATCTTTTGTAATTAAGTTCTTTCCCACCTTTGATTGGGAGGGGCTTGATTTTGAAGTCAGCCTTTTCTGAATCTGTAGAACTTGTTGAGGAACCGCCAATAACTTCTGCAGATGGTAAAAGTTTTGCATTCTTTTCATATTTTCAACACTCTTCTTTCTTCGCTGCTCAGCATCAGTTCATTGTCTCTTTCGGCCTTCTCTTTTTGCAAGGGTTTGATCTGCTATCCCAAAACTAGCACTTGACAGATCTTCCCTCTGCATTATAAGAAGTGTTTTAGCCTCTTCATTGGTCATTATTTCTAACGCATCAGCTTTTGCTATATCGTAAAGAGCGTCAAGATTGGCAATGAATGTCTCTTCTTTCATCTTTGTGCTCACCAAGGAAGCATTCCTGCTCTTCTTAAGGGTATGATATTGTTGAAATAACTTCCTCAATCTTCACTGAACATTATCCACTCGTTGAATAGAAATTCTTGCTTTTTCCCAGTATTGTATAACAGCAGCAGCAGTCTCACTGAGACTTGTGTTGATTGGTTGTTTCTCTTCAACATGATGATACATGAACTTCGACAGAACTTCTCGCTTTGATGAAAGTCGCGAAGTTGTGATATCCTTTGTGAGTTTACCTATGACCACTTACTTCCAGAGATTCGAAGTCCTTTGTCCATGATGAGAAACTGCAACAAAGAAAATAAAATTATCTAAATTACAGTTCATTATTCAGTAATACTTGCTTGACAATAACATATTAGTAACCCACTTGGTTAACAGTACGACAACTAGAATTCTTTCGGTTCTATTTCTTTTACGATCAATACTATTATTAATAAAACAGAAAATTTCTTTTTTTAAGAAAAAATCAAAGCAAATATAACATCTTCTGTTGCTTAACATTACTCACCGGCGAATGTTTGAACACCAAACCCCGGCACACTTACTGGACAAAGACTGATTAGCTGCAAGGCCGTGCATCAGCTGGGTGGTGTGAAGCCGCCCAGTGTAGCTGCTAGCTCTTCACTGATTGACTAAAGCTAACAGCAGATGCCATGTTGTCGTTTTATGACCTTAGTAGTATGGTGTCAAAAAGGTTGAGTGCAATGCAATTGCCAAATGGTACGCAATGTTGCATAATGTTGCAAGAGTGCCACCTCCCCACCCCTTGCTGCAAGAGTGCCACCCCATCCCCTTTGTTGCAAGAGTGCCAACCCCCACCCCCGTTTGTTGCAAGAGTGCCAACCCCCACCCCCTTGTTTCAAGAGTGCCAACCCCCACCCCCTTGTTGCTAATCCCCCCCACCCCCCCACCCTTCGTTGCCTCATCCCCAAAGGAGCATAAAGGGATAGTAAGAGAGGAAGAAGAGAGTGCCAACTTTTGTTGCCAACCCAAAATGGAGTTGCAAGGGGCATGCAACTTGGAGGCGGAGTTCTCCCCCAAGCTATTCCCCCCAAAGGGGTATACCTAACCTAAGAGGGCTCTATGGGAGGGAAGGGGTTTCCTCACCACCCAAAGGGCCATTAAAAAGAAAGGACCAGAGATCCTTGCTCGGCGAAGGCCGAACGAATATAGAGGCTTCTCCGGCTCCGCCGCCTTTTATAGCCCCCTAAACACCCAGGTGGATTAGGTCGTCAGTGTCAGCCAGTGCCTCGGGCACGTCAGCCAGGCCTCAGGATGCCATCTTCTCAGAGCATCATCAGCTAAGGGTCACAGTGTGTTAAATGGAGCCGGACACGCGCCCCATTCCGGAGCCAGTCCTGTTGCTAGCACCCTACACCCCAGCTAAGTGCCTATCGACTGAGTCATACAATTACTCAACCAAATAAAATATATTATTGTGTGCAACGATTCAATAAAACGTCGCTACATCAATCTGTTTTTAAAACAAAATATTATTCAATAATATGTTGTCAACTCATTCTGTTTTTAAAGGGAAGTTTTAGTCATCCACTATGGCCCTTTTCCTAACAAGGCTTTATATATATATACACACACACACACATATATATATATATATATATATATATATATATATATAATCCGGGTAAAAGATTATTAAAAATATCGCCGTGTTTTGTCTTTTATTATAACGTATTTAAATCCATTATTTCTTTTATCTTCTCTCCTCTTTGTTTTTAAAACACGAAAAAATTATTCAATAAAACGTTGTTACAGCATTCTGTAAGGGAAGTTTTAGTCATCCACTATGGCCCTTTTCCTAACAAGGCTTTATATATATATATATATTATATATATAATATATATATATATCCGGATAAAAGATTATTAAAAATATATCGCCGTGTTTTGTCTTTTATTATAACGTATTTAAATCCATTATTTCTTTTCTCTTCTCTCCTCTTTGTTTTTAAAGCACGAAAAAATTATTCAATAAAACGTTGTTACAGCATTCTGTAATTGATATTTTTGTTATCTATGTTTACACACACACACACACACACACACACACACTTGTTCCTGGATGAAAACTAGGCGTGCAGAACTTGGAGTCGTGACGCACCGGTTCAAGGGTGGATGTGACGAACTAGAAGTCGTGACACGCCGGTCAACTTGGTGGATGTGACGAACTAGAAGTCGTGACACGCCGGTCAACTGGGTGGATGTGACGAACTAGAAGTCGTGACACGCCGGTCAACTGGGTGGATGTGACGAACTAGAAGTCGTGAAGATCCTGGTTAAAGGGTCGCCAGTTGTTAAGATCCTCTTCTTCTATGTGTTTATCCTGATGCAGGGTAATTTCTATCTTGGCCAAAGAGTGGCCTCTTCTTAAAATCTTCTTGTTAAAATCTTCTTTTAAAAATCTTCTTCTAAAAATCTTTTTCTTATCCTGGTAAAGGGTCGCCACAATGTTAACCCCTCCGTCTATGGCCCTGGGGTGGTTCGGAGTCGACGGGGGTTCTGGTTAGGAGGCAGCAACGGATCTGTTACTTGCAGTAGTTTCTTCTATACTACTCTCCGAGTTCTTCTTTAGTGGCTCGGAGGATTCTGAGAGGCTTATTAAATTCTTTGAGGTTTCTCCCCGATTCTTCTTGTAACTTATCGGGAGATTCTAATGACTAAGTTTTCTGAAGAGAGCACGGCTCGAAGGAGAAGATAAAGACTTTTTCTTACTGTGTTATACTCCTAAACTGTTAAAGGTAATGCTCAGCCTCGTAGTTGGAATCAGAACAAACATGGAAGAAATTGGTGGGGTTTATATACCCCGATTCTACAAACATCATCATTATTAAATGTTGAAGAGGCTGCATTATTTTTGCACAATATTTGAAAATAAAGTAAATCTTTTAGCTGTGTTAAGGTTTAAACGAATAAACAAGATATTTGAAGACGAAGCCATATTTTATCTTAAATTGCATATTTTCAGATCTGATGTTATCATGATCTGCCAAGTTAACTAAAAGTGGAAATTGAACTATGCATCTTTACACTAAAATATGCATATGAAAAATTAAAGGTTTAAGATTTACAATTAAATGCTTAGGTAAGAGATGACTTCATCTTTTATAACGAAGAAAGAATGTATACAAAACATGACATGGCAAAAGTTACTCAGGATTCATTATTAAGCTAAATCTAAAAAGATGATTATGAGATTTTAAAAAACAACAGGTCATCAATTATTTGGCAAAGTAGAAAGCACATCAAAAATTTATTCCAACGGAAAAATAATAATAAAAAAAAATAACAACAGTATTGCCGATTCTACATTCCTTATGGCGACATAATGTCGGGTCGGACATTGAGTACATTGTAATTTTGGTCTACTGTAACTATGATTATAATTATCAATTCATTTATTATCGTTAACTACATTTCATTAAAGTACATTGACTACGTTATTTAGTACATTACATCATTAAGTACAGTTTCATTAAAGTACATTACATTATATTAAATTAAAAGTATTACAGTTAATTATAATTAAACAGTTACTATAACTTTGTTTTGTTACAGTGTTTCATATTAATAGACAATTAAGATTTTAGAAATATAATACAAAGTACATGGGCACATACGGTATGGATGAATATGGTTGAATAATAATATTTATACTACATAACATATAAATAATGACTTCTATAGAGTGTACAGTTTTTATTATGATGTTAAAGAATTTTCATACATTGAATACTAGAGATATGATGAAGGGAAATTAATGACGGGAAAATGTGACGTCATAGTTATTGAATTTGTACGTATAGTACAAATCATTATTAGGAAGACTTACAAGAACGAATTAGAGACAAAGAGTGGGTATTAATGACTAAGAAGTACAACTACGGGTTCCAATCCTGTTACATGCAATGTGTATGCATAATCTAGGGTCGAGGGTGAGATGCAAGACAATCATAATTAATTATAATAACTTCTATAACAAAAATGAAAAATGGAAAATGGATACGACTAAACCATAGAAATGGGAGATCGTAAGGTTATGACACAAACAAAAATAGGAAGCTACAAATAAATTTTTTATCCAAAACTCGCTTAGGCGATTTTGGTTTCTTATGTAAAAATGAATATGGATTAGTCATTGTTCATTTTTACAGTGTTTCCCCCTCTAAAATGGTATTTATACAATAACACTGGGCAACACGTATTTTATTGAATGATATCTGACACTTGATTCTAGGTAATTTGGGTGCGCTGAATACGAATTTCAACTCGGTTTGGCTCTATCAGGTCCTGATTCTTGTCGACAGCCTATGTGCCATTTTCCAGATTTTTCAAATTAGGACTAAAAAATTAAGTCATGTGTTAAATTTTTTTTTCAAGTTTCATGAATACAAGCAGTTCAAACTACAGTAAAATTACATTATAACGATAGAAATGACTTAAAATAAAAAAACAAACAGATATGAAGCTTTCACTGTGGCAAAAATTTTCTTTTGTAAGACTTTCTAGCGTATTTGCTTGTTGATGGCAGGTCTCTTTTCAAGCACCAGCAGTAATCAGCCATCATGTGGGAATCCCAGCGGCCTTGGTACCGTTCCTCCATAATTTTGATATCTTGGTGGAATCTCTCCCCTTGTTCGTCACTTACATCACCTAAATTACTTGGAAATTGGTCAAGATGGCTATTCAAAAAATGCATTTTTATGCTCATATTGCAACCTAACTCTTTGTAGTCCCTTAAAAGTTTTTTTACGATTTCTTCGTAGTTATCTGCCCTATAATTGCCTAAAAAGTTTTCTATCAAGTCCACGAATGAGAACCAGCCATTTTTTTCGCGTTCATTCATGACATTAGGAAAATTGCTGTCTTTAATCATTGTTCTTATTTGTGGACCGTCGAAAATTCCCGCCTTGATTTTTTCATAACTTAAACTTGGAAATTTTGAAGTTATGTAGTTGAAACACTCGCCGTTCGTATCTAAAGCTTTTACATATTGTTTAATGAGGCCTAGTTTTATATGCAGAGGAAAATATGATTTTATCTCTGCTCACTAAAGGTGGATTAATTACGTTTTTTCTCCGACAGTAAGTGATGTTCGTGCTGGCCAGATTTGTTTGAAATAATGTTCTTCCTTGGCTCTGCTGTCCCAAAAGCAAAGGAAGCAGGGATTTAGTATACCCTCCTTGTTGTCCTAGCAGAAAATTAACCATTTTTAAGTCAACACATATGATCCACTCGTGCTCCCTATATTTGATAAGATTTAAAACCTTTTCTATATGTTCATACTTTTCTTTTAATTTTGTTGAGTGCCCAATCGGTATCGAGCCGTATAGATTGCCATTATGCAACAACACACACTTAAGACTTCTTTTCGAACTGTCTAAAACAAGCGCCAATCATTTGCATCGTAAGACTCAACCCCCATCTTCTTTAACAAACCAACTATGTCGCAGCAATATACTAAACTATCCTCTGTTCTAAAATATTTAACAAGTTCTTCTTCTCTTTTTCTGTAAAATGAAATGTATGTGTTTGAAGTAAGCAAGTTTTTCTCTTTAAGTCTTGAAGCTAAATTTCCGCAGCCTTTTTTGGCAAATTTAGATCCCTTACAAGATCATTCAACTCGGCCTGGTTAAACTTTTGCGGATCGTTTTGACTTTCAAATACGCTGGGGTCAAAATCGGTGTCTGACTCCTCAAAGTGCATAACAATATTTTCAGGAACATCTTCAACTAATTCTTGAGTTGGCAGACCCTTAAATTTTGGAATGGGGATCTCATTTGAATGTAGCACAGGTCGTATCGCGGTGTCGAAATTTGGGTACTCGATACAATGTTTATTTTCTTAGTGAAGCCCGAAGTCTTGACAAAGCAAAGGTAGCAATCGGTCTCGTGGTTAGTAGGCTCTCGCCACACCTGATATGGAAAAAAATTGTAAAGCGTTAACAAAAGCGACGAGAGACTTGTTTTTATGAATTTTATCAAAAGTTATCACCCAAACATTTAACATTTCTATGTGTTTCAACCTTATGCAATATTTGAGATTCTTATAAACATTTTCTGTAAATTTTTGTTTATGTACCTAAGTTACAATTACATTTAGGTAAGTTACAGTATACTAGTGATTAAATTACGTAGTTTTATGAAATCATAAACTTACCATCGGAACTCCAAAAGGTATTTTTGAATCCGAACCCTTCGTCCAATGTCGCAGTCTTTCAATGCAAATAGTGCAGGCTTTATGTGGAGCCCACGATTTATCTTGGTCCCCCAGTTTTATGCCAAAATAAGCTAAGTAAGCTCTTTTTACGAAGTCAGTTATATTTGCTCGTTGATGTGGAAGTGTAAAATTTCCACATATATAACAGAAGGAATCAGGGTTGTTTTTGCATTTGAACTTTCTAGTGCTTGATGACATATTGCTTGATTATTCTGCCAATTTGTAAAGGTATTTAAAGCCCTTAATTCATATAAATTTAAGAAAATCTGAAATATAAACACAAAAATTAGTTTAAATAGGTACTTATTATGAAATAGGTACTTACAATCTATGAATTAAACTAGAAACACGGATGAGTAGGTACAATATAAATTACGTCTAATTAAATCAACTATATTAAATCACGATGACAAAATTACTCACTAAATCATATGCCAATTCAAAATTATGTTAATGCCCAAACTTAATTAACTAACTCAACTGACTGACTGACTGACTGACTGATTGAATTGACTGATTAACTCTGGAAACGAGTCGCTTTTATATATTTTAGTTGTCCCTCTAGAATACTCTACAGAGAACAGGAACGCTCGAGAAAATTTTAGAATTCTATGATATTTTTAGCTTAATTTACTAATATTAAAATGGGTTAAAAATGACAAAATTAAAAATATTTTTAGGGTGTTACATATAAAAATATACATAATACAACAATACCATAACAATAGGTACAAATACCTAGATAAAAACCTAGTTGCATAATGTGTAACTGCAAAAAGACAGCGAGTATTGAGAAAAAAACCTTTTTATGAATACGACGAGAGGAGGGGTGTTGAGCAAAATTAGGACCTGATAGAGCAAAACCGAGTAAACATTCGTGCTCAGCGCACCCAAATTACCTAGAACTAACTGTCAAATCTAATTCAATAGACAAAAAGTTGAAATTTGTTCCCCAGTGTAATCTAATAGGGTACCATTAATACAATATAAATGAGAAAATAACATCCTAACTACTTCAAGTTTGATGACGAATTTTCCTTTACATTACAAATTTTTATACAGAACAAGTGAATTATATAATATAAAAAATTCAAAGATTAATACTTTATTTAGACAACAGAATAAAGGATTAATACGTTAATTTGACAAACATTAAGTTAGACAAACAATGATATGGTTAAATTTTTTTACAAATTTTTATTTTCTGTAGGAAAATTACATTCATAATGAATAGGTAAAAGGGAAAAATAATAAATTAAAGTTCATGGATTTTTCAAGGTTACCATGATAGTACAATTGAAACTAATTTTATTGACTATTGTAGGTAAAAATAGAATTACGTAATGGATGATGTATAACCTGTGGTCTATGTGTATTTGTGTGTACTAGGTACAAAGTGTATATTTTAAAGTTCGAGAGACATTAGCTGAGAGGATTGTTAAATTAACTGATAAATGCATGAGCAAAAATTTATATATAAGCAAAAATGACTAAGATAAATACGCGCAATGAAATAGTTTATTGTGATATCCAATGATTTTAGCATGAGGTTTGTATATATATATATAGTGTGCATGCATTTTTATTGACTGTTGTAGGTACAAATCGAATTACGTAGTGGATGATGTATAGACTGTGGTCAAATGTGTATTTATGTTTATTGGGTACAAAGTGTGTATCTTATAATTTCGAGAGACAGATTAGCTGAGAGGATTGTTAAATTAACTGAATAAATGCATGAGCGAGAATTTATATATAGTAAGCAATAATTATGATGTATTATAATGATGATGTTTGCATACGAGTTTTAATGCAAAAGTGACTGGAGGGACGGAACGTAAATGAATTCGAATATGTGTCAAAAGTAATAAAAATTCAATTAGGATTATAGATTTTACATAATTAACAGTTACACGTATAAGGTCTTAAAGAAAAAAACGAACTTAGAGGAACTTACAGTTAATGAAGTAAATCTCACGCGGTTTTAAAATTGAATTTTGACACACAATAATTAAATTCGACTACGACCAATTACTCAGTATAATCGAATAAAAAATATAAAATATAACCATTGAAAATAGGAACCAATTATAAACTATAATGAATTAAACATATACTGTAATATAAAAAAACCTTAACCTAATTGAGGTATTTCCATCGTACCAAAGAGGAATTAACCATGGTTGAACCATTTCTCTGGTTGACATAGTTCAACTGGGGTTAGGGGTTTAAAATAAAAATAAAATAAAAAGACAAAGTTTGGAGTACTACATTCGGGGGAATTGAGTGACTAAGCGGGGGGTATGTCTGAAATTGACAATACGTCTTTCGTGAGCACTTTGCTCTTTAAAAGGATTGCTTGTCACATTACTTTGAACAAAAATTAAAAGAGTTGAAACAAAATGAAGGGATGGCATGTTCCTCATATAGTAATTTAAAAGGAGTCATTGGACAAGATCGATTAATTAATTATTACAAACTATTATTATCACGTATAATTACAATGATTATCAAAGTCATTACAACCTTTGTACAAATAATAAATTACATAACTATATATTTATATACGTAACAATGCATGAAACGGGAAAGACAAATCGGTGAATTTCCGTCTTACAAACAAAAAAGGTTAACTGAAGACCAAATCGGTCAATTCAGGTGAATTAATTCTCTTTTACAACAAAAAAAGTTGAATTAAATTCTTAACTTACTTTTTTCTTAAATTAAATTCTCTTAAATTACAAAGGAAAAGTTGAATTCAATTGACTGCATTGAAAACTAACTTGGGACTTCAAAAACTAAATTTTTTTTTCAAGAACTAACTTTTTTTTTTCAAAACTAACTTTTTTTTTTCAAAACTAACTTTTTTTTCAAAACTAACTTTTTCAAAACTAACTTTTTTTTTCAAAAACTAACTTTTTTTTTCAAAACTTTTTTTTCAAAACACTTTTTTTTTCAAAACTAACTTTTTTTCAAAACTTTTTTTTTTCAAAACACTTTTTTTCAAAACTAACTTTTTTTTCAAAACACTTTTTTTCAAAACTTTTTTTTTCAAAACTAACTTTTTTTTCAAAACTACCTTTTTTTTTTTTTAAAACTAATTTTTTTTTCAAACTAACTTTTTTTTTCAAAATAACTTTTTTTTTCAAAACTAACTTTTTTTTTCAAAAACACTTTTTTTTCAAAACTAACTTTTTTTTTCAAAACTAACTTTTTTTTTCAAAACTAACTTTTTTTTTCAAAACTAACTTTTTTTTCAAAACTAACTTTTTTTTTCAAATAAAACTCTGACTTGAAACTTAAACTCTGACTTGAAATAAAACTGACTTGGAATAAAACTCTGACTTGAACTCTATCAAGTATTCTGAAACTAACTTGAACTCTATCAAGTATTCTGAAACTAACTTGAACTCTATCAAGTATCTTGAAACTAACTTGAACTCTATCAAGTATCTTGAAACTCTATAAACTCTCTGTAAACTCTCTTTCTTAATTTGCAAGTCAATTCAATTCAATAATTTGAAAAAATTTGCAAACAAAAATAAAAAAATATAAACAATATTTCACTCTAATGTACGCGAAGGTACTGTGCTATTATGTTTAGTACATAAAATAAAATTATACTATACTAACTAGAATAGTAAAAATAACTGAAAATAACTGTGACAATAATTCTGTGACAATACTGTTTTCAATAAAAAGAGTGTATCACTGGTGTCTGAAGTGTTCACTGTGTTTTTTGTTAATTCTGGCTCAATACTAAATATTAATTGTTAATAATAATGACTTTTCAAATGTTTAGAAATTATTTTTTTAAAAAAGTTTTGTACTTAACAAGATTCCTACGGCGAAATCCTTAGAGACGTGTCCTGAAGACGTGTCTTGCTGGCCACTTGTTCCTGGATGAAAACTAGGCGTGCAGAACTTGGAGTCGTGACGCACCGGTTCAAGGGTGGATGTGACGAACTAGAAGTCGTGACACGCCGGTCAACTGGGTGGATGTGACGAACTAGAAGTCGTGACACGCCGGTCAACTGGGTGGATGTGACGAACTAGAAGTCGTGACACGCCGGTCAACTGGGTGGATGTGACGAACTAGAAGTCGTGAAGATCCTGGTTAAAGGGTCGCCAGTTGTTAAGATCCTCTTCTTCTATGTGTTTATCCTGATGCAGGGTAATTTCTATCTTGGCCAAAGAGTGGCCTCTTCTTAAAATCTTGTTAAAATCTTCTTTTAAAAATCTTCTTCTAAAAATCTTTTTCTTATCCTGGTAAAGGGTCGCCACAATGTGTGTATTTTTAATTCTACACATGTTACAGAGTGACTCGAACAGTTTGGAAGTGAAACTACGGGCGTTATCCGAGATTAGGATGGAAGGAGTGGTATGGTTTTGGATGACGCGTTCCACTAGGGCTCTTGCCACAGTTTCCGAGGTCTGGTCTGGAATGGCGGCTACTTCGCTGTAACGCGAGAAGTGGTCCGTAAACACAATGATGTACTGATTTCCCTTTGATGTTTTGGGAAATGGTCCCAGTATATCCATTCCAGTTCTTTGCCAGGGCCTCTGGCATACTGGATATTTATGCATTGGAGCGGTGGATGGTACGTTGCCCTTATGCTTTAAACACGATGGACATTCGGCGATGTATTCATGTACCGTTCTGTTCATCTCGGGAAAATGGTATCGCTCCAAAAGACTTTTGATGGTGCGATCCGGCCCATGTGTCCATAAAAAGGTGAGTCGTGACAAAGTCCAATGGCTATATCAACGAGATCCTTTGGTATCTCCACGAGGTCGTTTCCATCTTCGTTCCTGAAATGTACGAGCCCATCTTTGAGGTTGTACTGTTCTTTTACCTTCGATGGTTCCTTTTGTTCCAGGCGCGGCCGAAGGTTTTGGGTGTGTTGTCCTGTTGTTGGGAGTATTGCAGACACTCGTAGTCGAACACAGGAAGAAGTCCTATTTTATTCACTCGGGCGTCGGGCTTGAGTCTCGACAATCCGTCTGGAATAACTTGCAGTTTTCCCGGTTTGTATACGTTTTCGCTGCAAAATCCTGAATCAACAGAGCCCATCTACTCAATCGTCCTTCAAGTAGCTTGTCCTTGAAGGTACGTGAGTGGCTTATGATCAGTCTTGATGGTTACATCGTAGCCATAGACGATATTTCGGAATTTTTTCAAAGCCCAAATATACCGCTAGGGCCTCTCGGTCCGTAGTGGAATAATTTCCGTTGAGGTGCAGAGAGAAGTTGACTGGCTAAGCAATGGGTAATTCCACACCGTCTACGTCCTGTAACAGGACGGCTCCTAGTCCATAGGAGGAAGCATCTGTGGCTATGATGAAGGGTCTTGTGTAATCAGGAAATGGAAAATGGATACGACTAAACCATAGAAATGGGAGATCGTAAGGTTATGACACAAACAAAAATAGGAAGCTACAAATAAAATTTTTATCCAAAACTCGTTTAGGCGATTTTGGTTTCTTATGTAAAAATGAATATGGATTAGTCATTGTTCATTTTTACATATATATATAATTAGAGAAGCTAAATACCGCCATTTATTTTAAACCCCCGCCAAAACAGATGTTTTTTCTCCTTAAAGACAACTAATTATTTATTTATTTAAACAAAAATTCTTTACGCAGCTAAAGTAAATAATTTTATTACATAATTCCTATTTTTATTATCACAATTTTCGATAAAACATCGCGCGTAATAGAGAAGAGATCATTACACCGTTTATTTATATTATGAAATGAAATGTTATCCGGAGCCATACCCCGCATATATATATATATATATATATATATATATGGCGAAATAATACATATATATATATATATATATATATATATATATATATATTTTACGGTATTTATCATTAAATAAACAATTAATGAGTTTATGCTCCAAATCTGAATATTGGTCAAAATCTTAAATACGCACTGTTTTGTGTAGCTAATTTCGCGCCGGACAATTAAACATATCGTATCAGTCCTTGATTAATAAAAAATATAAACTTTATTCTAATAAGCAGGCTTTAAAATATTTTGAAATATACTGTCTTTTGCATTGTTTCACGTATATATACCAGGAAAACTTAACGAAATGTACAGGTAAAGGCGTGTTTTATGACGTTTCTTTTGGATCGGTATAGCGGCCAGGAAGCTGATATTATATTTGTGGTATATCTACAGATTAATTTATGACCGTCCTTAACAAAAGAATATTCCAGATAAAGGGTTTCATTTTATGCACAAGCTTTCAGTATATATATATATATATATATATATAATATATATATATATATATATATATATATAATATATAGGGTGAACCAAATGTAGGTGGACAGTAAATGAAACGTTTATTTTGAGAATACATATTTAATTTTTTTGTATATAATACAAAATAAAATTTAAATAAATTTAGTTATAATATTTAATATAATATAACACAAACACCATAGTTATAATGAACACCATAGTTATAATATAATATAACACAAACCGTATTCAACCTACTGTCCACCTACTTTTGGTTCACCGTGTATATGTAGGAGTTCTCAACAGAATATAATTTGTTATTTATGCTATTTTAAAGCCAATTTAGTATATCACACAATACGCGAGATGTTTTGGGACTTTTCAGGTCAAGGATCATGAACCTTCAAACACAAATGAGTCATATGGCTGGTGGCGTCGCGAAACGTACACAATACAGCACAACAGAAGATAGAGGAAAATATTCTAAAATTGATTTATACCAGAAGGATACAGAACAATAAAAACTCTGGAACCTTGTAAACATATATCCCCAGCCTAAACATATATCCCCAGCCTAAATAAAAAAAAACTTTCGAAATACCGATATACTCGATCGTTCATGTATTTCCAACAAAGGGTATGAAGCCCCTCCCCCAGGTTTGACGGCGTGTACCAATCACCGTTCTGGAATACTTGAATGACCTTGTTTCTGAATATGCTTATGCCTAAACCACGCCCTGCCCTTCGTGGGACATCCTATGCATGCCTGTCTTTGAAAAGGTCATATGCTCCCGATTGGCCGAAAATGACCGTTACAAATCGTGAACAACACCCCTATTTCACCAGTGACCCAATAGGAAACAAGGCTCCCCGCTTGTAGGCAGGGGGCGTACCCATTATAAATGGGGCACCTCGTCGCCTAGAGTCAGTTTCACGTTACTTATTGCATCATACAAGTCATGGCAGGGCTTTACGAATCACCTGACCTTATTGGTGATAACGATTATTACGCCCAAGCGACATGCTTATTATTCAGTGCAATAGACCAGAACAGACTTTTCTCGTCACAGAACTTTGATGAAATTAATGGGGCGGCGGTCCAAACCCTCATCACTATAACGGTTTTCAATTTATAGAATTTTAAAATCTTAGCGCTGTTCATTGTAATGTTTACGCTTTCAGATTTGAAAATTAATGTCTGTGTCCCATACATATATATATATATATATATATATATATATATATATATATATAACAGCTCTCGGCAGTTTTTAATTTTTAAACCAAAGTTCATTGTTGAATAATTGAATAACCTTTATTATATATAATAAAAATAACAGCGGACCCAGAACTGAACCCTGTGACACACCATGTTTGACAAGCGCTTTAGTGGAGCAAACCTTATTTATTGATACAAAATTATATCTATTGGACAAATAACTTTTAAACCAATCACTGGTTGCTCCTCTAAAGCCGCACAATACAATTTATTAAGTAGAATATTATAGTCTATTACATCAAACGCCTTACTCAAATCCATAAATATTGATATTATTTCTTTGCTCTTCTTAGCTATATTTACATTTTCCATAGGATTTAAAATAAACATTTCCGTTGTTCTATTATTAAGGACGCCATATTGATTTGGAGATAATAATTTGTTGGATTCTAAATATCGCTGCAATCTACTTTTTTCACTATTTTCATCACTATTTCCGTGTGTATATATATATATATATATATGTATATATATATATATATATATATATATATTGTATGGTAGGTTTTTAGAAACGAATGCACTTTTAAGAAGTGCATTCATTTTTAAAAATAGTTTTCTCTTTATTTTACAGGAACGAAAAGGAGTTAGAAGAGATTATAAAAACTTTTGGAGAAAGGGTGGCGGACGAAGTGGTATCCACGCCACGCTGCGAATCAGATGTCATGGTGTTGTCGCACAACAACTCATCCGAATGCGCTGTCATCGCAGAGATTATGTAAGTACTTTTTAGGATATTAAAAAAACACAACATTATTTTCATTTATTAAACATGTAAAAAAGGGGCAGCGCCCAATTCTTTATTGTTACAAATGTATATACAGATTTACACAATATAGGGCTTACAGGGGGTTGCAACATGTGGTAATTTTTTTTTTCTGTCTGCATACATATTTATCGTTGATATTTGTGTCACACAAATCGAATAAATTTAAAAAATTCATAAATCCCTTCCCACGAGACATATGCAAGAGAAACAATATACAATATAACCCACAGGTCTCGTTATAAAAACTTTGAAGTTGATATGGGGCCCAAATTACCTCAGGCACACGTAATTGCGCGATAAATTTTACGATTTTAGAGTCATGCCAAGGCGAGAGACCGAGTGAATCGAAATAATACATTCTTTCCTTAGTTTTAAAATAAATAACAAACCAGTGAATTCCCTCGCCACCCACAATGTCGGTGTTAACGATTGCACCGTGCCAGCTTCTCGCGCTAGGTGGCATCAATATTTAATTCTTTGCAAAAACCCCGATAAATTTGGAACGCACGAAACAGTCACTTTTCACCACTCTCTTGAGGGTAATTGCGTCCATTTTAAAAATCTGTGTTTATATTCCGGAAACGATCCAGCTCTATTAGGGCCTGTGTTTCTAGATACACGAGCGCACTTAAAGACGTGTCTGTAGGTTTGGCGAATTCCAAACGTACTGCCACCGTTCCGGTCTGCTGGGCGTTTGAATGGGTGTTTACCCCCGCGGTTAAGTCAGTCGTAAGGTCAAATGAATAAATGTTAAACTCTTCCACAAATTCTTTCTGTGTTATACCGATTTCTAGTTCATCACACGCTCCTGTGTTATGTGCCAACCCGCTGTAAGCCCTCGCACAGAGTGGGAACACAGCATCTGTCGAATAGTCCATATTCAAAGTCCCACCCAGCGCGATGCCGTTGACATATAATGTAATATTTTTAAGCCCAAAATTCTCAAATTTCAATGCACTCTTTTTATAATCTCCATTTGCCGTGGAATTATCTTTAGACCGATCAGAACTCTTTTAGGCAGAACACCAAGAGCGATGTTTTCTATCTGCTTCGATACAAATCCTGTGGGAATCGTATACATTTTGACCTGTACCCTATTAATTGGGTATTTCACTGTGGCGTGTACCAGCTCTTTCTCAATTTCTATATGTTTCGCGGAACTTAATTTCATTCGGTGTATACGCAAATAGGTCTCCACGACATGAACTACGATAGCTTTCGCGCCTTCTTCTTGGGCAGCGTCCAGGTTTATACAGATCTCGGGACTTGTACGTGTAAGTTTCAATTTCATATCAACATTGTTCATAAGTAACTTCTCCTGGAATGCGAAGTCTGTGTGCAAGCGTCCAAAGCATTCATATACTGTATCTTTTTTTTAGAATTTTTAAATTTTTCCTTTATTCCATCTTCATCTTTAGTGTGATAATAGCCCTCAGCGGATAGAAAGGTGTCCTTTGCTTCTTTTGAAAAGTTGAGGACGTTTTCCAGATATGCTCGTAGGTGATAGTAGCCAGTGCCTGCTGAGATGTTAGTCTGATTTAAATATATGTCACACTGACCAAATATGGTGTGCAGAAAGTTTGTTTCGGGGTATGCAGCATAATTATCATCGCAGTCCGTTCCGTCAGAATGAGCTATGCGAAGTGTGGCGTACAGCTCCATACAGCTTGGGTCAAAAAGGTAAGGGCCTGAGCTGGGTATCACGAACTCTATAGGGGCACTGGGCGAGCTAATCGTGTTTAAAGGGTTAATTGTAATAAAGTCACTGTGCTCAATAGAAACTTGAGTTGGAGGCATATCAAAGAGGGATAGCTCCGATTTACAGCACTGTGAGCTGCAAGGATGAATGAAACGTGTCATGATGAGTCAGAAATAGTGCCACCTCCCGCGACGACTGTTAAACAATCTATGATTCATGAGACTAGCTTCCTCAGTTTATATCAGTTAAAAAAATGATCAACCATAGGTTTTATACGCTTAGAACACTTCTTTTTTGCAGCCCTTTTACGTTTAACACCACGTGATTCCTTCTTCATAACAGCTCTCTTCTTCTTCTTTACACCACGTGATGGCACTTCCTTCTTCTTCCTAGCAGCCCTCTTCTTTACATCATGTGTTGGTAACCCCTTCTTCTTCTACTTCTTTCCTCCGCCACGCATTTTCCTCTTCGCATCTTTGATGATTTCATCCCGCGTACGCCTTAAATGTTTTTTTTAGAGCTTCTTTAGGTTTAGTACCGGCGAGCATATCCTCTGCCGCGTTAAATTCTGTTTGTAAGGCCTTCCTCCCAAGACACCTGGCCCCCCCCTCTTCAACAGTGGTACAGCTGTGCGCAGTATGGATAAAAAAATGGCCCCAAGGCCGCTGCCGCGCTGATATCTCACACCCCGGTACACCGTGAATGGCTTTTTGACCATTATAACTCAGTGCGGCGAAAGTGCAACTTCACTGTGAAGCTCCCGTCACCGAATGGAAAATTTTTACCCTCCACCGTTCTTATATATATATTGAGATATTAGTTTTGGATTAGTTGCGACATTCACATAATGGGGCCTGTCATATGTAATACTCAAACCCCTGCCTCTATGGTTGGGGATGTGTGCAATGCGTACCAGGCGGGCCGGGGTGTCCCCAACAAATTGGTGTTCTACTATATTGCTATAAATATAGCACATTTCTGGCGGCTCAGGGCCTTCAGCCATTTTCTCCATCTTCAGCTGGTACATTAAGTGGGACAAGTCATCCGGTACCACGTGATAGGTGTCTCTTTGGAAGGCTGCTCGATAACGCCCCTTGGTTATAATTTTGAACACTCCTCCGTCTTTAAGATTTCTATTAGCCTTTGATTTTATCATTAGAGTATGTGCAGCGCCTTCTCTGTTTACGATTTCGTATATTAAATCATTCGTAAGGTGCGAGTTTTTTAAACATATGTTTAAGTCTCTCACAACATCCTCAACCGAACCATAGCGACCCGGGCCTAGTGTCACAGTTGTAATGGAAAACTGTGCGACCTTAGACCGGGCGATGCGTATAGTTTCGTCCCGAGTTACCGCGGCTTTGGCGCACTCGTCACAGTTTCTAAGAATTGTAAAAACGGCGTCTTTATAATCAATATTTAAAAAGACGGTATCCAGCTGAATTTCACATACCCCCACCTCACACGAATCACGACCCAAATCAATGGGCCCATGGAGTTCTGTTACAAAGTTAGCTAATGTGTTGTTAGGGTGCACAGATAGGGATGAGGAGGACGGGAGTGTGACGTAGAAATGGTTGGGTCGCCTGCCTCTTTCTAAAACATCGTTAGGCGTTGTACCGGTCGTACGGTGGTGTGAGCGGTTGTAGGATGAAGCCAATGAATCGAGAACGTTTATATATCTGAGCGTGCTTTTATGTGTAAAATAACGGTGCATGCGTTCCTTTATGGTACGTTGAACGCTTTCAGCTAAAGATGCTTTATGTATAGAGTTGGAAGTGTAATAGCTGATATTAAACTCTGACAACATGTTCTGAAAAGCACGCCCTATAAATTCTTTCCCCATGTCCGTACAAAAATAGCCTGGAATCCTGTTTTCTTTCAACATCAGTATTTTGGTTGCTTTAGCGACTGTTTCAGGCGATTTATTTTTCAGGGGAACTAACCACAGGTATCTAGAGAATACATCTATTATGAATAGACTGTAACGGTAACCATCGTTGTACACCGAATATCTTTGCATGTCTGTTAAATCTGCCAGCCAAATAGAATCAATCGATGCGGCTGTTGTCTTGGCTGTTTTAAACCTTTTTCTCACCGGTTTATGAAGTGTGTAAGCATCCTGGGCACGCAAAAATCTCTCAACATCCTTTTCCCTTACGCCATAAGTACCTCTGTACAGTCTATTAACGCCACCATAGGATGCTGGGCTAGAAATGTCATAATAGTGCTTACTTAATACGTTAGCCATTTGCGTATTTTAGAGGAACGTGGATAAGGTTGGCCTTCTACTCTCTTCTTTCTTCTCTTCAGAGACACTGCAGCTGTTGTGGGTGAAGGTGTACTCAGTTGTGACACGTGCGATGCATGCTCCAAGTCTTTTAACCTATTCAGATTACCTATCAATGTTTTGGGGACATTCATTTGCTGTAGTCTTGCCTTAATATGCCTCCATCCTGTTGGTGATGGCCTGTCCCACTTTCTCACCAGATCATGAACAATATCAACGATATTGGACCCTTGCACCCTTGATCCATCAACAATGACCTCGCCTGTGTCTTCCCACTGCATGACGGGGTCCTCACTCAACAGATTATAAAGACTTAAACCTTTATTCCTCAATGTATGGGGGAGGCTGTTTTTAGCATATGTTCGATGTGCTGTGTTCCGCTACTCTTTGGTTGCTCAGGCCCTGTACCACTATGCTCAGCGCTACTCGAGCTGTGCCTCACGGGGAACTCTGTAGGATGTTTATAATCTTCGTACTCGTGAAGAAATTTCTGCAAAGCCTCTTAATACAAAACCCTTTTCTCATCAGGCGCCTTTTCACTGTTTAATAGGAGTAGTAGCTCACTCTCCATTCTTTTAAGCCTACTTTATGGGGTTCTAGAGCAGCGTCTGGGGTCCTTTGTAATGAAGCATACACTTCGTGCGAGATCACAACCACCTTCTTCATTATATTAAGCTAGTCAGTAAATGCCCCAAAATTGAAAATAAGATGAGTAAGAACGAACCGCCTCTTTGTACAATAATACGCCTTTTCTTACCCACAGTCTGACTTTTATGGGCGAGCGCTCGTATTATGCTCTTGTAACGACGTAAGCGAGCCTTCTGACAGGATTTCATTGGAACATTACATTTTATAACATTGAGGCAGATTTCACAGATGCATTTTAAAAAGTCAGAGTCGATATTTTTAACAAGCACCTTCTGCAACGCCCGAGGCAGTCGTTGATAGATTTTTATTAATTCCGGGTATTTCTTTATCCTATTCGTCATTCTGGAATGTACACGGTTTCAGGTTCGTTTGGAAATATATTCGTTCTTAGAAGCACACTAAACGTGTTTCGTGGGTGAAGGTCGCATAGCAAATATCCATAATGCTGCTTTGTGACCTCTTTATAAACCTCCAAAAACTCCTTACGTTGACTCGGGAACATTTGACTGGCTAATACTCCAATTTGTGACACATCTCTACGTTGCGCGAATAAGACTAGATATTGCGTATTTAACGATACATCGCGCATGTATCTATTTTTGAAAAATAGATTCTGATTGATGAAGAACACGCTTATGTTAAGGTGGTGGGTGAATACTGTAAATGTCTCGGCAAACGTTTTATTCATCTCCAACATGAGGTCGTCAATTACGATGACTGTATGTTCATTTCCCTTTAGTGAATTAACGTCATAGACCCCCTTGTGGAACAAAACGTCGTTTTGGTGCTCGTTGAACACTGATTGGTATGTCGAATAGCACCATATAACTTTATGCACAAATTTTGAGAACATTTCACCCTTTTCTTTAATGATATTAAGCATAAACACCGTTTTACCACAACCTGTCGGGCCAGATATAATACATGTGGATGGGCTCGTGAATCTGAATTTTTCTACAGCCTCCATTTCTAACACGTCACACCCCTAAGTGACTCATTTACAGAATATCACAAATAACGAGTTCTGTTCCTTATATTTTGTTTTCTTCTTCCACAGAACCGTTAATGACGATTATGTACAACCGCCCATCATCGATATCACGGATGATCCCACTGACCCTGCATCTACAGTACCCATACCTGCCTATGAATCCCTACCAGGGTCACCTGTTGCACGTTCAAAGCGGCGACACGCTGAAGAGTCCTCCACGTCAGGTATAAAGCGCGCGAAATACGCACCGGTTGATGGACAATCCGCGGTACAACCCCAGCCCTCAACGTCTTACGCTACCAGCCCTACATCAGCTTCCTCAGCCCCTTGTACTTCCTCCACAGTCCCCACTCGTTCTGTAGAGTCTGCTGTAATAGACCCCCAACCCTCAACGTCTTACGCTACGAGCCCTACATCAGCTTCCTCAGCCCCTGGTACTTCCTCCACAGTCCCCACTAGTTCTGTAGAGTCTGCTGTAATAGACCCCCAACCCTCAACGTCTTACGCTACCAGCCCTACATCAGCTTCCTCATCCCCTTGTACTTCCTCCACAGTCCCCACTCGTTCTGTAGAGTCTGCGGTAATAGACCCCCAGCCCTCAACGTCTTACGCTACCAGCCCTACATCAGCTTCCTCAACCCTTGTACTTCCCACAGCCCCACCCGTTCTGTAGAGTCTGCTGTAATAGACCCCAGCCCTCAACGTCTTACGGCGCAATCCCCACATCGTCCAATATAGGCACTCGTCCATCCTCCTCAGCGGTGACTCGCTCTGTTGAGGATGATATAACTTTGAGTTGGTGCGTACCGTTGCCCCCACCCCAGTCTTGACTAGAAATCGGTATATAGTCAGGGTTGACCCTAGATCCCTGTATAGCAATGGAATTGAGCGGACTACGTCGCGTTGTAGAGCGCATTGTAGAGTTTGCCCTTCAGAACCGCGACGAGCGTGAAGTCAGGACGAGTCTGTCCTTCGGTTTCGGCTCAGATGATGGATGTAGATGATTTTTGGGTGGTAGTGCCATTTAGACGTTTGGCTGCTGAGATATAGATATATATTAGCCGTATAAGCAAGCTGCCCAAAGTAGTATAGCATTCAATATGGACAACTTCACGGTAAATATTGACCGTGTATTCCGTGTTGCGGGTCATAGTGCCACTCCGTATACTCTTAACTTCAATTCTCAGGCTATTTTTAGAGGCATATAAACGTCGATCGTGGTTGCGGCTTTATAGCATTAGTCCTAGCACGTATGTTTACTGCAAAATACGGAGCCAAAATTTGGTTGCCTACGATCGTGGAGCGTGCCCGTAAACTAGCTGTAGACTGTGAACTTGAATTTGACTGTAATATGGGTCCTGAAGAACTGAGAAGGTTAGAGCAGAAAATGAATGTCCGTATAGTGGTATTTGGCCTGGATGATCGTCGTAGGACTGTGTATGTTTTTAAAAGCAGTGTGAGAGATCGTACAAGACCCCTACTTATTTTAGGACTGTCAGGTACAACGTATCTCCCCATCCGTAATATAAGGTGCCTTTACGCGAGTTATGATAAAAGTCGAAAATATGGTCGACATCATGATTTGTGTAAGGGTTGTCTCGAGTTTGCAGATGATGTAGTGAAACATTGTAAAGATTCTACATGGTATGTGAGCAGTGTAAAAGTCCCAAATGTGAAAGCCGTGTGGTTGAAGCTGAGAAGAGGGATTGTAATGTGTGTAGACGCACATTTTTCAATAATAACTGTTTTGAACTCCATAAATCAATTGGTACGTGCAGGAAAATGAGAATCTGTGAATGTGGCATGTTTCACACCTTGAATGGTAGCGGAAATTTCAAGCACAAGTGTGACGAGATTCACTGTTCTACATGCCATGAGAAATATAAGGCGGATGGCGTAAAGCATGTATGTTATATGAAAGACGCTAAGCCTAAAACAAACTTGTATAACTGTATACTACGATATAGAAACATACACGAACGCCGAAACCAAAGAGGTAATACCGCATTTACTTGTGAGCCAGACTATCTGCAACGAGTGTATGGAGATCGAGTGTGACGAGTGCCCCAAATGTGGTAAACGGACAAATGTTTTAATACGAATGTCCACGATAGCCCTGTGAAGCTATTTGTATCCTATATTGTCAAGTTAGCCGACAAGTTCAAAAAAATGACTGTGTATATTCTTGCCCATAACGGGGCAAAATTTGACACACAGTTCCTTTATAAGGAGCTGCTCGAGCACGAATCATCCGAGATATTCACGGGTGATCCCTTGAAAAGAGGAAACAAACTTATACAGATGCAAATAAGAGGTAATGTGCAATTTAAAGATACATTATTATTCACGCCTTGTAAATTAGCAAAGCTACCCAAGGTGATGGGGTAGCAGCTGAAGTATCAAAAGGCTACTTCCCTTACACTTTCCTCACTAGCGAGACTTTAAACTATGTAGGTCTACCTCCACCCAAACATTATTTTAACTATGATTGTATGAGTGTAGATGAGCGCGAAGACTTTGATCGATACTACGGCAGTTTTAATGAATGTAATCCTTATAATATAGCTGCTGAGTGTGAACGTTATTGCGTGAATGATGTGCGCGTGCTTAGAGTATGTTTCCAGGCCTTTAGAAGAATGTACATAGTCCGTTTCAAATGCGATCCGCTGCAAGTCGCAACCACCATCGCGTCACTATGCTTTACGGTGTTCAAGAATAACTTCATGCCTAAAAACACCTTAGCAATTATTCACAGAAACATTCCCCGCAGTTATGGTCACAAGGCTATTTACTGGCTCATACACATACAACAACAGACAGGTGTATACATAAAGCACGCCCGCAACACGGGGGAGGTACCAATTAAGATTAATGGTCGTATTTTTTGGGTTGATGGGCTAAGTGAAAACCGTGCCACTCGTGAGAAGACTGTGTACTCTTAACGGTTGCTGGTGGCATGGATGCCCCCGTCCTGAGTGTGGAATCACCGGAGATATCCACGGTAGATCTCCTGCCGACTGCCGTGCGTGGACGCGCACCCGTGATCAACTTATAGGTGCCCGGTTCACACAGAATCTTGTGGGAGCATGAATATGATGCACGGATGGAAACCGATGAGCAGTATCGTGAGGAGATAAGAGCCATCAAACGTTCAATGGTACTGGATCCTCTCAAATGCGGTGATAGCTTGTTCGGTGGGCGTACAAATCCCTTCAAGCTATACTTTCCACCTACGGAGGGCGTGAAACTTCACTACTACGATTTCTGTTCTTTATACCCATACGTGATGAAGAACAACCCGTACCCCGTGGGCGCTCCTGAAAAAATAGTGGGGCCTAACCTGCCCTCCATCAGTGAATTTTCAAGAAATTTGAATGGTCACTACTTTGGGCTCTCTTTCGTGGACGTGCTCCCCTCGCGATTTATGGATGCCTATCTTACCCATCGTCATCGATCACAAGCTCATGTTTCCCCTGTGCGTGAAGTGCGCGGAAGAGAATAACGGTAATTGTAGCCATACACCCCACCAGCGTAAGATCAGAGGCGTATATACAAGTCCTGAGCTGGCCCTAGCCGTACGCCATGGTATAGAATACTGAAGATACATGAGGTGTGGAGGTTTCAAGCTCCCAACCTTTTCACACCGTATATAAACGCGTTTTTGAAGGATAAGGTTGAGGCGTCAGGGTATCCGGGGAGTTGACACCGAAGATGAAAAGTCCGCCTATATTCAACGTTACCGCGACCACGAAGGTATACAGCTTGCGTGCCCAAATTGCAAAGAATCCTGGCAAGCGTTTTAGTGCAAAGTTGTGCCTAAACAGCCTTTGGGGAAAATTTGCACAGAATACAGGTAAGGGTAACGTTCATTTGGCACAAAGCTATAGCGAAGTCTGGGATTATGCCAACGCAACCGATAAAGAGGTCATGGAAATCGTGAATGTAGGTAATACTTACATAATAAAGTACAACAACACTGAATTGGCCACAGATACCTCAAAGGTTACAAACATTCCTGTAGCCAGCTTCACAACAGCCTACGCCCGCATCAAACTTTGGGGTCTATTGCATTCTCTTGGCGGAGAGTATTGTACGCCGATACAGATAGCGTGATATTCACAGCGATGGAGGGCGAATACATGCCTGCTATTGGTGAATTCCTCGGCGAGCTCACTGATGAGATCAAGGATGAGTATGGGGACAACGCATACGCCGACTCTTTTGTCTCAACAGGTCCTAAAACTATGGGGTACGGGTGAGGGTGGGCGAGGATATGAAATATATCGTGAAGGCAAAGGGCATCACGCTAACCACGCGAATCGGCAGGTCGTCAACTTTGATTCGCTGAAGGATCTAGTGTGTTTGGACGATGATGAGGGTGATCGGGCTCCCCAACTAATTGTAGGCACCCACAATTTTCGGGCGCAGAAACTGGGGTGTGAAGGAACTTAGGGGTACGAAGGTGTGCCGTAACACCTATAGGAAACGTTACCAGTTACCTGGTACCTATGACACCGTACCCTTTGGTTACCATAATCTTTGATGGGGCTAATGCTAACTTATTCGTCACACGTATTTGTAACTTAATATGTATTGTGAACATTCTTTTATGTGCCTATTGTTAACTTATTTATTGCACGTGTTTCTAAATATATACATGCTGATTATTTCGTTTATTAAATAAATCGTGCATCGACTTGTGTTTCACTTTGCGTGTGTGCGTGTGTACAGTAAAGTTAAGCCCCGCCCACTGTAAGAACTGCGACATGATTCATCCCGTAGCCTGAGCAGGCCTCTGTCCCCGCGTTCTCAGTTGACCTCTGTATACCCTTGGACTCAGACGTGTATTCTCTCGCGTGGAAGAAAAATAGTAATGGCGTCCTTCAATACTGCATGTTCAACGTTTATGAAATGGTATTCAGCAAAGTGTCAAGATATAGTGGATAGTGAAAAACTCCCTATCCCCTCCTCCTTTGACTCTTTTAAGGATGCATTGAATCGCGCGAAGGAGCAAGATGTACAAATACTCTATGGTTATTCTGGCGAGGGGGTTGGGGGTTTCGCAGTACAGACGATGTACTCAAGTATGTTGTAGAACTAAGCTTTATAAAGGCACACGTGCACCGCGTGGTAGAAGAAGCGGCACGCTCAGAAACTAAACAGCAGTTATGGATAGTGAGCCTTGTGGATGATTGATGCGATAAACGGTATTATATCATGCTACACCATGTCGATTACTCATACACTACAACTGAAAATGTGAATCTTCTCATCATGGACAATCTTAAGTATTTTTACTACTACATTAATATATATCATGATGAGGTTTGTAGTGAGGTTGTAGCTAAAGGGTTATGTGAGTTTTTAGTAGACTTTAGAGATGAGTATCGCCTGTTAATTAAAAAGGTTAAATATGAACACATGTTTCTCTCAAATAGTGCGCCGGATTGTAATGATGTTTAGGAGAGATAAAACATTATAAAATGTGCCTAGTTCATGAAGATCCCCCTTTGCAAAAATGTCTGGTGTGTATTCAGGGAAGTGGTAGTGATAAAACGTTAAAACCGAAATTAATTCTTGTACCGGAAAATTTCTCAAAACACCTACCCAATATAATGGGATACAACAATTCGGTCAGCGCTGCACAGGTTTCATTAGATTATGGTGCGACTCGCACCTCGCGGATCATACGGGTTCGAACAAATCCGTTCACGTATCATCAGGGTGAGTCAACAGCGCCCATCGACCCGTTCCTGCCTACCTGCGTGCCTCACGCGGCTCATAGTCTTCTCAGAGTTTGCACCGAGTGGATGTGCCATAGTCATCTTGATCATTGTGAACGTGCGAATACGATGGAACTCCCTTTGAGAACCGTTCTCAACGCCTCGTACGACGTCTCCTTAATGAAGTCGTTGCGTGTGTTCAGGCGGGAAACCGGTGTCATTAACTGTGTGCTTGAAACGAGCGGCAGACCTGCGAGCAAACGCAACGTTATTTATTTAAATCTTGAGGAGATGCATAAAATCTTCGTATTAGTTGAGAGGTGGGCTGAGGACCGTTATAAAATACCAGCTGAAGTAGGTGTAATAAGAGAAGTGATTAGTGATGCAGCCTCATATACCATTGTTTGTACATTGAGTGTAAATAACGAGCAGCCACGCATTGATATACGACTGATGTGGAAGAACACAGATGATAATGGCGTTCTTGTTCCTACACGGAGCCGTTTCATCCTCGACAGAATGTTTGAGATCGTTGGATTCCGTAAGCTGAAAACTATATTAGACACACGCATCTCAGACATGATTTATTTTGATACAGTACTTGAGTACGCTTACACCGCTCTGCTCGATGGATTTGTTGAATGTAGGAATGAGCAGGGAGAGAACGGGCTAGCTCTGGACGCGTATTTAAAAGGTTTAGATTCTTCGAAATATCCTGAGCTTTGGTACAAAACGCTTGAGAGGTACGGTGCAGAGCTCGCCTACACGGTTCATCCTGAAGAGCTGTATCTCTATATAGTGGATAGCTGCCGTTGCGACTTGGAAGCTTATTTCAATTGTCGCTATGTCGAGTGAAGAAGAGTTCACGATTGAAAAACTCGGTACGTTAAGAAAAAAACCCCGAATGGAAAGGCATGATTATAAACTTGTATTTATGGTAACGCCCGACGATGACGTTTTTGCGCGTGCTTTTGATAGCATTCTAGCAGCGCTTAAGGGCACCTTACCTGCCGAGTGTAAAGTGGGTACAAAAATAGTATTGAACGATATGAAAGCCCTTTACATCGAGTATAAACATCTGTATCAGTTAAACGGTGAGGTGATGCTTGGGCGGTTTTACCACATCGTGCAGAGTAATGGCGATGTTGATGTAGCGTCAATCACCTTCGAATTTAGCGTTTTGCACCGCAGGCAGTAAAGACAATATTTTTACTGTAATAATAATATGATTGTACGTTTTGTATATATTTTCCTGTACCAATATTTGATAATATAACTTTTGATAATATAACTATATATTTTTCTAAAAAAAAATTTTAATACTGTTTTGTACGAGTATATATATATATATAATTAATATAAATATATATTTTTTAATATGATTGTACGTTTTGTATATATTTTCCTGTACCAATATTTGATAATATAACTTTGGATGATATAACTATATATTTTTATAATATTTGGTTAATACTATGCGTTGTATGATTATATATTTTCCATTATATTATTTGATCATATATGTGCCCCGATGTATATGCACTAATTCATAAACAGAACGTTGTAGTGGTGTTTTATTTATTCCTTGTACACAATTATATCATTTATTTGGTTTTCTGATTAATTAATTGCTAATTCTCAAATCGTTCTTCTAAGCCAACTGGTATATATGCTTTAAATTAAATACATGGCGCTATCTGGTAACTCAGTCTTCTATTGGCTGATTAATATACGAGTTAAATTAAATGATTAATGTTATCTGGCAACTCAGCGTGGCTGATGTGCCCGAGGCACTGGCTGATGTGCCAAAGGCACCGGCTGTGGGAGTAATTAAGCGCATGGCGCTATCTGGCAATTCAGCCAACTGGCTGTTTAGGGGGCTATAAAAGGCGGCGTGGTGGGAGAATCCTCTATATTCGTTCGGCCTTCGCCGAGCAAGGATCTCTGGTCCTTTCTTTTTAATGGCCCTTTGGATGGTGAGGAAACCCCTTCCCTCCCATAGAGGCCTCTTAGGTTAGGTATACCCCTTTGGGGGGAATAGCTTAAGGGAGAACTCCACCTCCAAGTTGCATGCCCCTTGCAACACCATTTTGGGTTGGCAACAAAGGTCGGTACTCTCTCTCTCTTTCTTTCTTTCTGCCCCTTTGGGGGGAATAGCTTGGGGGAGAACTCCACCTCCAAGTTGCATGCCCCTTACAACCCCATTTTGGGTTGGCAACAAAGGTTGGCACTCTCTTCTTCCTCTCTTACTATCCATTTATGCTCCTTTGGGGGTGAGGCAACGAAGGGGGGTGGGGGCGGGGCTTAGCAGCAAAGGGGGTGGGGGAGGTGGTTAGCAACAAGGGGGTGGGGTGGGTTGACACTCTTGCAACAAAGGGGGTGGGGTGGCACTCTTGCAACAAAGTGGGTGGCACTCTTGCAACATTGCACCATTACGTAACATTTTGCAATTGCATTGCACTCAACCTTTTTGACACCATACTACTGACCTTGAATACTATTCTGAATAGTAGACAAATTAAACTAATTACCTACATGTATTTTTAAAATATTTATTGACACAACAGTCCTGAAAAGAGCAGAAAAAGATGAAATAGTCATACACGAGAAAAGTATTTTACCTCGCAACCTTTAAATGTGGTTCAGAGTGGTTGAAATTCTGCATGTGGACTATTTTACATAGTGGCACAGGGGCGACCTTGAGGAAAACCATATTTTACACTTTTATATTTTATCCTACAAAAGTGGACCACCCTAATATATATACACACACACACACACACACACACACACATATATATATATATATATATATATATATATATATATATATATATATATATATATATATGGGATGAATGATATATATAAATGCATTGTTTAACCATAGAGTATGTAAGATATAATCATAGTATCAAGTAGGATAGTTCTAAAGCGCTGGTTAAAAACAGAGATATAATTGAAAGGAATATTCTAGAATGTGCATTCATCCATTTTAAAAATAATTTCAATAACAGTGCGGGAATGTATAAAAGTGACAATATCCTGTTAAAATACCTTTTGCCTTTAATCAACTCTCGTTAATCATGTGCTAATCTTTTAATTTCTCTATCACGTTGTACATATGTATATATTTTCGCCATCTCGCCTTCTCCCTTCATTCTCTGACGAGGTGTACTTCTGAATATACGAAAGGCCTTGGAATCATTTTTCTTTTACCCTGTGGGTTTGTATCATATATATATATATATATATATATATATATATATATATATATATATATATGGTGATTTTTTTATTCGAGAACCTTCAATAATAGCTTTCATGGTTTCATGGTTAAAATAATCACCCTGTGTATATATATATTCAGTATATATATATATATATATATATATATATATATATATATATATATATATACAGGGCCGGATCTAGAAGTTGCGAGGCCCTAGGCAGATCTAGAAATTGCGAGGCCCTAGGCCTATATATATGAAAATATGGACTTAATTATCGGTACTATACCAGCAATATTAGAATCCCGCATAGACAGAACTATGCCAGCACTTAAAAATTAAACCAAACCAAAATCATCACGCATGGAAATTGTATAAGAAATATAAATAAACCAACAAATAAGTATAAATTATAATATGAATCAAGATTTGTATCGAAAATATAAGACAATGATTTCTAAGATTTATATAATATTATAGGTAATGACTTTCCATAGTATACAAACGTTTTTCATATGTGATGTATAAGAGATGTTGACATTTCATTTTTTATAATAGTGAGCGATCGACTTATCAGGCTAAATATTAATGCTTTAATATTTGGTTCAGATGCTCCTTGAATATTACAGCAATGCTTTTCTACTTTTCTTCGAGCTAAACTCTTCAATTAATTGAGAATAATCTAATGAATTTGTTATATCGTTTTCTATTGATAACATAGCTAATGATTGCAATCTCGCTTGAGACATGGTGGAACGCAAATATGTTTTAATAAGTTTGAGACGCGAGAAACTTCTTTCAGCCGAAGCAACAGTAACTGGGATGGTTAATTCTATTCGAAGTGCAACATAAACATTAGGATAAATCTCACTTAGTTGTTTTTGCACTATATACAGTGCCCGCGAAAAGTATCCGATCACTCAAGAAAATACAATATTTTCCCTTGATATTCAGAGACACGTAATTCACTTTCTATTTGTTCTAGCGACATCTGGTAACTTTGAGGTTGCTCGCTGATATGAGAGCTATCCAACGCATTCTCAAATTAGTGTTCTGGTAGCCTTCGTTGCGGGTGGCTGTGTCTCAAATTTGTCAGATTTCACTGTTTGTGTAAATTTCTTGATATTTTTTTTTTTTTACAGAAAGTGGTGTAAATAAAATTTATATATAATGTGTGCTAAAAAACAACTTAAGAGTGATTGTCGAGGTGCTATTGTTGCTTTGCATGCATGTGGGAAATCACAGAGACAGATAGCTAAGGAATTAAACATATCCCAAAGTACCGTTAATTTATGGGTTTCACGGGCTAAGAACAATGGTGGCCTAACCACGCCAGTCCCTAAAAAACGATCTGGCAGACCGAGAAAAACAAATTCGCGAACAGACAAACTTATGAAACGTTTAGTATTGAAAAACCCAACAATAACTGCGAAAGAAATAAAATTTAATATGAATAATTTGTTATCTGGTGTTTCTGAACGAACTATCCAGGAGCGGCTCCAAAAAGAACTCGGATTACCATCTCGCCATGCTGCTAAGAAACCGTTCATTAATGAAAAATTGCGTAAAAACGTCGCATTTTGTAAAAAATACATTCATTGGACTGTTGATGACTGGAAGAAGGTTTTATTTAGCGATGAGTCGACATTTTTGACATTCAGAAGTTGTCCAAAAAAGGTTCGCCGGCCTATTGGCTCAAATAGGATGGACCCTAAATACACCCTAAAGACAATGAAACACCCTCCAAGTGTGATGGTTTGGGGTTGTTTCGGTTACTATGGGCGTGGAAACTTATATTTTCTTCCGAAGAACACAACTATGAATGGTGCACGGTATTTAGCAATGCTACAGGATAAACTTCCAATGGCAATGGCAATCCAAAGGACAAAAACATACATGCATGATGGTGCACCATGTCACAGGGCCAAAATAGTGACAAAATGGATTACTGACAATAAATTTGATATTTTGGATTGGCCTGGTAATAGTCCAGATCTCAATCCGATAGAAAATCTGTGGCTAATAATAAAAAATAAGGTTGAATGCCACGACACTGGCTCAGTCGAAAAATTACAAGAGGCCATCAAAAAGGTATGGTGCAAGGAAATATCAGTGGAAGTTTGTCAAAACTTGATTAAATCCATGCCAAAACGTCTAGAACAAGTCATCCAAACCAAAGGACAGATGACAAAATACTAATATAAGGTTAGTATACATTTAAACATTGTTTTTTATGTAAAAAATACAAATTTCAAGGGTGATCGGATATTTTTCGCGGGCACTGTAAACAAGGGCATTTCCGAGGTCTGTTTTCTCAGGTATAAACCTGCAAAGTACTTTAAGTTCTTCATAGAGTTCTAAATCATTAATATCACTTGAACAGAACGCGCAAAACGGCTTGAGCGAGGCCCCCTTTGGCCCGAGGCCCTAGGCGATCGCCTAGTTCGCCTATAGCTAAATCCGGGCCTGTATATATATATATATATATATATATATGTGTGTGTGTGTGTGTGTGTGTATATATATATACTGTATATATATATATATATATAAATATACCGGGTGTCCGAGAATTATCTGTACAATTTTTTCTGTTATTAAAAGTCAACCATGATGTGTAGAAATTCCAGTTTTGTCCCATTTTACAGAGAATCTCATTAAGTTTTTTCTGATACCACGTTTTGACAAGTTTTTTAGAAATGTACGCGGGTGACAGACATTGATGATTTAAAAGCAAGAATCACAGCTGCTATTGAGCGAATTGATGTGGATATGCTGCAGCGTACATGACAACATTTGGAGTATCGATTGGATGTTTTGCGAATCACTAATGGTGCACATATCGAATGTTTGTAACAACGTTACTTTAATAAAAGAAACTTTTGAAAATACAGATTCTAAATAATCTTGTTTAAGAATTTTACGTGTGTTATCAAGAATTTTATTAAAAGATGAAATTGTACAGATAATGTTCGGACACACTGGAATTTCTAAAAAACTTGTCAAAACTTGGTATCAGAAAAAACTTAATGAGATTCTCCGTAAAATGAGACAACACTGGAATTTCTACACTTCATGGTTGACTTTTAATAACAGCCAAAAATTGTACAGATAATTCTCGGACACCCTGTATATATGTTATACATGACGATCCGCCTAACAAGTCGCACGTGAACCTTCCCGTGCCTCTGATGCATGAGAAAGCATTAAATGACCTCAATAAGAGAGCGTGATGAACCTTGCTTGCTCATGCGTCGCGCAGGAACTTTCCCGTGCCTTTGATGCATGAGAAAGAATTCAATGACCTCGAGCCCAGCAGCAACGTTCCACGCTGTTGGCCTCTGACTAAGATACCGGATGACATCTGGCTCAGCCTTGCGAACCTCGCTCGCCCATGCGTGTCACGCCCTCTTATGCGTCGTACTTCTGACGTATGAGAACTCGTGATTTTCCAGTATAAAAGGAAGACCCCGAAGCTTGGAAGATCAGATTCAGAACGGACGAGGTTGAAGTCTTAGAATGAATCTCCGGACTGAAGAAGGAAATTCAGTTCGTCAGGAAATTGGTTTTACGTTCGTGTATACGGAAATTCGGGCTTGGAGCTTGACTGTAGGTTAGGCAGTAGGCTCAAGCAACATTTAACGTATATTTGATTATCTTAGACTTAAGATTAAACGGTTACTGTACTCATTAACATTTAAAGAATTACTTGTATTACTCACTTTTTGTGAAGATAAATTTGACTCTATATAATTCAGTGAAACTTAACTTGCTTAAATTAAATAAAAGAATAACTACCGACGTGTTTCTCTGGCAACCGAAGAATCATCTACCGAACTCTTAAACGAAAGAGAATTCGGCGTGCTCTGTGGCAACGGTTGGACAAGACATTGAGACGGTCCTTCCGATCCAGGAGTACATTATCATACCCTCTTGGAGAATTCATTAATTTATACACTAAACTCTAGGGGTGTATGATATATATATATATATATATATGTGTGTGTGTATATATAATATACCTTACCATTACAACCTTATAAAGGTTCCGCGCGATGATTCCTCATTTCTGCGAAGTCAAGCTTGTCGCCTTGTTGGCCTGGTGAAGTAGTGAGTTGGTTTCTTGTGCTCTCTACTTCACATAGCCAGGTACGCCTGGCTCATCGGGGAATGTTCTGCAGGCGTCTAATCTTCTTTTGAAGATGTCCACTGCAACACTAATCGTGTTCCTTAGTTCTTTAGGCAGCTGATTAAACAATCTCGGTCCTCTCACCACAAAACTATTTTCTTTCAGGGTTAAGGATGTCCCCTGTCTCGCCTTTAATTTGGGAATACGACACAGTCTACCGTTTCTACTTTCCACCGTTGTTTGGGGAGTTATACGGTTGAGACTAAGATTAGGGACTAGTTTCTCCATTATTTTCCAAGTGTAAATAATGATGTATCTCTCTCTTCTCTTTTCCAGTGAATATAGGTCTAGTTCGCGTAACCTTTCCCAGTAATTTAGTTCTTTGCACCCGTTGATCTTGGCTGTGAAGCTTCTCTGGATCCTTTCCAGCTGTCTAATGTCTTCTTTTTATATGGGCATGTTAGGACCGAGCAGTATTCCAATTTGGGTATGATCAGTGTTTTCAGTAGAGGAATCATTATATTACTATCCCTTCGTTTAAAGGTTCTCAGTACCTGCCCAGTTATTCTCTTTGCTCTGTTTACTGCTATCTTATTTTGTGTTTCAAATTTCGCATCACCAGTCATTACAATCCCTAAATCTTTTGCTTTAGAATTTCACTGAATTTTGTGTCCATTTGGGGTATAATATTCCATGGATTTTAGGTCTTCTCTTTTTCCGTACCGTAACAGCTGAAATTTCTCAGTGTTAAACTTCATATTGTTGTCTTCCGTCCACTTGTAGATTCTGTTTATGTCGGTTTGTAGAGATCCTATATCGTCTGGGTTTCTTATTTTTCTAGTGATCTTTGTGTCATCGGCAAAGGATGTTACTGTGCTGTCTCTGGTAACGTCCTCATCTGTGTCAGTTAGCATGATTATGAAGAGTAGTGGAGCTAATACTGTTCCTTGCGGTACTGAGCTGAGAACCTCTGATTCTGATGACGATACTCCTTGTACTGTAACGACTTGCCGCCGCTCACTAAGGAAATTATATATCCATTTCCATACTTTTCCTGTTATTTCCATATATTTCAGTTTATGTATTATGATTCCATGGTCACACTCGTCGAACGCTTTGGCAAAGTCTGTGTATAATACATCATAGTTTCCATTACTTTCAAGTGCATCACTAATGTTATTGTAGTGTTCCATTAGTTGTGAGGCATGATCTGCCTGACCGAAACCCATGTTTGTTATCAATGAATTCTTTCTGAATTTCCAAAAAGTCATAGATTTTCTGTCAAACTGTTCTTTCAAATATTTTAGTGAGATGAGATGTAAGCGACGCTGGCCTATAGTTTTTGGTCTCGCATCGATCTCCTCCTTTATATATTGGGACTATGTTCGCGCTCTTCAGGAAGCCCAGTATTTCTCCCGTGCCTAGTGATCGTCTCTATATCCAGTATAGGGACTCAGCGATTGCACTCTTGCAGTTTTTGATCAGTGTAGCATTCCATTTATCCGGTCCTGCCGCTGATTGTGTTTTTAGTTTCCCTGTGGCTTGTGTAATATCATCCGTCGTAAAGTCGAAGTCCGTTATACTTTCCCCTCGTAGTTCTTCTTCAAAGAACGCGTTTCTATCGCATATCAATTTGTCATTTTTTTGGATACTGAAAGATGATTCGTACTGAGCTCTTAACACTAGAAATACTAAGCGGTCATTTTTGACCGCTTTTAGTTTTTAAGTGTGTGATACATTAACTACAGAAAAGGTAGCGGTCTGACTTTTATGACTTTTCATAAAGTTCTGCCATTATTATAATACCATATTTGAATTTTCTTTTTTTTTTATTTCCAAGAGGTTTTGTAGGTTACTCCCTATAAGGACCACGCGTTCAAAAATGACCTTTCATTCAGTTTCTTTCCTCTATTCCTTTGAAACATTCTAGAGGATAATTGAGATGTGGCGTCTTAGTTTTGAACATTCTAGAAAATACTTGAGATATGACAACACTGTATTAGTTTGCTTGTCAACCAGAATCCACTCAAATTTTGTCAGTGTGCCTTTTCCCAGCATCATAAAAAGAGGCGCGTGCTTGATTTATGGATCTGTCGTGACATTTGTTTCAGTCTGCCGATAGTGTTACTATAATATATATATATATATATATATATATATATTGTTCATTTTACAGATAAAATTTCACAGTGTTAAGAAATAAAGGAATTGAGATTGAAGAAGCTCTGCTTCTTCTTCGGGAAGAACTTACCTCAGATGATTCAATGGATGAAGAAGGCTATGCCGTCGATCAACTGCAGGAGGCAATACGTCCTATCGAAGAAATGAATGATTCTGATGAGACGGAGGAAGATGAGCCTTTAGTTCTTCAAAATGAGGCTCCATTCAGTAGCACGAACAACACTTTACCTTCTCGTGTGGGTGTCTTGTGGACAAAAATTACAGGTGAAAGAGAGAGAGAGCGGCAGAACTCCTGCTGAAAATGTATTCAAGCAGAAAAGTGGTTCTACACCATATGCATACCAAGGTATTGAAGAAAATAGACCTCTTAGTGCATTTCGACTGCTTATTGATGAACCTATGTTACGATCAATTTGAAACTGCACTGAAATTCATGGGAAACTAAACGACCCAAGTTTCAGCATTCTTCTTGAAGATTTGGAAAAGTTTTTAGGCCTCCAAATTGCTCGTGGTGTTTTAGTTGCAAAGAACACACCCGTGAAACAATTATGGAATCAAGACTGGGGTCCACCTTTATTTCATAAAACAATGCGTAGGAATAAGTTTGAAATGATTATGAAGCACATGAGATTTGACAATATTGCCAGCCACAGAGAAAGAAAACAGGCGGATAAATTTTGTCTAATTTCTGACAAAGCGACTGGCCCAGACGAGATACCAGCCGAGGCATGGAAGGCACTGGGAGATGAGGGGGTAGATCTGGTGTGGGATCCAATGCAGAAGTTGTTTGACCAGGAGGTGATTCCGGATGAGTGGCGGACCAGCATCATAGTGCCTATATTCAAAGAGAAGGGAGATGTACAAGATTGCACGAATTATAGAGGGATCAAGCTAATATCACATACAATGAAGATATGGGAGCGAATAGTGGAGAGTAGGTTGAGAGACGAAGCGGAAATGTCAGTGGAACAGTTTGGATTTATGCCGGGAAGGAGAACGACAGATGCAGTTTTTGCATTGAAACAGTTGGCAGAGAGGTACAGAGAGGGGCAGAAGGCGTTGCACATGGTTTTTATTGACTTGGAGAAGGCATATGATAGGATACCACGGCAGGAAGTTTGGAGATGCTTAAGGGAAAAGATGGTACCGGAGAAGTATGTTAAACTGATCAAGGGGATGTACAGGGGAGTAACAACTAAGGTGAGGAGTAGCGTGGGTGTGTCAGAGAGCTCTGGGGTGGAAGTTGGTCTGCACCAAGGATCAGCTTTGAGCCCCTTCCTTTTCAATGTGGTATTCGATGTGTTGACGGACAGGATTAGAGGGGAGGGGCCGTGGTGCATGATGTATGCAGACGATGTTGTGTTGAGTGGGGAGACGAAAGAGGAGGTGGAGCAGCAGTTGGAAAATTGGAGAGAGGCGTTGGAAAGAAGGGGGATGAGAATTAGCCGAAAGAAGACCGAATATATGAGATGTGATGTGCAGCAGGACCGAGGAGGGGAAGTGACATTGAGTGGAGAGCGTGTTAAGACGGTGGAGTATTTTAAATACTTGGGGTCAACAGTGGATGCAGAGGGGGGAGCAGAGAGAGAGAGATAAACTGTAGAATACAGTCGGGGTGGAAGAACTGGAGAGACGTATCAGGGGTGCTCTGTGATAAGAGGGTCCCAGTGAAACTGAAGGGAAAGGTATTCAAAACAGTGGTGAGGCCGGCAATGTTGTATGGAATGGAGACTGTGCCAATGAAGAAGAGCAATGAAAGAAAAATCGATGTGGCTGAAATGAAGATGTTGAGATGGATGTGTGGAGTGACGAGGAGGGATAGGGTCAGAAATGAGCATATAAGAGGAACAGTGAAGGTGGCGGAAGCATCTAAGAAGGTGCAGGAGGCCAGGCTGAAGTGGTATGGATACATCAGGAGAAGAGAGGAGGAGTATGTGGGGCGCAGAGTGCTGGAGATGGAGTTGCCGGGACGGAGAAGAAGAGGAAGACCGAAGACGAGATGGAGGGACTGTGTGGTGGCGGACATCAGGGAGAAGGACTTGGAGGAGGACGTGGTATACGACAGAGGAGAGTGGAGAAGACGAACCAAAAACAGCGACCCCATGTAAAGATGGGATAATAAGCTGCGGAAGAAGAAGAAAAAGAATTCTGAAATTTGGAACGCTTTCATAATGAACTGCCAAAAGTGCTATGTACGAAACTTCGTTCTTACTATTGATGAACAACTCTTTCCATGCAAATCTCCTCGATGTCCATTCATTTCGTACATGGCATCAAAGCCAGATAAATTTGGAGTAAAATTTTGGCTTCTTCTTGGAAGCAAAGTCGAAATACCTTTGCAATGGAAAACCATATTTAGGTAAAGATCCTACTCGTAATGCTGCTGCTGCTGCAAATGATTTTCCAGCTGATGTTTGTTTATCACTCATGAAGCCATACTTGAAGAAAGGTTATCATGTAACCACGGATAACTTTTTTACCAGTTTACAATTGGCTGAGAAATTCGAAGCTGAAAAAACAACCCTTCTTGGTACTATCAGAAGACAGAGACGGGCAGTTCCTGATGGAGAAGCTATATTGAAAGGAAAGCCACTTTATTCATCTGAGATATATAAATCACCATCGGACTGCACTCTGAACATTTATTAAGGTAAGAGATCCAAAAATGTTTATCTTCTTAGTTCAATGCACAAATCCGTTGAAATAGATGACTCTCACGGCAAAAAGCTACCAGAGACAGTGCAGTACTATAATTCAAGCAAAGTAGGTGTAGATATTTTTGACAAAATGGCCCGGTACGACACCAGCAAAACTGGATCTAGGCGATGACCATTGGCCATTTGGTTCAATATTCTTGACTTGGCTTGCATAAATGCATGGATTGTATACCGTGAAGTTACTGGATCCAGAGTCTCACGCCGACAGTTTCTGCTTGATCTAATAACTGAAATGTGCAAGACAAAGGCAGCCGTAGGTTATGATGAAATGGAGCTTGGCGAACCAGAGCAAGTTGCTCAGAGACCAGCGCCTAAACGCCGTCAATGTCAAGTAGAATCATGCAGAAACAAATCCAAGTACAAATGCAGAGCATGCGTCAAGGTATGCTGTGGCACTCATTCAGGACAAAGAAAAAGTCACTGTTGTAAGGTGCACGAATTGTATGTAAACTGTTTCAAATAAATGTTCTGTTCAAGTGTACCAATTGTATGTACAATGTTCTAAATAAGTGTTTTGGATGTAAAATGTTTGAAATAAAGCTATGATTTTAATAAAAATAAAAAATAAATTAAAATGAATGTAAATAATAAAAATAAATAAATACAAAAAATAAAAAATAATAAGTAAAAAGATCCTGCTTAGCGGTCAAAATTGACCGCAAGGTCTTTCTAGGTAAACGGAATTCATGGTACTTCTAGTGTTAATATTTCAGATACTTCTGTAAGATCATCAGATAAAGCACTGTTCTCGTTTTTCAAAGGTCCGATAGTCGCATGGTTTTTCGACTTTCTTTTTGTGAAATTATAGAAGTACTCTGAGTAGCCTTTATCGCTTCTATAGCGTCGTCTTCTTCTTTTTCTGTATGCTTCCCAATTAGTTCCTGTGTGACGTCATCGATACTCTGCTGTTTATCATTTAATATTTTCCTGATGTTATCTTTACAGGTACTTAATTTTGCAGTCACTCTTTTTCTTTTTCGAAACAATGCCCTCTTTTGTCTCTCGAATCTGCTTCTCTTTCCTCTTTGTTGTATTTTTGGGACATGTTTTTCCACAATTTCTAACGTCTTCTTCTCTAACGTCATTAGCATCTCTTCCGTTGTCTTGGCCTCGTAAATGGTTTTCCTATCTATTGCTTCCATGCTGGATGTAACATCTTCCCAGTTTATAGCTTTGGAGTGAAAATTAAAATATTCGAATTTGCTTATTTCTGTTATTCGTGTTCTTTCTTTTCCTGTTGCCTTTATATTAGTTGTTATTTCAATGATGTTGTGGTCCTACATCAGAGTTGGGGATATTTCTACCTTATCAATTAGATTACTATTGTTTGTGAATACCATATCTAGGCAGTTATTTTTTCTTGTGTTTTCTGTTACTTCTTGTGTTAACATAAATTCATCAGCTGGAGCTAGTAGGATTTTTACCTGCTCCAGGTCTTGGTGTATATATATATTTTTTTCCTGTTCTTTTATATTTCATGAATGGGAAAATAAAATCACCACACAGAGAAATATTTGGGGTTGGAGAGTGTAGATCTTTTATCCAGTTTCTTACCTCTGTAATGGAATCTGAAAATTTTGAGGTTGGCGTGTTTGGGGGTCTGTACATTACAATTAGTACCATATTTAATTTTTCAACTTTTGCTGCTACACATTCTACGTAGCTGTTTGAAGTACTTATAGTCATTTCTGCCACATGACTTTCGCGTGTGTAAATAGCACATCCTCCTTTACGTCTCACTGTTCTGTCGGCTCGGAGGATATTATAGTTGTCAATTTGTATTTCTGTTTTGTCGATACAGGACTCACAGTTTTCACAGTTTCCCTGGCAGTCCTTTAGATGAGTTTCCGTGAGGCATGCAAAGTTTGCTCCGACTTCTTGCATGAGTCCTTTCAGGTATAAAACTTTGTTCGGGGAATGGTTTGATTTAAGGCCCTGAATGTTGGCTAGGGTTATTTTTATTTTTTCTCTAGCGTTTTCGCATACAGGTGGTTCCAATTTGTTTTCCAATGGTGGTGCCGCTTTCATTGCCTTGTGGTCCTCGGAGAATTTACCTCTTTTTATCTTTGTCTGTACCTGTTGTCCGGATAACGCATGAAGTGTCTTTGTGCGTGCCTTCTGTCCGGCTCTCGGATTCCTATATTTGTCAGCTGATTTTGTAAATGCTGGATAGTATTTAGCAGCTGAATTGCGTTGGCTGCGTCTAAAAAATTGGCACTATTCTTTGATGTTCGTTTTTCCTGTTCACTCGTTGCTTTCCTTTGAGGTTGGTGGTAACGGCATTTTTTTCCGTATTTGCGACTCCCATATCTTACATAAGTGTTGCAGACCATAAAATGGTGGAAATTGTATTTCTTATCAAATTTTCAGTATCCACTTGTGTAATGCGTGTTGCATAATGTGGGATGTGCATATATGCATTGCCCATCTCGATATCTGCAGTTCCCTTTTGCGTAGTATTTACATACGATATTTTCTACATTTCTACTTCCTGTTTTCTTATTATTTTCAAAGTTCTTAATTTTGGTATTATCATTATTTTTCTTTGGCTGTTTATTTTCTACATTTTTAGTTATCTTTTTATCATTTCGCTCGTTGAACAGTTTGACTACTTCGCAACTTTTACTTATTTCTTTTCTTTCATCTATGTCTTCCTTCCGTATTATATTGTTTATATTGTTATTCGTTATTAAATTGTTGTTCTTTATTATGCGGTTATTCGTTATTTCGTCCTCTCTCTCATCCACCCGGTTTTTCGTTGGAACATTTCCGGACCCTTGTGTCCCCATTATTTCATTCTTTTTTGTAACATTCGAGTCTGCTATCTCCATTTCTTTAAATACCGGGAATGAGTTTACCGTCGGTGTACATGCGCCACATAGAAATTTGATCCCCACAACGTGTTTCGCGTTCGAGACAAGAGTTATTTCCCTTTCATTCCAATTCATGCAGATAAAGTCTTGCAGTCGTTGACAAAAATCACACCTAATCGCCGAGTTTTCCGTTGTTTCCAGATTATATAAATTACAGATTAAGTGAGAATATGGACCCATAGCTATTGCTATTCCTTAATTAGCGTAAAAAGAAATATCCACACAAATTCTTTCTTTATTTATTTATTTTTATTTCTATTTCTTTCCTTTCGATGGTCGAGGGTTTTTCGAGGGTTTTCTGACTTTTGCGTTTTATGACCTTTTTCCTGCCTTGTTTCAAACTTTCTCGAATGCCAACCATATTTCGTTTTTAATATATACATTTAAATTGGTGATAAATTATGTAAACTGTATTGCACCTTCTTAGTTTTTAATGAATTTCACTTTATATTCGTATATTATATGCACGGATTCACTGATACTTTATACACTTTCGGATGTAAACAGAATAAACCGCCGAGTAGTTTGTTCTCTTCAAATTTGGGTGTTAAATACAGAGAGAGACACAACACGTCCATTCACCACAAGGTACAAGCAAACATATATATATATATATATATGCTTTTTTTAATGCAGGAAGGAGGGGTCAAGGGCGAACACCCGCAAAGACGCTCTCTCCCATAGAAAGAGAAGAGAAGAAGAGAGCCAAAATACAATTATTATTCTTAATATATATATTTTTTAACTTTGAAAAAATTGTGCAGTGTGTAAGATGCATGTATGTGTAGTGAGGAGAAAAGGAAGAAGTGTATTTGAGAGCATGCTGGACTGCTCACAGGATAAATGAGACGCGGAAAAATGATCAGCTAAGGAGGACAATGACAGGAGAAACGGAAGTCCCAGTAGTTCCTGTCTGCTACGCAACGTACCCCAAAGGAGTACTTCCCTGGTCGATTAGTATCTACAATCTCCTCTTCATACATATATATATATATCGTAAAGAACGACGCTTGTATAGGAGATATTCCGCGCAAGACGAGAAAGAGAAAACAACAAATGAAAAAATGAAGTACCACTTGGGAATCGAACCCGGGATCTTCCGATTGCCGGTCAGACGCGATAACCACTACACCATGGACTTCACTCTTCCAAATGCCGTAATTCCTCTACATACTCGCAGAAACCAATGCCCCAAGGGGGCACCTCCCGCTTGCCGTAACATTATATACATTCAACTGCAAAGAACACGCAGTATAAATAACGTAAAGAACGACGCTTGTATAGGAGATATTCCGCGCAAGACGAGAAAGAGAAAACAACAAATGAAAAAATGAAGTACCACCTGGGAATCGAACCCGGGATCTTCCGATTGCCGGTCAGACGCGATAACCACTACACCATGGACTTCACTCTTCCAAATGCCGTAATTCCTCTACATACTCGCAGAAACCAATGCCCCAAGGGGGCACCTCCCGCGAGTATGTAGAGGAATTACGGCATTTGGAAGAGTGAAGTCCATGGTGTAGTGGTTATCGCGTCTGACCGGCAATCGGAAGATCCCGGGTTCGATTCCCAGGTGGTACTTCATTTTTTCATTTGTTGTTTTCTCTTTCTCGTCTTGCGCGGAATATCTCCTATACAAGCGTCGTTCTTTACGTTATTTATACTGCGTGTTCTTTGCAGTTGAATGTATATATATATATATATATACACATATATATACATATATATACATATATATATATATATATATTAGTGGTGGACCGGATGTCAGTTTTTCAACATCTGCGGATGCGGATCTTTAATTTCAATATCCGCGGATGCGGATGCGGATATTTAGTTAATCTATCAATATAATATAGAATTATGAATATATGACATAATTTTTCAAATTTCGTGATATTATTATTATGGCAGGCAATGCATAAGAATTAAAATTAATATTAATGTTTTCATTATGATAAAAATAATAACTTTCTCAAGAGTTTCAGCCACAGAAAATTCAATGAAACAAGTTTCATTCAATTTTCTGTGTTACCAGGTATTTATATTTTGAGGTTTATATATTTGTTTGTTCATTTATAACACTGGTATGCATATGAAATTTTTTTGTCTGCTGTGAGGGTTTTTTCAACTCATATTATATAATTCGACCATGCTGAATTCGAAAATGACATTGGTTTTCCGCAATCAGGTCAGGTTTTTTCTCTATTGGCCATTTATTATAAGTCCAATTTTATCCCCAAATTTATTGATTTTTTTAGCTTAAACACTGTAGATACGAGTAATATTATAAGAACACTCGTGAAAAATGAAAACATTGTGTGAATAAATACTTTTATTCATACAATGAATATGGAAAAAAGTTTATTGAGGAAGGAATGAAGTTTTTTGGCTTTCCGTCTGTGTTTTTCTTCGGGCACGTCTCGCTTCAAACACCAGCAATAGTCCGCCAGCATATTGATATCCCAGTTTCCCTGGTACCTCTCTTCCATTATTTTGATATCTTGGTGAAATCGTTCACCCTGTTCCTTACTATAATCCCCGCAATTTTCAGGAAAATAGTCCAAGTGGGACCACAAAAAGTGCATTTTTATGGACATGCGCGACCCATGAGCTTTGAAAGCTTCCATCAAGTTTTCGACAACGGACTCGTATTCTGGACTTCTACGCTTGCCAAGAAAATCAGTGACAACTGATATGAATGCCAGGCATTCTTCTCAGTTGGAGTCATTGCGTTCTCGAACTGAGTATCCTTGATCAAAGTTCGAATTTGAGGACCATCAAAAACCCCAGCATTTAGTTTAGCATCAGATATATGAGGAAATTTACTCTCGAGATATCGGAATGCTGAACCCTCCTTATTCATTGATTTGATGAAATTTTTCATCAAGCCCAGCTTAATATGAAGTGGTGGGAGCAAAATTTTTGTTGGTGGTACAAGGGGCACTGAAACGACATTATGCGACCCAGGTTCAAAATTCTCTCTGGATGCCCATTCACGCTGTGCATAGTGCTTTTCATCCGCTCGGCTATCCCATTTGCAGAGGAAACATGGGTATTTCGTGTATCCCCCTTGCATTCCCAATATAAATGCCACAATCTGAAAAAAAATGAAAATATTTAAAGAATTTAGAGAATTTGTTCTATCAGATAAAAAAATCTATGCATTGGACTGTATCACTTCTGTGGGGAAGTTAAGTGTTCTTATACGCTCTCAAATAACCTTTGGAAAAACAACATAGTCAATAGCAATAGTTTACTTATGATATTAGTATTACCTTCAAATCTCCACAGATCCTCCAGTTATGTTGGTCGTATACGAGAGCATCTAGTAAAATTTTCATGTTATCGTAGCTCTCAGTAAGTTGTACGGAATGTGCTACAGAGACTGATGCAACCCTAGGCTGGCCATACGTACCGTTTTGAACGGGACATTACCGTTTTGTATGGGTTTTTGTATGGGTTCTGTCACTGAAGAATAATTGTAAGCTCAATATGTTTATGTACTTACTTTTTCATGAATACAGAATATTACATAACCCCCGTCCCTTTTTTGCCATCCCAATGTCCCGTTTTTGTCTCAAGGAAATATGGTCAGCCTATGCAACCCTATTCCCAATGTTGAGAAGTACTGCTTTCAAACTTCGTTTAGACGAGTCTATAAATAGCCTCCATTCTGATGCGTTATATGGCAGGCCCAAGGATTCGATTAGCCCCTCAACATTGCAGCAGTACACTAAGGAAGAGGTATTTTCGTGCACTGCAAAAAACTTGCGGAATTCTTCCTCTCGTTTCCTATACCAGGAGAATGTTGTTCCCGGAGCCAGCAAGTTGTCCTCTCGAAGTCGTGAGCCCAAGATCTCGGCAGCTAATTTGGAAAGTCCTAAATCCCTGGTAAGATCATTAAGTTTGGCCTGGTTGAGAGGCCTCGGCTCATTTGAAGCGGTATTTTGAGGTATATACGACTGGGACTGGTCATTGGCATTGGTCATTGATTCATCATCAGAATCATCGAAGTCCAGGGTTTGAGGTTGGTCGGGTATTGGAATTCCAGGACCATGGGGTACAGGTCTCATAGCAGAAGGAATGTCAGGTATACAACAATGTGTTTATTCTTCTTGTTAACTCCTGAAAATAGAAACACAGAAACATGGATATAAAACTTGCATATGAAATAGAAGAAGCATTCAGACAGTGGCGGCTCGTGAGGGAAGGCTGCGGTCTGTAAGATATGAAATAGGTCGATGGAGTCTGTATATTTTCTTTTTTCTCATTCATATTGTCCCTTCGGGGACAATATGAATGAAAAAGAAAGAAATACAATCATTGTATATGTAAATGTAACTTGTATAACAATATGTATGTGTAAATGTATTTTCTATAACAATATGTATATGTAAATGTATGATTACCATTATGGTGAATATTATGCTATATATGGTGAATATTACATTATGGTGAATATTATGTTAAGTTTCATACGAGGATTTCAAAATATTTAAGAAAAATAAATTTATAAGCCCACCTTGGAGGTATGTCATGCAGAAATAGCAATCTGTCACGTGATCCTTTCCTTCTCTCCAAATCATGGGAATTCCAAAAGGCAAAGATTTCGCTCTGCTTTTGCTCCATCTTCTAAAATTTTCAATGCACGTCTTGCAGCACATATGAGGGGCGAAATTTTTGTCCTGGTCCCCGAGCTTAATTCCAAAGTATGCTCTATACATTGTCTTCACAAATTTAGTGATTTGGGACTGGTTATTTGGCATGGTAACCGTCCCACATATGTAGCAGAATCTATTGGGATCATTTTTACACGCTCTATTCATTATGAAATATTTTATCTATATGCCTGAAAAGTAAAAAAAGATATTATACAAGTGAAACAAGTGATGAGAGATGTTACTGTTCCAATTCCGCTTTGACAAAATCACGAAAAATTCTATTTTACTTATGAGGCCATAGCCGGATAACCTGAGCTGATTGAGAAAAACAGAATGCAGATTCGAAATTAGCAGGAAAAACTCTATAAGAATCACTTACAAAACCCTTGACAGCAAAATTGATGCATACCTGTGTAATTAATGCTTCACACGAAATGTGCATGACTGGGCCTCATAAGCTACTTTATAAGCTAATTTAATTGTAAATTGCATAATTTATTAGAGGTAATATCCGCATAACATCCGCAGTCAGAAGTGCGGATGCGGATGTTAAAAATGATGCCGATGCGGATATCCGGTGCACCACTAATATATATATATATAGGGTAGGCCAAAATATGTACAACTTTTGAAATGGCTGCCTTTTTAAACTAGTGAATATTTTCTATCTATTTTCAGATGATATAAAGAAAACCAAAACATTTTGTCCATCAGAATTCTGACCATGTAATCCAGCTTTTCTGTCCTGCAACGGACAATGACTGTAGAGGTATATTTTTTTCCGCAGTCATATATTGCAACACAGAAACAATTTCATAGGGAATTTCCAAACACAACAATTTCCAATTACAGAACCATCAAACGTATTGCGGAGAAGTTCAGACATACGGGGAGTGTTAGTGACCAGAGAAGAAGCCACAGTTGAGGGAAATCTACTGTAAGAACACCTAACAGGATCCCGGCTGTAAGACAAGAATTACAAGTCTCACTGAGAAAGTCAACACATAGTCTTTGTCATTTGGTAGGAATATCACACACTACCGCGAGAAGAATCATACACCAAGATCTGCAAATGTATCCGTACAAGATACAAAGTTCATAAATTCAAGCTGACAGAAATAAAAAAGAAAGACGTGAATTTCATGTCAACATTGCAAAGTGGACTGAAAATAAACGGGAGTTTCTGGACAATGTTTTGTTTAGTGACGAGGCTCACTTTCATCTTAGTGGGCAGAACATGTAATTTTGGCCAGTCCAGCAACCACATGAACATGTAGCACCACAATTTTCCGTTGAGAAAGTAGTAGTTTGGTGTGCCATCGGACGTAATGGTATCATTGGTCCATTCTTCTTCGAAAATGAAGCAATACAAAATATCACTGTCAACACAAAAAGATACGTGCACATGATGAGAAGGAAAGTTCTTCCGGTGCCCAGGAGGAAGCGAGGTGCGAACATGATTACAGTCATCTTTCATACATCAAACGTTGCCTTGGAATTCCTGAGACAACACTTACCAGGAGTTTGACTGATATTGTGACATACTGACAATCCATCGCCACCAAACTCCATTGATTTGTCATCACCTGACTTCTTGCTCTTGGGATATCTCAAAGCAAAAGTTTATGAAAACAATCCGCAGACACTGAATATGCTGAGGATCAACATTAGAAAGGAAATAAGACGCATTCCAACAGAGACTCTTGGAAGAGTGTTTGAGAATTTAAATGTTCACGTTGTGTGTGTGTGTGTGTGTGTGTGTGTGTGCGTGCGTATGTGTGTGCCTGTCAAGTATTGTAAATGAAGTTAATTTACTTTTTTAAATGGATTGGTATGTTTGCTCTTCATACGGAATGAATAAAAAGTATAAATTTTGTAACATAATGGACATATTCTTACAGGAATATGCGAGTACTATCATGATAAACATTGATCGGATTCATACACTCACCCACCCACAGACATATATATATATATATATATATATATATATATTGAGAGAGAGAGAGAGAGAGAGAGAGAGAGAGAGAGAGAGATAACAGTCATGAGGTTCATTTCACCATGATGTAGTGGTGAGTGTGCCCCAAGGGTCCCCTTTAGCCCAAACATTAACAGAGTAAGCGGCCAACTTAACCCAACCGAAGACTCAGCAAGCGGTAGCAAATTAGAGCCTCATCACAGTAACCACTGAGCTACCGGGCGCCCTGGATAGAAAAACAAATCGATAAAGTCCTTTACTTACCAAATCCTCATACTTTTTATGGGAACCTAGAACCTCCAAATATTTCATTGCTCAGCGGTAATTAATCATAAAATTTTGTCAGCATTTAAATTATTATCTTTTTTTTAGATTTGCGCTTTACTATTTAGAGAAGTTATCAATTTCAAGTTGGATCCTGTTTAATATGTATAAACATGTTTATGGGTAAAAGATCCTCCTCTAGGCCATGTTGTACATGCAACAACATGTTTCGGCTCCTGTTTATCCGTATGCAGATCAACTATATTCGTTCATCCGAGATAAAGAATTGAAATAAATCAATAACAATCGCGTCTGTGGAAGTTTACTTTGGGTTCACGCAATGGAGACTTATTTATTTTTGTTATTTCCAGGTGTTAATATTAATTCTGAGATTACAATCAAATGCTGAAATAATAATAACAACTTTAATTGAGAGAAAACATGATCCCAATTATTTGATTATGCGTTATGCAAATATGATAATAAAAACCAACTCTAACAGACAGTTTATTTCCATAACAGTTTCGATGCCCACTGGCATCCTCTTCGGGTCGATACAGAAAAACGAATGAACCAAAAACAAGACGGAAAACAGTCCAGGGACCATTAAGAAATTCGCACCTAGGTTAGATCCCGTTCACCCGACATCGGAAGGGCATTTTTTTTTTTTATTAAAGGGACCCGCTTATAAGTACATTCGCACAATTTAAAACTATCTCCTTGTTCTATACATACAGATTCTATTATTTTATTTTTTTACATAATTATTACATTTATTATTACATTTATTACATTTAATATTGCATTATTATTTATTACAGAAATTATAAATTTATTATTACATTGATTATTACATTGTTGTTTATTATACAGAAATTATAAACCGAAAAACGAATGAAAAAGGCGAGAAGGAAACAATCCAGAGACCATTAAGAAATTCGCACCTTGGTTAGAGCCCGTTCCCCCGACACCAGAAGGGCATTTTATTAAAGGGTCCCGCTTATAAGTACATTCGCACAAACTAAAACAATCTTCTTGTTCTGTACATAGAGATTCTATTATTTTGACATAATTACTGCATTTATTATTGCCTTTACGTTTTTAAACATTTATTATTATTACCTTTACGCTTATTATTACATTTATTACCTTTATTATTACATTATTGCATTTACATTTATTTCCACATTTATTACTTCCATTATTACATTTACATTTACATTTATTATTCCATTTACATTTTACCGAAAAAAACGAATGAACCAAAAGCGAGTAAGGAAGCAATCCAGAGACCTTTAAGAAATTCACATTTAGGTTAGAACCCGTTCACCCGACATCGTAAGGGATTTTTTGACCAAGAATCTCATTAGAGGGTCCAGCTTATAAGTACCTTCGCACAAATTAAAATTATCCACTTGTTCTATCCATACAGATTCTATTATTTTTCGTTTTACATAATTATTGCATTTATAAAGTAACTTACTTGATTCCCAATCTATAGCATGATCATTTTGGCTGGCGTGATAAAAAATTGCATTATTAGTATTACAACTTCTGAAGGCATATTTGTGTTCTTTAATACGGGTTTCAATATTTCTTCCAGTTTCTCCTACGTATACTAAATCACAACTTTTACAGGGAATGCTGTAGACACAGGCTTGTTCCTGTTTTCTAACGTTATTTCTAACCAATTTGCTTTTTACGGTGGACGAATATTTGAACGCCAAAGCAAACTTAAAATCTTTCGTCAACAGTTTTACTCTTTCTAAGCCGACAATGTAAGGCAAACTCACATATTGTTTTTGGTTAACTGAAGGTTCCCGAGGGGCATAAAAAGATTTTCTGGCTTTAAAATACGCCTTTCGGATAAACCACTCAGGATATTTTAAATCCTTAAAAATGTTCAAATCTTTGAATTTTCCGGGTCCTGCAAATGTGGGCTACAAATACTGAGTGCTCTTAGAAATATGGAAGAAATAATTGAGCTTTTAACTCCTTCATCATGATATGAAAAATAATGAATGTACGAATTACAATGAGTAGGTTTTCTATAGACCGTGAAATTGGGCTTTCCGCTTTCGTTAATGACCAAAACATCTAGAAAAGGTGATTGTTTGTCGTTCTCCCATTCATATTTAAATTTAATAGAGGGAACAAGATTATTTAATGACTGAAAGAAAGTTTCAAAGTTAACCTTCAGTTAACGAAAAACAATATGTGAGTTTGCTTCACATTGCCTGCTCAGAAAGAGTAAAACTGTTGACGAAAGATTTTATGTTTGCTTTGGCGTTCAAATATTCGTCCACCGTAAAAAGTAAATTGGTTAGGAATAACGTTACAAAAAGGAACAAGCCTGTGTCTACAGCATTCCCTGTAAAAGTTGTGATTTAGTATACGTAGGAGAAACTGGAAGAAATATTGAAGCCCGTATTAAAAAACACAAATATGCCTTTAGAAGTTGTAATACTAATAATGCAATTTTTTATCACGCCAGCCAAAATGATCGTGCTATAGATTGGGAATCAAGTAAGTTACTTTATAAATGCAATAACTATGTCAAACGAAAAATAATAGAATCTGTATGGATAGAACAAGTGGATAATTTTAATTTGTGCGAAGGTACTTATAAGCTGGACCCTCTAATGAGATTCTTGGTCAAAAAATCCCTTGCGGTGTCGGGTGAACGGGTTCTAACCTAAGTGTGAATTTCTTAAAGGTCTTTGGATTGCTTCCTTACTCGCTTTTGGTTCATTCGTTTTTTTCGGTAAAATGTAAATGCAATAATACACGTAAATGTAACTGTAATAATGGAAGTAATAAATGTGGAAATAAGTGTAAATGCAATAAATGTAATAATAAAGGTAATAAATGTAATAATAAGTGTAAAGGTAATAATAATAAATGTTTAAAAACGTAAATGCAATAATAAATGCAGTAATTATGTCAAAATAATAGAATCTGTATGTATAGAACAAGCAGATTGTTTTAATTTGTGCGAATATACTTATAAGCGGGACCCTTTAATAAAATGCCCTTCTAGTGTCGGGGGAATGGGCTCTAACCAAGGTGCGAATTTCTTAATGGTCTCTGGATTGTTTCCTTCTCTCCTTTTTCATTCGTTTTGCGGTTTATAATTTCTGTATAATAAAAAAACAATGTAATAATCAATGTAATAATAAATTATAATTTCTGCAATAAATAATAATGCAATATTAAATGTAATAAATGTAATAATAAATGTAATAATTATGTAAAAAAAATAAAATAATAGAATCTGTATGTATAGAACAAGGAGATAGTTTTAAATTTGTGCGGGTCCCTTTAATAAAAAAAAAAATGTCCTTCCGGTGTCGGGTGAACGGGATCTAACCTTGGTGCGAATTTCTTAATGGTCCCTTGACTGTTTTCCGTCTTGTTTTTGGTTCATTCGTTTTTCTGTATTCATCCGAAGAGGATACCTGTGGGCATCGAAACTGTTGTGGAAATAAACTGTCTATTAGAGTTGGTTTTTATTATCATATTTTGACCTTCACCTAGAAAAGTGAATTTTTTTGCATTTATGCGTTATGCAGTAAAAAAAATTTGGTAAAAATAGAAAAAATACCCTGTAACAACAACCCATTTTTGGAAAACCACTCCAAAGCGGTCAGTTTAATCATGCAATGATTGCATAACTGTTTTGGTATCAGGAAAATAAGCATGGCTAGTTCAATCATTGCATGATTGAACTATGCATTGGAGTCGTTATCACCTAGATAATAATAAATTGGATGGATTTTTTTTGTTGCAGCGAAGCAATTTGTTCTGTATAAGACAGAAGTAAATAAAAATAATGTTAACAGAATTTATATAAAACTAAAATATAAACATCTCCTTCTGCGTTACAAATTTAGATTTTTGTCAGGTTTTCGTTATAAGGTCAGAGAAAAAGGGTTGAACTTATTTTTCTTTTGTGTAGTTATTAAATTTTCTTATTTGAAGTAATTGGTTAAGCGTATAACTAATTACGCACGGTATTCTTTCTTTTCTTCAGGATAACTAATGCTATGGATCGAATGGAGCTCTGGATCCTGATCCTGTATCCGGATAATTCGATCGAAATTTAAGGTCCTTACCGTGATCCTGATCCGATTAAAAATATTGAGATTCTGATCCGAAAGAAAATAAGATCTCACACTGGATGTTCACGGTTTTTCAGTTGTAGTGGATCCACCTAGCTCAAATGGCTCAGAGTCAATGATTGACAATGGTGTACTTAATTCGAGGTATATACTGACTTCAACTGATACACCGCACACCATATCTGCGTTTGGGGAATCATCCCCGAGTGTCAATTATTTTCAGGCAGTGGCTGAAGGAGAATGCATTATCAATGTTGTTCCACTGGCCCCAGGCCATAGTCCCTAAGTTAGATTTTCGTTTCAATGAGACTTTATTCTACATTTTTATTAATTATTTTGTATTAAATGAGACTGTATTATATATTTTTACTAGCTGCTTTTTCCCGCGGTGCTAGGCTTATATGCTAGATAATCTACAGATCTACAGAAGCTTAGGCTAACAAAGACCCTAAGTTCCACTCTAAGGTTACCTCGAGAGAAAGAAGAGAGTAGAGGGTTAAAAGAAGAGAATAAGGGGTTAAGTAAGTAGCAGAACCTATCATTCGTAGGTTAACATTTATTCAGAAAAAGAGAGAGAAAGATTCACCATCACCATCCGCCGGCCACTGCCGACAGGTCGGAAAAATAGTCGAAGAGAATCGGAAAGGGGTGAAAGATGAAAAGAAGTAAAATAAGAACGCTTACAAACCATGCAAACACATCTTAACTCAAACACTGTCATACCATGCAAACTACAGACATGCAAGTAAAGAGAGGATAAGAAAAGAACAAAAAAGAAAGTAAGAAGAGTATAACAAAAATTGGATTAGTTTACGCTACGAGCTACATCTAAATTCGTGTTAGTGTTAGTCTATTTTTTTTAAGATAATTTTATTGCTGACATATGACATGCTGGCATGTCACGAGCTGGCATTAATCGTCAACAGACCCAAACCTTGACCATTACCCCCAGAGCTCCTGTTGCTAATTCTTTTATTATTTTAAACATTAATATTTTTAAAATGCCTATCTATACGGTTTTTAAACATATTAACGCTGGTAGAGTTCACGACGGACGCAGGAAGATTATTCCATTTATCAATTACTTTAAACATAAAAAAGTTTTTAGCGATGTCAGTAATAAAACGTCTGCCACGTAATTTAAATCCGTTATTACGAGTATTGCTATTATCGAAAATGAACAATTTGTCAAAATTTACGTTATCGATTTTATTAACAATTTTGAAAACTTCAATAAACTCCCCTCTTAATCTTCTAGTTTCAAGTGAATGCAAGTCTAACTCTTTAATCCTATCTTCGTAAGACTTATTGCGTAATGACTGAATTAGTTTTGTGGCACGTTGCTGAACCCTTTCCAACCTATCAATATCCTCACGCAAATACGGGCACCAAAACTGAACGGTATATTCTAGGTGAGGCCTGACTAGGGACTTGTAAAGGGGCAATATAATATTCTTCGATTTAAATTCAGAATTACGCGCTATGAAGCCTAACATCCTACTAGTTTTTGCGCAAGACTCCAGGTACTGGTTCCTGACTCTTAAATCCTTAGATACGCGTACGCCTAAATCTACTTCCTCATCAACGCTCGCTAACTGTCTATCATCCATCGTGTACGTGTAATTGTTGTTACGAGAACCTATATGCAAAACTTTACATTTGTTCACATTAAATTGCATCTGCCACTTATCCATTCACTCCATAATCCTATTTACATCGTCTTGGAGCCTATTTCTATCGTCCACGTTAAGAACTTTTCCGCCTATTTTAGTATCGTCCGCGAATTTTGACACGTTACTGGTCAAGCCTCCATCTATGTCGTTAATGTAAATTACGAATAGCAATGGGCCTAACACTGAACCCTGAGAGACACCGCTACGTATATCCAACCACCCCGATTCCCTACCATTAACAACGACCCTTTGTTTCCTGGCAAAAGCCATTCCTCTAACCAGTTAGCTACCTGACCGCGTATACCGTGCGCTTTAACCTTCGCAATTAATCTTCCATGCGGAACTCTACCGAATGCTTTTTTAAAGTCTAAATAAATAATGTTAGCCGCTGTATGCGCACTATTTCGTTATAAAACACAAACAAATTAGTTAAACAAGATTTATGGCATCGAAACCCATGCTGACTACTATTAATCAAGTCGTGACTTTCTAAGTGATCGACGAGACGATCCCTAACTACGGATTCCAAAAGTTTACCGACAATTGACGTTAAGCTAATAGGCCTATAATTGCTAGCTACTGTGTGGTCGCCTTTTCAAAAAATGGGCGTAACGTTAGCTAATTTGAAGTCTTCAGGAATAATCCCCGCTTCCAGTGACTTAATAAAAATGTTTGTTAAGGGGCCTACGATAACGTCTTTCAAATCTTTCAAATGTCTAAGATAAAGTGCGTCAGGGCCTGGAGCCTTGCTATGTTTTAGCTTATCGATATAATGCGCAATCTCACCCTCGTAAACAGTTATTTCATTCAAAATAGTCTCGCTACTAAATGGAACGATATCGTCCACGTCGGGGACATTATTTACGTCTTCTACGGTAAAAACTGTAGAAAGAAGTTGTTAAAAATGTCCGCCATCGCCTGAGCGTCGGAAGCCAAAGCGTCGTTAGCGTCCGCTAGAGGGCCTATGTTATCTTTTATTGGCTTACGATTATTGACATAGTCAAAAAACTTTTTCGGATTATGTTTACTATCCTCAGCTACAAGTATCTCAAAATTACGCTTAGCATTCCTAACAGATCTTTTAACCTGACGTCTAAGTTCGATATATCTATAAAAATTAGCTACCGTGCTATTGCGCTTATTAAGTCTATACGCTCTGTTACGCTCGTTTATGAACTCGCCTATTTCCCTAGTCCACCACTTGGGCCTACCATGATTACTAGCGCGCTTCGGCCTACAAGGAATAAACTCCCCTTCGATATTCAAAAACCTTTCTTTAAACGCATCCCAATGAAAATTGGCGTCATTACTCATAAATAAATGATCCCAGTCCACTACTCTCATACTATCCGCAAAACTATCAAAATTAACCCTACGAAAATCAGGGACTTCTATTACGTTACTATCCTTACTATTTTCTATCTATAGCTTAAACCTAATAATTTGGTGCTCACTACATTCCAAACTTTCACCACCTTTCAATACTTCGATTATATTTTCGTCGTTCGTCATCGCCACGTCTAAATTATTGTCACCACATGTTGGTTCGGTAACGATCTGTCGTAAAAAATTATCTTCCATGAACTCAAATCAGTCTCAAACCCTCATCATTACCCATAAAAATCTCGTAATTAACGTTAGGGCAGTTAAAGTCTCCGACAACTATATTATCCCGTTACTAAGAAGTGTGTAAAATCTAGTATCAGTATCGAGGTGTTGAACGGGAGGTCCATAAACAACAACAACAATAGCTAATACTATGCGCCCTAACTTCAACGTATAACTAATTGCTGCCGGAAAGTCTAGCTTAACCTCGATAGCCCTAAGGGAATTATGAATGTCCAACAAAACGCCTCCACCAATCCTATGTAACCTATCATTATTGAAAAGTTTAAAACCGGCTATATCAAGTTCCCCCAATAAGTCCCGAGTTACGGTATTTAACCACGTCTGGGCGATAGCAACTATATCGTAGTTCCCGGAATAAATTATCAGCTATTTCTATGCTGTTATACCCAGCACTTGTTTGAGGTGGGCTAATTTTATGAAATTTAAAGTTAAAGATTTTCATGGCTGTGTTCTTTTCTATAGTTTTATTGACCAAAGGATGGAACCTCCTAGTAAATGGGGACCCTGCGGGTCCCCCAATTACTGGGGCCCTGTTTAGCTAATTCAGCTCTTTCTAGAGACCCAAAAGTTCACGGACAGACAGACTCACAGACAATCACACACAACTTGCTATATACAGGGTGTACATAAAGTCAGGATCTATTTTTGTGAAGCACTTGGAAATTATATGGAATTCAATCATAAAATGATAAAGTGGTAACATTTATTAAATAATTAGGAGTAGGATTCGACGTGACGCCCATCAGTATCCCTGCACAGCTCAAATCGTTCCGCAGCATTTCTAAACACATTCTGGAGCATTTGCGTGGTTATGTTATCTGCAGCAGTTCGTATACGTGTACGTAAGTTTTCAAGACTCGTAATCTTCGTCTGATAGACGTCCGATTTGATAAAGCCCCATGCAAAGAAATCTAAAGGGGTTAAATCTGGTGATCTCGCTGGCCAAGGTCTGTTGCTTCCGCGTCCGATCCAGCGATTTGGAAAACGTCCATTTAGATAATCCTGAACAATTTTGGCATAGTGACAAGGAGCACCATCATGTTGATAGACGACGGTACTAACAATCCTATCCCTGTCGTGATGGTGCTCCTTGTCACTATGCCAAAATTGTTCAGGATTATCTAAATGGACGTTTTCCAAATCGCTGGATCGGACGCGGAAGCAACAGACCTTGGCCAGCGAGATCACCAGATTTAACCCCTTTAGATTTCTTTGCATGGGCTTTATCAAATCGCACGTCTATCAGACGAAGATTACGAGTCTTGAAAACTTACGTACACGTATACGAACTGCTGCAGATAACATAACCCCGCAAATGCTCCAGAATGTGTTTAGAAATGCTGCGGAACGATTTGAGCTGTGCAGGGATACTGATGGGCGTCACGTCGAATCCTACTCTTAATTATTTAATAAATGTTACCACTTTATCATTTTATGATTGAATTCCATATAATTTCCAAGTGCTTCACAAAAATAGATCCTGACTTTATGTACACCCTGTACAGTAGACTAGCTGTTTTCTCCGTGATGCTCGACTTATGTGCTAGATAATCAGGTTTTTTTAGGATTTTTGTTTTTTCTGGAGGTAATTTTAGTTTTATAAAGCCATTTCTATAGCTGCTATGCCCAGCACTTGCTTGGAGTGGGCTCATTGTATTAAATTTGAAGCTTAAGATTTTCATAGCTGCGTTCTTTTCTATAGTTTTATTAACCAAATAACTGAACCGACAGTAATTGGGTGGGCCCTGCGGTCCCCAATTACTGGTCCCCCGACCCACTTACCCAATTACTGGTCCCAGTCCCCCCCTCACCCCAATTACTGACAGCACCGCCTTCGTAATGCCCTCGTTAGCTAATTCAGCTCTTTTTTTTAGAGACCCACAAAACTTAACAAACGGACAGACGGACGGACAGACGGACAGACAGACAGACGGACAGCCGGCCAGACAGACGGACAGACAGCCAGACAGACGGACAGACAGAAAGACACACAACTTGCTTTTATATAGTAGATTTTTTAGTGTTTTAGTGTTTTTTAGTTCCTACCCCATAAAGAGAAGTAGAGATGGCTGTAAAAGACCTAAGAAATGGCAAGGCCCCAGGACCAGATGATGTACCAGCAGAACTTCTGAAGAGTCTTGAAGGTGATGCTAGAGAGGAGGTGAATGTATTGTGCAGAAACTGCATGAAAGTGGAGACTGGCCTGCTGACTTTATGAGAGTCTCTATGATTACTATCCCCACCGAGAGCCACCAAGTGTTCAGAATTTCGAACCATAAGCTTGGTTAGCCATGCATCAAAAATAATGCTAAGGATACTAACCAGAAGACTAACGAACAGAGCTAAGCAGTACATTAGAGAGGATCAGTTTGGATTTAAGTCAAAATTCGGAACAAGAAAAGCTATTGGTATTATGAGAATGATGGAAGAGAGAGTGCTGGAACATGATCAGGAAATGTTTGTTTGTTTTATTGACTTTGAAAAACTTTTGACAGATTCCAATGGAGGAAACTAATGAAAACATTGAAGAATATTAATGTTGACTGGAGGGACCGTAGGCTGATATAAAATCTATATCTTGGGCAGACTGTGAATGTTAGAGTTGCAGGAGAAGAATCAGAGACTGGATTGGTTGGGAGAGGGGTCAGGCAAGGATGCTCCCTGTCCCCCGTGTTATTTAACATCTATGCCGAAGCAATGATGATAGAAGCACTCTCAGATCTGGAAGAGGGAATCAGAGTGGGAGGTAAATTGGTTAAATCTGTAAGGTTTGCAGATGACAAAGCATTTGTTTGTAGTACTGAGGAAGGACTGTTAAGAATGGTCAATAGCTTGACAACAACGGCGGAGGAATTCGGAATGAGAATTAATGAGACCAAGACAAAGGTAATGAAAATTGCAAGAAGGAAAGGAGCACAAATGAACCTAACGATAGGAAATCGGACCTTAGAAGAAGCTGAGCAGTTTAAATATCTGAGAAGTTTATTAACCAACAATGGAGATTGTAATAAGGAAGTATGATAATATCTAGAATTGGTATGGGTAAGGTAGCTTTTGAGAGACAGAAAAGACTACTTACAGGTAAACTCAACTTGAAGCTGAAGTAAAGGTTAGTAAAAAGCTGTGGTACTGTATGAAGCAGAAAAATGGACACTGAAAACAACTGAAAATAAACTCCTGGAAAGTTTTGAAATGTGGATTTGGAGAAGAATGCTAAAGATAAGCTGGAGGGAACACCAGAGTAATGAGGAAGTACTGCAACAGGTGAGGGAGGAAAGAAAACTCATTAAGGTGATAAGAGAAAGACAGAGGAAATGGATCGGACATGTGTTGAGAGGAGAAGGATTGTTGAAGGAGGTGATAGAGGGTAGATATGAAGGTAGAAGGCCGAAGGGAAGGAAAAGGAAAGCAATGCTGGATGATTTGAAGGCAGGCAGGAGCTACCATGAGATGAAAAGGATAGCTCAGGATAGAACACTTTGGCGGGACACATGAGTTGGACCTGCCTGATAGGCAGAACACGATAGATGGATGGATGGATGGACCCCATGAGCTTACAGAAAACTATTTTTGTTTTTATCCATCACATCACTGTTCTCCAGAATTGGGCAATCATTATTTGGACCAGTATACATATATAATTTCAAATATACCTCCATTCTATGAAGTAGAAAACCTCATTTTTTGCCTGCTATAACAATAACTCGTTTTTTTTTCAATTTTTTTTTCCTGTTTCAAATTCTATAACTGTGGAAAGTCACGGATTCACGGATTTACTTCACTCATTCATGAATTCACTTCATAGATTCACGGATTCACTTCACAATGTCTAAGTCCCGTTCTTGCAAGAACCACCCGGATTTTTTTTTTATATATGTGGTAATTTCCAATCAGTAAAGCAAAGGCAGAATATCATAGAATTTGTAAGAAAATCACATCTCGCTTATTTCGGTGTAAAGCTTGGTGATCAGGGTAAGTCATGGGCTCCTCATAGTGTATGCCGAACATGTGTGGCGAATTTGAGGCAATGGGTTCAAGGCAAAAGGAAGTCCTTATCTTTTGGTATATCTATGGTTTGGCGTGAGCCAAAATATCATACCTAAGACTGTTATTACTGTTTGTGTAATATCAAGGGATTGAGCTCCAAGAATAAATCATCCATTACGTATCCATCATTGCCATTTGCCATCCGTCTTGTTCCACACAGTGATGATGTTCCCATTCCTGTATGCCCCAAAGAACTTGACGTTTCTGAATCTGATGCAGAACTACTTAGCGATCACAGTGACTTTGAAATTGATGATAAGAGTTCTAAAGACCTACAGTTATTCACTCAGGCAGAACTGAATGATCTTGTACGAGATCTTGACCTACCGAAAGATGCTGCCCAACTCTTGGGCTGAGTGAAAGAAGTTTACTGGCTGCTGGCACTTCATGTCCCTGGTACAGGAGCAGAAAACAAGAATTTATTCAATTCTTCTCTATGGATGGTTCTCTAGTATTCTGTACTGACATACCTGGTCTTATGAATACTATGGGCACATACTATGATCCAAAAGAGTGGAGATTGTTCACTGACAGTTCAAAGTCAAGTCTAAAAGCTTTTTTGCTGCATAATGGCAATCAACTGGCATCCATCCCCATTGGCCACCCTGTCCACATGAAAGAAAATTATGACAACATAAAATTCCTTCTAGAAAAAATAAAATATAGTGATCATAACTGGATCATTTGTGGAGATTTGAATGTAATATCCATGCTTATTGGCCAACAATCTGGATATACAAAGATGCCTTGCTTCATATGTGTGCGGGACAGCAGAGCAAAGGCTAATCATTGGAAAAAGAAGGGTTGGCCCCAACGAACTAACTTAACACCAGTCAGCAAAAATGTTTTCAACGACCCTCTTGTGTCACCTGCAAAAGTGTTGCTACCACCATCACACATTAAACTGGGGTTAATGAAGCAATTTATAAAGGCTTTGGATAGAGATGGCAACTGTTTCAAATACATTTCTGATCAATTCTTTTCTCTAAGTGAAGAGAAAATAAAAGCTGGGATGTTCGATGCCCCTCAAATAGGGAAACTAATGAAAGACAACAATTTTCTTGAATCACTTCAAATGTGAAGAAAGCGGCTTGGATATCATTTAAAAATGTTGTTGAAAATTTTCTAAGAAACCATAAAGCCAAAGACTATAGAACAATTGTTAGACACATGTTAAAATGGTATGAAAAACTTGGTTGCAACATGAGTGTAAAAGTGCATTTCCTTCACAGCCACTTGGAGTACTTCCCTGAGAATCTTGGCGCGGTTAGTGAAGAGCAAGGTGAAAGTTTCATCAAAACATAAAAACATGGAAAAACGACATCAAGGAAGCCGGAATGTCAATGTAATGGTTGATTATTGTTGGTGTTTGAAGAGAGATGTTTCCGAACCAAATTTCAAAAAGACATCTAAAAAGAAGAAATTCACCCAAATTTGATGATGTATATTAGGGTGGATCGATTTTACATTTGTTTCGATTTCCATATTCTAATAGAGACAAAAACTTGCGCATGCATGAGAAAATAGCCTCTGCAAAATCTTAGCTTAATAGGTAATCATCTTCTGCCTCCGGCAGAGCGATGAAAATCATATTTTAGTAGTCAAAAACGTATTTTTCTTATAATTTTTAAAATATTTCAATATGCATCAAAATTATTCCTAATAACTATAAAGTCGATGAAAAAGACCTCATATGATCGTTTTTCCAAGCGCGTTGTCCTACGTTAATATCTTTTGCCCCCGGCAACAACGTCAAATGTTGAAAAAATAGGTAATTTATATACATATTTTCAGATCGGCTCTTTGTCTTAAATAATGCATTTATATATTCCCATAGCATTTATATCGTTGCTTAGGCATGAAATAACACGCAAAATTTTATGACTCTAGGCTAGGGTTTAAAGGTCATCTCTGGTGAGTGCTGCCAGCAGCAGCAGCAGACTAACAATATTAGCACGGACGACATTGTGGCTATCGGCTGTGATGGTACCGCAGTGAACACGGGTCGAAAGGGTGGAGCCATTCGTATGATTGAAATGAAACTACAAAGGCCAGTTCAGTGGATCATATGCCTATTACACGGTAATGAATTATCACTGCGACACCTCATTCAAGACTTGGACGGCAAAACAACTGGGCCAATGGGCTTTACTGGACCAGTTGGAAAACAACTGAACGACTGCGAAAAACTAACAATTACAGAATTCGATGCCATTCCATCTCCCGGCATTGACATAGATGATGCCGAGTTGAGCACTGACCAAAAATATTTGTTAGGCATCTACAGAGCAGTGTCGAGCGGTAGCTGCTCTTCAGCTCTCGCGGCTCGAAATCCAGGTAAGATGGCGCATTCCAGGTGGCTGACAACAGCAAATAGATTTCTGCGCCTCTGTTTCAACCAGTGAACCCTCCAGCACCTTCAACGAAATTGTGCGATTCATTATGACAGTTTACGCACCAATTTGGTTTAAGATAAAGAAAAACGCCAGTTTCACTGAGGGCGCAAAACATTTTTTCGAAATGATGCGTCTCTCTCAGACCATGCCTCAAAGATCTAAGACAATCGCCAACAAAGTCCTCCGTAGAAATTCTTTCTTTGCTCACCCAGAAAATATTTTGATCTCCATGCTACATGCCGATGAGCAACACATAAGAGAATTGGGGTGGAGAAGAATATTAAAAGCACGATCAAAACAATCACCAGCGGGGGAAATTCGAGCCTTCGCCATGCCTGAGCTGCTCTACGATAGTCAAAACTATTACGAAATGATCAACTGGCAAACGGCTGAGGTGACCGAACCCCCCGTTACAAAAACAATACCTGATACCCGAATAAAAGAGTTTGTTGAGACGGGAGACCAGCCTGATGGACTGATCCCACTATTCCCTTGTCATACTCAAGCGGTCGAGAGACTCATCAAATTAATAACCGAAGCCTCTGCCAGTGTAAGTGGAATAGAAGAGAGGGACGGATTCATCCGCTCCCGTCTTCACTCCCGAACAAAAATTCCACGATTTGATTCTAAGAAAGATTACCGTATGTAAATCGACAAGCAGCCAAAGGAAGGGTGGTTGGGGCTGGATAGGGTGGAACTCGACGTACAGCCACCTCCTCGTGGTGAGTTCTGTGTTGCTAATTTTATAAAATTAGCAAGCGAGGAGCTGTACTTAGTACTTATAACATCGCATTAACGTAATTATAATCCACATTTAGACTTTTCTCGGGGACAGAAGATATTACTCTAAGAGTCATAAAATTTTGCGTGTGTTATTTCATGCCTAAGCAACGATATAAATGCTATGGGAAATATATAAATGCATTATTTAAGACAAAGAGCCGATCTGAAAATATGTATATAAATTAGGGTTGCACCGATTAATCGGTTGACAATCGGTAATCGGCCATATCGGCCATCGGCTTTTTTTTGCCGATTAATCGGTTTTCATACTCGGTCATCTTTGTTTATTACATTACAGAAATTGCATCCCTGGTTTAAGAATTTCAGTTATCCTAGACATGGAATGAACTTAAATAATATTTTGCTTGTTTTTTATTAAATATTTTCTACCAATTTGCATTGTTTGGAGAATAATAGGCAGAGTATTATTGAATTAATTTACTCCATTATCACTCCATTTATTAAAACAAAAAAATTATTGTACCTTACTGAACAAAAGAATCCATTTAAGCTTTCCTGTTGCAAAACAAAAGTGGCCTTAACCTACTCTCTAACGATAAACAAAATTTGAGATGGAAACATTGCATCGGGTGCATTTGCAAATAATTTTGTCATTTTTATCTACTTTAAAGTATTTCCATGCAATGCTTGGAGCCATAAGGGCTTTGTTATTTAAATTTGTAACAAAAATATAAAATTTCTTGGCAACTTTCATTAAAATGCTTAATTTAATCTGTAAAAGAAATTAAAGAATTAGAATATGTAAATAGTTCTAAAAATATTAGATTAATATTAGATAAAAAAATATTAGATATTAGGCCTACGTTTTATATTGTGTGCTGCTATTTACCAGTATAATAGGTATAAGCGGCGTAATTCAGTAACCATATAGTGCTATAAACTTATACAGTATATAAAAAGAACTATCGGCCGATTATTTTAGGCCGATTAATCGGTAATCGGTAATCGGCTAATTTGCTTATCGGTGCAACCCTAATATAAATTACCTATTTTTTCAACATTTGACGTTGTTGCCGGGGGCAAAAGATATTAACGTAGGACAACGCGCTTGGAAAAACGATCATATGAGGTCTTTTTCATCGACTTTATAGTTATTAGGAATAATTTTGATGCATATTGAAATATTTTAAAAATTATAAGAAAAATACGTTTTTGACTACTAAAATATGATTTTCATCGCTCTGCCGGGGGCAGAAGATGATTACCTATTAAGCTAAGATTTTGCAGAGGCTATTTTCTCATGCATGCGCAAGTTTTTGTCTCTATTAGAATATGGAAATCGAAAAAAATGTAAAATCGATCCACCCTAATGTATATAGCCAAAGAAAAATAATCTAAACGGATTCTTTCTGTGAATTTTACTGTATTATTGTTCTTTTATCCAGATAAATAAAGTTCTTTTAGTATGACGTTGAAAGTTTTTAATTTGTTTCTAAATGTTTCATCTAATATTATATTTATATCATGCGCATAAAATCGGGAAGGTTTATTATTGATTTTGAAAAAATCTGATGTGATAGCAGAAAACTGATACCAGATTTAGAATCAACACTTCAAAATTGTATTATTCTACCTATTTTCAAAGAAACAACATAATTTTTTTTCATTTGTATACTGGTGTTATCAGTCAAGAGGGCCAGAAACTGGCACAGCACTCAGGTCAACTAATGCGGCCCATTGCTCTAACGCCTGTATTATTATTGTCATCATCATCGGGAGTCGAACTCCGACCTTAGTGTCTTCACTTCGCTTCAGTGTTACCCACTGAGCTATGAAGACTAATGCAGAAGGGTTAACACATAAAATGTCTCAGGACGCGAAAGCGATGCGCATTTTCTCGGTTGTTTAAGTTTATGACAGGTTGTGTTAAGTTTTATCCTGTCTTAGTGAAGTGGCTAGCGCCCTCACCTTTTATTCAAGAGGTTGTGGGTTCGAACCCTGCTGTGGGCAAATTTCACACACACACACACACACACACATATATATAATATATATGATGCATAATGCAAAAATTACCTTCACCATGCTTCGAACTCACTCTCCAACGTGAGAAGAGTTCTGTCATATACAAGTATTTAAACAACGAAGGAAACGCATAATGCTTTGCATAGTCCGAGAAATTTCTTCTGACAGGAATAAAGAGGATGGTTCTTCTTGCATCACTGCTAGTGCGAGGGGATATCATATATTTTATCCAAATATTTAACCTAGCGGCACGATGATCTTTTAGTCTGGGTCGATAAATTGAAGCGGGACATTAGTAAAGCGAATGGTTCCATTCTATCATTCTTTATTTATACACTTTCCTTCAGTGAAGTTGTTCCAAACCTTTCCTGATTCAAGGCACCCCAATGCTATCTGTGTTCTTTTGCAGCACCCCTGATGATTCCGTCTTTTTTCGTGCCCCCCCCCCCCCACACCGAATGTTTTGTATTTCACACTGTTCAACATCCAGTTCCCCTCTCAGCACCAAGTAACTCGAAAGTGATCTTATGTAATTTCCTTATGGACGTAATAAAGTGAGAATGTTTTTATTTAATTTGAAATTTACATATGTTTAATAAGTTTTTAATTTTAAATGAGTTATTTTTGTGTTTTTGGTGAAGTTTGGTGCCATCTCGGTTGGAAAACACTGTTTTAATGAATGACTGGGTACACGGGAAAAGTATATGGCAGTATGAAAGCAATCTGAAATTTTTTCTTTCCAGAATAATCTTTACTTTCCTATACCTATTTCTTCATCATTTTATATAGTGTTCTATAACAAGCTTGAAATATGAAGGGAATAATCACTAAAACAAAATAGTGAAACTGGCAACTCTCTCATTTCGTATAAATGCACGTGTCCAAAATTTTTTACAATTGTAATTGTAATCAAACAATATTCATACGGCTGAAATATTGTGTTCATGTGTGTTATTATATATTTAAAAGGGAAATAAATATAATGGTTTCTGTAATTTGTTTTGTTTTTATTGAAAATATCTAAGCAGCAAAGAACGAAGCGAATAGGAGGGGAGATGGGAAAAATAAGTGGAAGAAAACTTTGAGAGGGGTAAATAACACATTATCGTAATTTAAGTAGTAGAAAAGAGAAAATAAATTATATAATATTAAAAACAATGAGGAACAATATGTAGAAATAAAGATAATATAGTAAATGATGTGCACAAATGAGTTTTAATGGCTTTAGTCCATTTTTAGCTAAAATCATCTTTGTTAGTCTTTCATCCATTGTAACTAGAGTTGCAACGACTAGTCGGCTACTGGTACGTAGATGGCTTAGTCGGCCTGTTTTGATGACTAGTCGAATCGGTAGTTGACAAAATCACTACTGGGAGCAACCCTAATTATTATAACATATATGAAAAGCTGTACAGTACTCATTCAATTATCCTTGATTGAGGGGCGGCCCATGATCGTGGATAATTCGATTTCACAGTTAATTCCTTATATCCCGCCGGTGGGTTGGTGGTGAGAATCTGCTGCTCGCCATCACTGACTGACCTCCCACCTCGCGTACCATCACACAGTAGAGTGTTTTACAATGAGATGGGACAAAATATACAGCGAATTGACAAAGTACCACCACTTTTGACAAAGTTGCGATGAATTTGACAGCGAAGCATAACAATTAAGCAAGCCATTCCACCTCTGACATATCGGTAAGTTTGAAAGACAGTCACTTAAGGAATGGACAATGCCGTTTTAATTATCGACATTTTACGCGATGTCCGTCGGTTTTCATTAGTATTTGACAAACTTGAAATGAAATCATGAAATGTTAACATACATCAGCAATTACAACAATGTATTTAAGTTGGGTACATACTTTACCTACATACATTTTTTTCGATTGAATTTGGATAAATTTCGAAAAACTTTGTACAAATAGCCCATATTAGATATTTTGTCCTGAGTTTCGATATTTTTCTTTTCAAAGCAACATTTGAATGTCTAAATTCGCAATACTATCTTAATTTCGACATAATTCGTTCTTTTTTGACAATTACAATCAAATTCGACACGTAACGTGCAATCCGACATTGACAACTTACATTTTGGCAATATCATTTACATTAGGCATTTCACAATAGGTTTCGGGTTTTAAAATTTGTTTTAGGCTTTCGTCACCTTATTTCGAAAAAACGTACATATTCGACAATTTTCATATCGCTTCAGCATTTGCCCACGCATATGATTAAGTAAAATAAAAATATTCGACATTTTAACATATTTATTTATCAAACTTATTTTGAATTACCTTGTTACATGGATAACCTTACCGGTACTTTACCGTTATATCCCCACAGATGGTAAATTTTTACTATATGAATACAATGCTTATTAATATATTTTTAGAAATTTATTATGGTATAACGGAAAACACCTGAAGACTAAAACCCCCAATGTCAATCACGCTTGACGATTGATTCGGTTTAGTCGTGATATTTCCGTTAAAACTAACGAAAATATTACGACTTAACCTAACCAATCGTCAATATATATATATATATATATATATATATATATATATATATATATATATATATATAATATATATATTAGGGTGGTCCAAAATTTGGGCTAAAATTTCAAAATAGTTGGAAATGCTCTCCACATGGCTGCTCTTATTCCTTTAGATGTGAAGTGAGTTTGTGCAAAATATCTGTCGATTCAGTACATAATAAGAGGTCGCTATGATTTTCACATTTTCAATTAATTAATTAGCTAATCATTTTCTACCCGCTTCATTTTTAGAGGACGCAGCAGTCACGCCACATTCACTTCGCCCACCTTCCAGAGGATGATGCAACTGTTCGATTTCTTGTATAATGCTGTTTGTGAATAAGACAAATCATTTACTCATGCATCATTTCAAGTTTAAACCTGTTGGAGGACGGTTTTATGTTCGTTCAAACTTCAAGAACTTAGGAATAGTATCTCAGTCATATATATTAATTATTAATTTATATATATAATTATTAATTCATATATATTAAGCATTAATTCATATGTATTATATTTATTCATTATAAGTATATATATAATTATGTTCTTTATATGGAAATTTATAACCGGTAAAGACGTTGCTATTAAATTAAATGATTCAAATTGTAAGGTGTATATATCTTTTGTCTCTTGAAGTTTATTATTTACTTATTCTTAAATATATTTTTAAAAATTTGGCTATCTTCCTACCCATCAACTATTAACCACTGTAACCAATTTTTTTACTTTATTTATTTTGACTTTGCAATTTTTTACTTTAACACATATAATTGTGCTTTGGTGCTATACGGTTAATGCATTATTTTCTCATTTTTCAGGTTATGGCGAGAAGTACTTGCTCATCTGCAGAACCGTGGGTTCTAGGAAAGCCCAGCAACGAATTATCAACTGCAAGGCTACTCACATGTCATGATGTGCTTCGTTTGGTTCAGTTTCACCACCATGAACATTCCAAGACCTTGGAAGAGAGCTACAACTTGGCCTGCAAAGAGGCAGAGAGCAAGGATTCCTACACAGCGAGTCGATTCCTGCGTTAGGAAGCTGTCAAAGCTGTACGAAGAGTTCCTTGCGTTGAAGAAAAATCGCAAGACGCAGCTACAAAGCTGCAGAGTGAAAGAGAGCATGTTCCAAGAGACTCTCTCAGAGCTTTTCGACGTTGTCTCGAAGGACGCCTTGAAGGTGATAGGCAATGAAGAAGACCGCCAATTCCTGATGCTGTAACGAGAAGACGTCTTTTCCTGCAGTATGGCAGGCCCTGACAAGATTAATTTTGCCAAGGAATACCGCAAGAGATGTCGACAGGAGAAAGATGCTGACAAAGCTCTAAGGTACAAAGAAAGAGAGGCTGCATTCCAGGCTGGAGCTGCTGCTCTTCCATCATCCATCTTCGACCGGAAGAGCAGATGTACACTCTCATCCTCCGAAACGAAACAATATCTTCACATCACCAGATGTGGTTGCAGCTCTTGATCGCGTCAACCTTCCCGATCGAGGGGCAGTCTTCGTTGCTGGATCAGTCGCTCAAGCCCTGGGTTATGATATTTCTACAATGACTCTTTCACGCAGCTCCATCCGTTGTTCAAGAAGGCAAGCAAGGCAGGCAGCAGCCAAAGAGGATTATACTTCGTTTTCTGTTGAAGGATCCCTTCTTCTTCACTGGGATGGGACACTACTTCCCGACATCGGCGGTGCAAAGGAAACAGGAAACGAACCGCGGTAATTGTTACGGGAAATGGGGTGGAAAAACTCCTAGCCGTGCCAAAAGTACAACGAGCTACAGAAGAAGAACAGGCCAAGGCTTGCATTTCGACGATTGATGACTGGAATCTTCGCGGAGAGAACCAAGGTCTCGTATTTGACCCAACTGCGTCTAATACTGGCCTTCACAGGGGAGCCTGTACCATGAGTGAAAAAGCAGTAGGGAGGGAACTTCTCTGGATCGCTTGTCGACATTATATCCTTAAAGTCGTCTTGTCAAACACCTGCAACACACTTCTTGGACCCACAGGTGGCCCGGAAATGACTCTCTTTAAACGTTTTCAGAAAAAATGGCCATCACTTCAGAAGGATTCCTTCATGAAGGCTTCAAACAACCTATTCAGAGATCCAAAGATGTTCCAGCTTCAAGAGGAAATGATCCAGTACTTCACAAAGGCACTCGAGTCTAAACAATCTCGTGATGACTACGAGGAATTGCTACGACTCTGCCTCACCTTCCTCGGGTGCCGTGATGAGAAAGAAGTCAAGGTCCGCGTTCCAGGACCAACTCACCATGCATGCTGGATTGCCAAGGCCATCTACGTCCTCAAAATTTATCTGTTCAAGCATCAACTACAACTGGCAGCACGTGAGACGGAGAATATCACCGAACTCTCTGTTTATCGCCTTGGTCTACGCAAAAGTACCCGAATCAGACCATTTCCAAAACAGCATCCACAGCTCTTCAACGGCATCGGTGGTATCTTGGAGAGCATCTCATCGGCCTTGCATTCTTCGATCCTAGAGTCGATGCCGAGACCAAACGGGCGGTGGTCGTAAACCTCCAACGTAACGAGAATACCACTGTTACTCGTCGATTGAAGCTTGAAGGAAACATTGAAGATTTGAATTTGTATGAAATAGTCACCAAAAGGACCCTGGGAATCTTCAATCTGTTAAAGAAAGAAGGAAGGAAGGCAGCGGAGGATACCTTCCCGAGGACCGATCCCACTTCCTGGACAGAGGATGATTGCTTTCAAGAGTTTCGACGCATAACGATCAACCTAAAAGTTGTCAATGATTCGGCGGAGAGGGGTATCGCCCTTATCAAGACATATAATGCATCTTTGACGAAGGATGAAGAACAAAAACAATTCATCCTCCGATTAGTAGCAAAACATCGACAAGACTACTCATCGTTTTCGAAGGAGGAAGTGATGAAGCGTTAATCTAAGTAATGATGTATATTATAAACGAATGATAAATGTAATTTTTTATCAAACATATCATTTTGTTCTTCAAAAATTAAACTTTTTTAAGAGTTATTCTGTTTTCTAAAAAAATAAGCTGTTTTCTTTGAGATTTAATCTGTTTTCAAACAAATAAACTAGTATTTGCCCTTGTTTTTTCATTTTTTTAACCCAGAAGATCAATCTACTAGAGAAATGAGTAGTAAAATGAAATTCATAGCGACCATATCCATATCATTCAATTAGGCTGAAATTTGGCATGGAGATGTTTGATAAATATAGGAACAGGAGCAGCCATGTGGAGGTAAAAAATTTAAAATTTAAAATTTTTGGACCACCCTAATATATATATATATATACACACACACACACACACTGTATATATATATATACAAACAACGAAAATATCACGACGAAACCTAATCAATCGTCAAAGGCGATTGACATTGGGGCTTATTAAAATTGCGGGAGAGTAACGGAAAAGTACTCCTTACCCTTAGAGACAACTTATAAAACTATTTTATATGGCATGTTTTCAGTGGTTTAAAACGGGGTAAGTTGCATTAGTGATTTAGGGTGTGTGACGTTTGCACTGTCACGTGGCCGATACGCAAGAATTCAAGACGATGACAGGAGTGGTATGCCCTCATTTGGTCAGACAGAATTGAGGCGCCTTGAAACTTTCCCATGGAGGGGCAAATGGAGGCCCTCGCCTCCGTTATGAGGGGACCCCTTTCCTTAAGTTCCTCACCCCCGTTTATGAGGCCTCACCGTCTTTCACGAGGGGCATTTGTGGGTTTGCCCCTTGAGGGGCCCAACAGGGTTCCCTAACTTCCTTTATGAGGTTTCATGGTCTTTCATGAGAGATACTTGTAGGTAAAGCAAAAAGAAAAAGAAAAAGAAAAAGGAAAACAAAAACAAACAAACAAACAAACAAACATTCCCGAGGCCGGAGATAGGTTAGGTTAACCTAAGGGTAGGTTGAGTAGGAAAAAATTCATATCTCTTTTTACACAACGTTCCGTCGCGTTCCGCCAGCGTTCAGGCGCGTCCGGTTTCGCGGTCCCCGTTAGTTTTATGTGAAAACACGCCACTTCTGGAAACGTTCAAGGAATGTGCAGAAGATGCATTTCTGGTGCATCAGGTTTCTGCGGATATATATATATATATATATATTATATATATATATATTATATATATATATATAATATATATAATGCTGCAAACCCACAAGGAAAAAGAAATATATATAGGATCGCCAGTCCGGAATACATCGATGCTGAATTGGAAAAAAAATCAACGGTATTGGAAGTGATCTGTGTTACCCACCTGCGTTTATGGAATCTTGTCTCAACAAGGCAAAACGAACCTTCTATCGTGTGAATAATAACACTCGTACTTTGTCAAAGAATATTTTAGTAATTCCATTTTTCCCGGGCTTTTTAGGCATTGCTAATGTACTTAAACTTTTGGATATTAATGTAGTATTTTCATATAACAATATTGTGAAAAATATCATAATAAAAAATAGCCCTACCAATAATTCAGGCATTATCTATAAAATTGGTTGTAAACAATGTGATTCCTTTTACATAGGTCAGACGGGAAAGGATTTTCACACGTGTAAAACAGCATCAATATTCCGTTAGAACGGAACACTCGTCCAGTGCCCTTTTTGTCCATTTGTCAGAGTTATCCCACTGTATTGATTGGAATAATGCTTTAGTTTTGTTTCACTCTAGCAACATCGTTAATAGAAATATTCTTGAGTCTGCCATTATCCAACTTACAAATAACTTCAACATAAGCAAAGGTCTTTTTCAACTCGATCCCGTTGTTTTGAATTCGTTCAGAACGGATTTAGACAAGAAGGGTAGAGTGCTAAATCTTTGGTAAACTTGTTTGCTTCTCTAATAACTTATTTTTCAATTTATTTTTATATATATCGGACTTAGACAAGAATGGCAGAGTGCTAAAACCTGGGCAGATTTCCAGTATAAATTTGTATGCTCCTCTCCAAAGTTTTATTTTTATTTTTCAATTTATTATTATTTTTTAATTAACTATAACATTGTTTGGAAACAATTCATTTGATCTTGTGTTGGATTCGGGCAAAGTGCTAAAATCGGTAGTTTTTCCTTACAAATTTGTATGCTCCTCCCACAATCCTTTAATTTTTTTCTCCGTTTATTGTGTATATATATATATATATATATATATATATATATATATATATATATATATACAGGATGTCCCATAAGTCCGGCATCATAGGAGAAATTCATATTTTTCTATTTCTACAAACCATAATTCATATTTTTCTCTTTCTACAGGCCATAATGTCTGTGAGCAAGGAAGAACGAATCCAGATAATTCTACTCATAGGAAATCGGAGTCAAAGAGAGGCCGCTGCTGAATTTAACAGACTGCATCCAGACCGCGAGCCAATAACACAGAGTTGTGTTAGCAGACTTGTTGCAAAGTTCAAGGAAACAGGATCCATAGAAGATAAACCACGCAGTGGACCTTCAAGAAGGTCCACTGACGATGATACAGCGACTGCTATCCTGGCTCATTTTAACAGATGTCCCAATAAGACTCTTCGGCGATTGTCCGCCGAGACAGGAGTGTCGAAAAGTAGCATCCATCGCATTCTTCAGGCTCACAAATGGCATCCATACAAACTTCAGATCCTACAGAAATTAAGCGAAGATGATCCCGACCGGCGGATGGAATTTTGTGAATGGGCTACGGAACAATACATATTGAGCACGTTCTGTAAATAAAAGCTTTTGTTTTGCCTTTTTTTATTATTTTTCCTATGATGCCGGACATATGGGACACCCTGTATATATTATATATATATATTTTTTTTTTGTAACCTGTATATAGGCTGTAACTCTTTATGTACTTCAGTGTTCCTGAGGATGTCATTAGACGAAAGCGCTTGAGCACCATTCTGTGTTTCCTTTCCTTCGTGGTTTTATTCATCATAAATATTTTTCACGTGTTACTTTCGTGAAATAATTTTCATATATATATATATATATATATATATATATATATATATATATATATATATATATATATATATATATATATATATAAAGGGTATCAGGAAATGATTGCCCCCCCCCCCCTTGTACAGAAGAAACTGAAAGGAATAGAAAAAAACAGACAAAACCACGCGAAAGAGCGTTTAATTTTGAATAAAAAACACTTGTTTTAATATCGGGTGTTGCCCCCATTTGCAGCTCTGACGGCCATTAATCGACGGGGGTATGATCCCAGAAGTGTCTCAAAGAGATCGGTATCATGACTCATTTCTTCAAGGACTTCGTTGATCTTTGCAGTCATAATTTCTGTTGAATGCCGATTCTGAATGGGTTGTTCCAGCATTAAGGACTCCACCCGATCCTTCAATGATGGATCCGACATGTTCACAGACATTAAGATCGGGAGAATTGCCAGGCCATTCATTATTTCCGAAAAAATCAATGTTATTGTCCTTAAGCAGTTGTTGAGTCGCAAGTGCTTTCATACAGGGGGCTTTGTCGTGAAGAAAGGTTGCCTGTTCAACATCCAAAACACACTCGGGGTCTTTCAAAAACGGAATTACATGGGCTAAAATTACATTTCGAAAATAAGGCCCATCCCAACTGGTTCCTCTTGGTTTGATAACCCAGATGAGCTTCCGAATAGAGAACATAATGAAAACACCCACACATGCTGGATTTTTTACTATTTCTCGATACTTCTGGTCATCTGGGACTTCATCAGGAGTTGTTGCCCAAACCCGATCATTCTGAAAATTTGGTTTTCTGGAGACATAAACGAAGAATTCATCGCTGACAACCAAGTGAAGGAAATCGTCTTCCGTCCATTCCTCAAGATAATCACAAAACCATAGCCGATCTTCAATATTAAGATCACTCTTCCGTGGCTTAGCTATTTCATGCCAAGCACTCAAGCCTTGGCGAACTCGAAATTGATGCAGAAGTTGCCGATTGACTATCTTACCACGACGGATAAGTATCTCTTTCGCTACCTCAGAGCAGCTCTTCTTTCGGCGCCGTGATGCAGCAAGCACAATGTCTTTCGATTCTTGAGATAATTTCTCCGGTCTTCCTCCTCGAAATTCTGTTTCACAATCTTCAGGATTCTTATTCCAATTCCTTTTGACAAAGTCTCCCGATCTTTTTAATCTCTCAGCCACCCAGTGTCGAGTTATGAAAGTTGCACCAGCTTCCTTTGCTTCACGAAATGTGACAGCTCGAATGCGGTCAAGAACTCGCTTTTTCTCTGAATCGTTCAAAATAGATGATGCCATGGTTTCTGTGGGGAAAAAAATGGTAAGAATTAAAATCACAGGAATAGAATATAATGGTTTTTATTCAGATTTTAACGCTCTTTCAAGTGGTCTCGCCGGTTTTTATCTATCTCTTCTAGTTTTTGCTCTACAGAGGGGGGGGCAATCATTTCCTGACACCCCGTATATAATTTAGGGTGATTCAAATATGGGGGTAAAAAAATTTTTTTTATATTTTAATGTGTTCAACCCTTTAAATGGTTCATTTCAGCATAAAAACAACTATCCTAAAATATTTTAGCAAATTTTTAATTTTTAGGGGTTGCTACCAGCAATTAAAAATTGACAGAACGACTCAAATTGTCAAATTTTTCCACACCACCCAGGGGGTACAGTACAAGGCGCATTGCTTTTTTTTAATGTGGAAAGCTCCCCCGTAGGTCCTACCATAACCACAAGCATGCATAATTAAACTAGCATGATATTTGAGACATTAGCTGTCCTTACTTCATCACTGTTTCTTTCTTTCTATCAGGGTAAACAGCCCTGTAGTTTTTCACTACTTGTAGCAAGAATTGTTTTTGATCTTCGTCATGTGTTAGTATTTTATTATATTCATCCATTAATTTTACTCCTCTTTCCGCTATATCATTCACGACTTTCCACTGTTTGATAGATTTCTTAGCGGAGTTATACTCTTCATCATTATGCCATTCTTTAGCATCTTTGAGTAAAAATTTTGAACTAAATTCTGTTATTGTAAAGAATCTTTGAGTATTTGATGACAAAATCTTCTAATTTCTTCGTTGGAATAAGTGCAGGATCTAGAAAAGCCCGTTTTGTAGGAAGAGTTTCTGTTGTATTTTGCAAGGCCTTTACAATTTTGTTTTTCGTTTCAGTAGGCACTTCATCATCATAAAAGGCCAAGGTTACCAGTTCTTCTGATAGGTACCAGAGGTGACCTAACAGTTTTTTAATAGCAACAAATGCAATTGTGTCATTTATTTGTTTGTAGACTACAAGATTCTGTAATAATTCCAGAGCAAGACGAGGAGCGCAAGATGGCACAGGAGCTGTAAACCATGCCTTTACATATAACCGAGTAGCAAATAGACAGATGTCTTTTAGTCCTTTTTTGTCTTTTACTGAAATTTTGAACTGAGATTTGAACATACAAATTTTTAATGAATATGTAATTTTGGCCATCCACCTAGCCCGATGAAGTTCCGCTGGATGTTTAAATTTGATTCCACCTTTTGGTTCACCTCCCCAAAAAATAATTGTTAACTGCAATAGTTCTAGGTAATCGTCTCTTGGTTGGAATGTATCTAGTTGATTTGTTGCAAATATAATTATGTCGATTCGCGGTAAATTCATCGCGGTAAATTCATCGCGAGTAATTACATCGCGGTAAATACATCGCCTGGTAAATACATCGCCTGGTAAATACATCGCCTGGTAAATACATCGCCTGGTAAATACATCGTCATGCTTTTTATTAGTAGAGTAAATAATCGTAAATCGCGAAACATTAGAATTCAAAAAATTAGAAAAAAGATACTAATTGAAAGTTTATAATTTTTTTAAGGTGATAAGAAAAGAGATTGAGGAAAGAAAAGAAAAAATTAGGTGACCGTAGAATCCATATTTACGAGAATATTTAAATGTAAAACTCGGTGCGTTTTTTTTTAGCCCCACCCGATATTTATACATTATTTATACAATTATACAGTACATTATATTTTTGAGGTGTGATCGAAAAGTCATTTGGTAGAATTAAGGTCGGTCGGAAGTGAACTATAAACAGGTCATTACTTACTTATCCCAGGTACCTCTTCTAACCGTCAGAAGTTCACCTTTATGACCGTTGTTTTTGAGGTGTGATCGATAAGTCATTTGGCCCTGTCTGTTTTCGCCACTTAAATCTTTTTTAATCCGAATACCCTTCTTTCGACCTGTGGATTATTATTGTGGCGGTGGGAGGAGCCAGTCCATTCTAGCTGCTATATAAGACTGAATTTATTCAGTTAAATCAGTTTCTATAGCGCTTTCGATTGTTGTGATCTTCATATTTTGTCTGGCAGTTTAAAAGTTCAGAAAAATTAAGCCATCAAAATGACTCTCCAGTATGTTACAAGTGAACGAAATAAGAAAAAACTCATTGATAGTGGTCATTTGTTTGTCAAAGAAAAGAAAAGTGATGAACATGTTATTTGGAAATGTGACCAATATTATAAAATGCGTTGTCCTGCAAGAATCCACACAGAGGAAGATTCCATTACCAAACGAATGGGAGAACATAATCATACAGGCAATATTGCTCGTGTTGAAGCTGCCAAAATGATCAATTTAACAAATGAAAAAGCACTTACAACTCAGGAAACACCTCATTGCATCGTAACCCAAGCCTACGTCGGATTGTCCCAAGCAGTCGTGGGTCAGCTGCCCGCAACCATTCTCATAAAAAGGAACATCCGAAACGCTCGCCATGTGGCAGCACAAGTTCCTCCCAATCCAGAAAATTTACTCCAGCTGAGGATACCTCCTGAATATAGAACAACACATTCGAATCAGCCTTTCCTTCTATTCGACAGTGATGATGGACCAGGCAGAATTATTTTATTTTCCACTCAAAGAAACCTTCAGTTGTTATCCAAGGCGAAACATTGGTATGCAGATGGGACTTTCAAGACGGTTCCATCTTTATTCAATCAGCTTTACACGATACACGGCGACATGAATGGTGACGTTTTGCTTCTTGCTTATGCTCTAATGGCCAGAAGAACTGAAGAGAGTTACAACAGGCTTTTGTCAGAACTGAAATCCTTAGAGCCAACTTTATCACCAAGCATAATTGTGACAGATTTTGAACGAGCAGCCATTAATGCTTTTAGAGCAATTTTTCCAAATTCAACTCAAAAAGGTTGTTTTTTCCATTTCTCTCAATGTATATTTCGATCCATTCAAACAAATGGTCTGCAACAACTATACGAAAATGATGCAGAATTCGCGTTGAAGATGCGCATGATTGCAGCCATTGCATTTGTGCCTGTCTTAGATGTAGTTCATTCTTTTGAATATTTATATGACAATAATGGGTTTCCCGAAGAAGCCCAGCCAGTCTTTGATTATGTAGAGGACACGTGGATTGGATGCCCAGACCGTCGCCTAGTACGCCGACCCCCTCGCTTTGATCATGCACTTTGGAATTGTTTGGCTGCAGCCCAGGAAGGTGCCTCTAAGACAAACAATTCTTGCGAAGGCTGGCATCGATCATTTTTAGAAATCTTGAAAAAGGAACAATCAAGAAACGAAGTAATAATCGAACAGTATATCGCCGGTGCAGAAATTCCACATCGCAAAAAGAAATATAAAGATAGTGCAGCGAGAATTCAACGCATCGTCAATGAATAGGAAAATCGCGAAATACTCGATTATTTAAGAGGCATTGCTCATAATTTGTCTTTTTAGAATGTTTCTTCCTTCCTCCAATTTAAAATAGTGTCATCTTTTTACTTTGAATTTTTTTACATTGCTAATGAAATAAATTACATTTATTATTTTATTGGTGATTCTATTTTCAAAAGTAACTTTGATTTCTTTTTCCATGTAGAGTATATATTGAGTAAATTTGATATTAATAATTTTTTGTCTTTGAATTTCCTTTTCATTGTTAATGAAATTAATTGCACTTATTGTCGATTGTTAATTTTTAATTTAAATTAACCTAACTAAGCCTAATTAAAGCAACCCATTCCCCTCCAGCATTAATCTAAAACATTTGAATATCACAAGTACAGAAACCAAATTCAACGAAACAAACTATACATTCATCGTAAATTAAACAAAATATGTGAATGTTTATATATTTATTACTATCACCTTTAAATAATGTATGGCGATGTGTTTACCAGGCGATGTATTTACCAGGCGATGTATTTCCTTGGCGATGTATTTACCAGGCGGTGTATTTAACAGACGATGTATTTACCAGGCGATGTATTTACCAGACGATGTGTTTACCAGGCGATGTATTTACCGCGATGTAATTACTCGCGATGAATTTACCGCGATGAATTTACCGGACACCTTGCACACTTATGTCACCTCTCATACCTTAGCCCTTTGTAACCAAATCTCGAGAACGTCCCAATTTCCAACATATTGTAATGTTTTCTTTTCTTTCACAGCTGCAAAAAGTGTTGAAAAGGGAAAGAAAGAAGATCTGGCTGATTGAAAAGACTCTAGTCGAAGAGCTCTTAGGAGCAAGATTGCCATCCCGGGAGCAAGTCCTCCTCTGCTTTATGTACCATCACCTGGAGCTGAAGGAAGCAATCCCCCTTGCCATCAAGTCTACGAGTATCAAGCTTCAAGAAGTTTGGAAGAAAGCGAATATCCCTGTGAAGAAAGAGGAGAACATTAGAGCTGCTATACTAAAGCTGTACAAAGAGTACCAAAACTTGAAGAAGGAGAAGTCGAGAGAGACGGACAAAGCCATTATGAAGCGTCAGGTGCGGAAGGGAGACCTTGCTGACCTTTTCGACATCGTTTGTCAAGGTGTGATGAGCATGAGTTCAGTTCCGGAGGAGGGCAAGGTTTTCTTGTCCTCCCAGAGGGAGGACAGAATGAGTTCTTCAATGGCTGGGGTGGATAGGAAACACACCATGGCTGTCAAACGGAAAGAAGAAGCAGCTAAGAAACTTGAACTTCGAAAACGAAAGCATGCTGAAGAAGCTGTAAAGATCTCCGAGAAAATGAAGCTGGATAGCACATCCTCTAGCTCAACGGCGACAACAGATGATGATGATTATGAAGATTTTGCTGCTCCATTGGCCTTTAAGTCACCTCGTCGTTCCAAGAACACACTTGATCCAACACTCGTGGCTACTTGGGATAGAGAACAACTCTCTATTCGACAAGCAGGCACTTCCTTCATTGCAACTGCTAAAAGTCTCGGACAAGATGTATCGCAGATTATTATTTCGCCATTAACTGTTCATCGAGCACGTGCCAAGTATCGAGAGAAAATGGCCAAACAACTTGAGGAGTCGATCTGCAAAGAACCACCTCTCTTAGTTCTGCACTGGGACAGCAAGCTACTACCCCAAGCTGCTGGCGGAAGCTCTAGAAGCTTGGAAGACAGTAGCTGTTGTGGTAACAGGGAAGGAGTTCGAGCATCTTCTTGGAGTGCCTGTTTCCCAGGATGGTACTGGTGAACAAATGGCTCGAGCCGTCATCCAGGAGCTGCAACGATTTGGAATTCAGGACCGCATCATTGGCCTCTCGTTTGACACTACGGTGTCCAATACCGGACATCTGCAAGGGGCATATATGAGGATTGAACAATTCCTTGGTCGGTCGCTCTTGTGGTTGCCTTGCCGTCACCACATTTATGAGCTCATTTTGAAGGAGGTCTTTCATAAGTCCCTGGGACCAACAAGTGGCCCTGAAATCCTGTTGTTTCGACGATTTCAGCAGCGTTGGGACTTTATTAACAAAAATTGTTTCAAAATCATGATCGATGAAGAAGAGCCAGCCACTAGGTACTTGGAAGATGAACGAATCACGATGGTGAGTTATCTTCGTGGAATCATTGAAAGTTCATGTCACCCGAGAGAAGATTATGAAGAACTCCTCAAGCTGTCGCTCCTTTTCCTTGGAGGCTGGGGTGGAGCTGAGTTCTCCTTCAGGACTCCAGGAGCCCATCATCAAGCCAGGTGGATGGCGAAAGCTATCTATGTGCTGAAAATGGTTTTGTTCCGGGAGCAACTGGAACTCACCGACCGAGAGGTGAAGGGATTGCACGATTTGGCCCTTTTTACGTGTTTCATTTATGTCCGGTTCTGGCACGAGGCAGTGGTCAGTGGGTGGGCCCCGAAAAATGACCTAGACATGAATCAAGGCACAAACACATTCTGGCCAAAGCCCTAAGCCGCCAGATGAGGCCTTCCTTTGCTTCTAATGGCTCTTACAGTGAAAATTATGATGATCTTGGGATCTAAATGTGTTTATTTGACTCTGTACATGTTTTTTTTTAATTTTTTTCAATAAAATTGTAACTTTTTTCAGGATTTTTTTATGAAAATAGCATGTTTTTTCGGCCGAAAATTGCGAAAATGCGGTATTTTTCGGTACAATTTTTTGACGATTTTTGAAACGGTTTCCTCAAAAACAGTTAAAGCTAGGGATCTGAAATTGTTTGTCAGTTATTATCATATTAAGCCCTGACTATCTCGACTAGTCCAAAGTCGATATCTAAAAAAATGCGGAAAATCAACCTACCTTAATGAATAAACATTTCAATTGCAAGTGTTTCGGAGGTATCATTTATACTTGTCAGTTCTTCGATACTTTTACTCTTGTACTTTGAGTCTACAGATATACTTACACCTCCTCTCCTATTGTTAGCCCTACATATGGTAGTTTGTGTACCCTAGAATGTTAAGAAAAGACCTTATTTTTATTTAACAAGGTTTCAGTTAATATAATGCACGTGAATTTATGTTGTAATAATTTTATTACAATTCGTTAAAGTGGTTTGGGAGACTGCGAATGTTTAAGTTTAAGAAAGATAGGTTGTCATTGTTGTACTTCTTGTTAAAGTAGTTGTCTACCTAGATATAGTCGGAGTTGACTACGTTTTCAGATTCAATACAGTAATTTCATTTACAGTACCGAGTGTATTTCAAGAGTTGATCATGATGTGAAGATTACTGTTGGCTAATATGGTAATAGAAATAATAATAGACATAATATTGAGAATGAGGATAAGGAATGGAAAACTAATAAACAATGAGATATAATAAGGCAAGAACTATTATTATATAAATAATTCGGCGAGGTTATATTGCTATAACAATATTTAACGGAATATACCTTGAATTACACGGAAGGCTCAGTTATTTGTATGTGTTGTCGGAAATTATCATAGTCGCATTTAGTACAGATAATGACTTTTTGTCAAACCGCACTTTTCCGAACCTAAAATATCTTCCCTTCTCTTACGCAACCGGTCTCTACGAGTTTCTCTTTCTTAAGTGTTCGCACTTTGTCATATATTTCTTTTCTGTATTCACAAAGCGATTCATTATTAATGAATATATTGGGTTTAATTTTTATGAGGGCATTTCTAATTTCAGACTTCCAATGTTGACAATTTTTGCACCTAAAATTTTATTCGTTTTTAATATGATGGATATTTTTCATCGGTTACTGCAAATTTCTGTCACTCTTCTATTAGGGGAAGAAAATTTTCACATGCGGAATGAGGGCATGACTATTAAAAAAAATGCTCAGAATGGGCCTTATTTTAAGGCTCTAAGCTTATTTTTCCTAAATACCATAAACTGTAATAAATACTCGTACAGTACATTTAATATAAAATGAGAATTCATATTGTGTGTTATCGTGCATGCATTAATTACGAAAAGGAAATTAAGTGCATATTGTATTCATGGCTTTGTATGAAACACTAACATGTAGCAGCGAGGCAAACATTCATAACATGACACTATAAACAATTCATCTGTCGAGAATTAATATTATTTTAGTTTTTAAAAATGCAATTTTATAATTATTTCCTTCTAAATATGACATTTAAATGCAAATACAAATTTTTTTGGTTTGAAAAAATGTTTATTAAGACATGTGAAGCAAAACTATATATAGCCTATATGTTAAGAGAGTTTTCTAAGTGTCCTAATGGGATAAGGACTGTGTACATTGCGTAGCAGCTCTCGCTGTCATCGATTTGAATGCGGTAAGTGAAAAAATATATATATATATATTTTCTTTATGTATGATGTATGTAACTAAATTTAACTAAATATATGATAAGTTAGATCTAAATGAAGAAATTCTAGCATAAAAATTAAATTTCAGGCAATTCGGTTAGGCTTAATTTTGGCGTGTTGAAACGGGACTGACTCCAGAATAGCTACTTTCATTTAAATTTAAGATGAAAGAAAACAGTTGTCAAAAGAACAAAGAATGAGCTCTACAAACTGATGAAATTCCGCCAGTATAAATGCAAAACTTCACTTTTACGTGGAGATCGAAATGAGACAGTGAAACCCCCAGTAGTATGGGCGAAAAATGGGAGAGTGCAATCGCAATTGAAATGTTACAAATGTTGCAAGACCCCTCCCACTTCCCCCTTGGTGCAAGACCCCAATCTTGTTGCTAGCCCCCCAAAGAGGTATCCTAACCTACGAAGGTAAGCCTTAACCTAAGAAGGAGAGAGAGAGAGAGAGAGAGAGAGAGAAAGAGAGAGAGAGAGAGAGAGAGAGAGAGAGAGAGAGAGAGACACCATCCTTCGCCTGGATCCGACAGACGCATAATAAAGCTCTTCGTCTTTGCACTTGGCTTAGAAGGTTCTAATCAGCCAGTTGGCTTAGAAGGCTAAATCTGGCATAGAAGGCGCAAATGGCTTGTTCAGGTGCACATTATTATTTTGAGTTGCCAAATTGCAATATTTATTTAATTAAAACATATATACTTGACAGTTGGCTTAGAAGTCTTAAACATCCAGTTGGTTTAAAAGGCATAACCTGCCATTTGGGATAAAAATATATATTTATTTAATTAAATAATATTGTTTATATATACAACCCAAATAATTAAATAAAACCATTACATCATTCTGTTTATTTAGAAGAATTATTGGAAATAATTTCATGAAATATATAGAAAATAAATACACACTCAAATTAGTTCATTCTATACGCAGTTTAAACGAGGAATAGATGCAATAAAAAATAATTATTATTTACTTAATTCCTACTTCAGCTCCCAGGTAGGCTAGTTAGCCTCTCAGTGGAGCCAGCCTCCTTCGCCACTCCGCCCTGTTCAGCAGCGCTCCCGTTTCCCCGAGTTCTTGCATGCTGGGCAAGTCGTATCTTCGCAGGCTCTCCTCCAATTCATCCCTCCATCTCCTTCTCGGTCTCCCCCGCGGTCTTCTGCCATTCCCTGGTGTTCACTCCCAGCACCTCTTCGCAGTTCTCCCCTCCTCCATTCTCTCCAAGTGGCCCAACCATCTCAATTTGGTAGCGTCGATTTTTCTCAAAATCGGCGTTACTCCAACATTGGCTCTTATTTCTTCATTTCTTATTCTATCTTTTCGCGTCTATGAATAGTCCTCAGCAGTCTTATTTCTGCCGCCTGAATTCTACTTCGATCCGCCATGCGCATTTTCCTGTGTTCCGACCCATAAATCGTATTGGTGTTAAAACTGTTTCGAAGATTATTTTCTTAGTCTCAAGGGGCATATGTTCATCTTTCAGTAGCGCGTATAACATTCCGATATTTTCACTAAACTTTGCAATTTTTTCAGTTATTTCATGCATATTACCACTTTATTTAGTAAACATACTCCCTAAATATTTAAATTTTTCAACATTTCTTATTTCCTTATCTCCTATTTGAACTCCAAATTCTCCTTCTCTTCGACATACACTTAATATTTCTGTCTTTTCTACATTCATTTCCATTCCCCCCTCCTTCAAACATTCATTCCAATCAATTAAAGCTTGTTCTATATCTTCTCTCTCTGTCGTCCAGGATGCTATGTCATCCGCATATGCCATTATTCCATTATTATTATTCATTTCATGACGTCGCTTGAAACTTGCAATTACTGTGTCCATGTAGGCTATAAACAGGAGTGGTGATATAACACTGCCCTGCTTCACCACTGTTCTAACTTCAAACCACTCATCATTTATGTGTCCAGTCCTTACTTTGCATTCGCTAACTTGATACAATCTTTTCAAAGCCCTATGAAGTATCCCCCTTACCCCATAAATCTTCTCCAAACATCTCCACATTCTTCTTCTTGGCACTGTATCGAATGCTTTTTTAAGATCTATGAATATTGCATAGATGTTAGTATTAAATTCCCATGCCTTTTCTATAACAGAACTGAGGCCAAAAATAAGATTTACCCTACTTCTATCTTTTCGATAACCATGCTGTTCCTCTTCCATCCTTGCTTCAATTATCTGCCTTTTATCTATTATCCTTTCATAAGGTTTTGTTATATGATTAATAAGCGATATTCCCCTATAATTTTCACATCTACCTGAGTCACTCTTTCCTTTATATATTGGAACGATGATTGTTTTTCCCCAATCATCGGGGACTTAACCTTCTCTCCAATATTTATTCAACAGGTTTCGGATTTTTTCTTTCATGGCTTCGCCTCCCTCCTTTATAAGTCCAATCGGAAACTCTTCCACTCCCGTTGACTTTCCATTCTTCATTTTATTAACAGCCTCTTCCATTTCTTCTCTGGTAATAATTACCTCTTCTGCTAATTCCTGGTATATTCCATCCGCTTCCTTCACTTCTTCTGGATCTACATTCAATAGATCTTTAAAATAATCTGACCATCGTCTATTAATTGCTACAGGTTCGACTATCACATTTCCCGCTTCATTTTTAATACTGTATACTTTTTTATTTTCCTCCCAGTTCCCTCATTGCCATTTGTTTCGCTCTTTTCTTCTCCCTCTCAGCTTCATTTCTTGCTTGCACATATTCCCGTCTTGATTCCTGTGTACGTTGCCTCAACCTCTTCCTATGTTTTATAGTTTTCTGTTTTACTGCGCCTCTTACTATATCTGTCCACCATGGTGTATGTCTTCTTCTTCCACCCACCCCACCCACTCAGTTCCCAAAATCTCCTCTGCAACCCTCTTAGCACAATATCTCACGGTTTCCCATTCATTGTTTTCCTCCGTCTCAGCTATATTTCTTTCAAGTTCCTCTCTGAATCTGACTCTAATGTTTTCTTCCTGCAGTTTCTTTGTCTTAATTACCTTCCTCTTCTCCTCTTTTTCTGCTACTATTTTCTGCATTTTCACGTCTGCTATCAGTAATCTGTGGACGGAGTCTAACGTAACCCCTGGTATCACCTTGACGTTTCCAACAATTCTCTTATCGGTGCATATATAGTAATCTTTGATGGATTTTTGGTCAAAGTTTCCTGTCACTTGATTCCACCTGTATCTCGTAAACTTATGGGTCTCTTGGTGTTTGAAAAATCCGCTCATGATCTTTAGTTCGTTCCCTTCTCCACTCCCTCCCTCTCCATTCCCACTCTACTATTGAAATCTCCCATAAGCAGTCCCACTTCCTCTCCTCCCACTTCATAATTGTCATCTAATAATTCCATGAAGTTGGTCTTCTCCTCTTCACTATGCCCCTGTTGTGGCCCATAAACCTGGTAGAGAATATATGTTTTATTCCTAATTCTCAACTTCCATTTCATTAGTCTTTCGCTTATTAATTCTACAATCTCGGTCCAATAATCATTGCCACTCCGTGCATCCTTGTGTATAAGAAATACACAAGTTAAGTTGAACGAAGAATATATATATATATAATATATATATATATATATATATATATATATATATATAATAATAAAAAAAAATAAAAAATAAGAAATACACAGTTTTAAACAATGGAATATAATCATCAAAATAATAGTACAGAAGAAATCTATATACACATTTATATTAAATAATTAAATATGTAGGAAATAAATATACTGCAAAAACCCTCAAAAGACACTTTATGTTCTAATGCGCTTAACTAAAACACTAAACTCGCACGTGATCGAGTCCACAGTTACATCATTGTTGCTTTACACTATGCAATAAATATGATTTAACATTATTTCACCGCTCAAGTTATAGAGGAGATGCCTATACTCGATGTAAAGGGGCTTCATTTCGTTCAATACTATTTTTGTGCGCACTTTACATTCGGTTGGCAAGTTATCTTTAACACGGACAGAACACAATCAAAAGCACGCACAAAGAGGGCATTGTTACCCACAACATCATTATTAAATTCAAGTTTATAAACACTCCTTTCCAATCGAGGGTTTTTTCTTACCGATCCGAGGATAGCGGCAGTTGAAATAATCTTCAAAGTCGTAACGACAACTGCTCATTATATAAAGAAATAGTTCTTCAGGGTGAACGGTGTAGGTGAGCTCAGCCCTGTACCGCTCAAGTCCATTGTATCAAAGTTTATGATATTTCGAAGAGTCTAAACCTTTTAAATAAGCATACAGCTCTAGACATTCTCGCCTTGTTCAGTCCTACACTCGGTAAACACGTCGAGCAGAGCGGTGTATGCGTATTCAAGAACCGTATCAAAATAAAGCATATCCGTAACACGCGCGTCTAATATAGGCTTCAGCTCGCTGAAACCGACGATTTCAAACATTCTGTCGAGGATGAAACGGTTCGCGTTGGGACAAGAACGTTATTATTAGAAGCATTCTTCCACATCAATCGTATATCAATGCATGGTTGATCGTTATTTATACACAACGTACAAACAATGGCATATGAGGGGGTATCACTAATATGTTTTCTTCTTGTGGCTACACCTGCAGGTATTTTATAACGATCCTGGCTCCACTTCTCAATTAACACGAACACTCTATTCATCTCGTCAACACTTAAATAAACAACATTCCGTTTACCAGAGTTTGCTTGTCTTCAATCGTTTCCAGCACCTAGTTAATGGCACCGGTTTTAGGCCTGAACACCCGCAATGACTTCGTCACGGACACATCGTACACGGAATTGAATGCTGCTCAAAGGAAGCTTCATCGTATTCTATTGTGAGGAGTGCATGTCCGGTCGGTTCAAGCTCTGAGATGACTATGAGCCACAGGTGGGCGGATCGGCACGACGACAGGTGTGGAGGAGTGAGTCACTCCATTAGCTGATGAATCATGTACGGCGCTGTTCCAACTTGAAAGATTCATGTGAATACTTGTATCCAATTATACTGGGTAGGTATTTTGAGAAATATTCCATCTGCGATAAATGAAGAAATAGTGGTTTTAATGTTTTATCACTCCCACTCCCCAGAATGCCCACCAGACATTTTCGTTCAGGGGGATTTTCACGAATTACACACATTTTATTCACACTCCGGCGCACTATTTGAGAGAAACATATGCCCATATTTTTCCTCTTTGCTTAGCAGACAATACTCGTCTCTAAATTCTATTAAAACCTTACGCAGACCTTTAATCACAACCTCACTACAAACCTCGTCATGATATATATTAATGTAGTGGTAAAAATACTTCAGATTCTCCATTATGACGAGATTTACATTCTCAGCCGCAGGGTACGAGTACTCGGTATGATGCAACATGACACAATACCGCTTGTCACACCCTCATCAACAAGACCCACTAACCATAACCGTTGCTTCTCTTCTGCACATATTGTTTCTTCCACTTCACGGTGTATATATAAGCTTTTATAAAGTTTATTCCAACAACATAGTTCAATACGTCGCTTGTACCACGAAATCCTGCAATGCTCTCGCCAGAATAGGCGTAGAGCAGGGGTCACCAACCTGGGCGGTAGCGCCCACTAGTGGGCTCACATTAAAGGTAATTAAACATTTATTTCATTATTTATTTCATCGATTATGTTGATTTATTCATTTTGATCTAAGGTGGGCGATAAGCTTTCTTAATTTTCAAAAAATCGTAAAAGTGGGCGGTGAACAAAAAAAAGGTGGGTGACCCCTGGCGTAGAGTATTTGTACTTCTTGTTCCTCAAGCTTCGCATGGTTCAATGTAGCCTTAAATGTATTAAAGGAGGGAGGGATAGAGTTCAGTATCCACCACATCTTCAAACTTTGCCGAATACCACTTCATAAACGTCGAACACGCAATATTAAAGGTAGCCATTACTATTTTTCGTCTTCGGGGGATTTCGTCGAATACACGTCTGAGTTCCAGGGCTTGTAACTGTCAACTGAGCACGCTGGGGTAGAGATATGCCCAGGTAGGAGCAGGATTCACGTGACCATTGATAGATCATACAGGGGGCGGAGGTTAGAACTTTTTCCTGTACATACGCACACACACAAAGGCGAAGGTGAAACGCTAATTGAAACACGATTTATTAAAAAAACATATCGAATTATTCAAGGTGTATATTTACAAATACGTGTAATAAATAAAATAACATATTGCCAACAAGTAAATATATATATATATATATATATATATATATATATATATATATATATCTAAAAATGAACAATGAACAATTCCTATACCATCATTATATGGATTCATTGTCTTCATGCAGTACTTATGTTTGTATGGTTTTATGTTGAATGTTCATTTTTTCATAAGAAACCAAAATCGCCTAAGCGAGTTTTGGATAGAATTTCGATTTGTACTTCTTTATTCATTACTGTGTTTCTCTAATTCTCTTTTCTAATAATAACTTATACTGTACGTATGACATAATGTGAATAACTATGACGTCATAAAGTAACTTAATTCTCTTCACGTTTTCCATACCTTGAACACTGAATCACGTGTTTAGTATTTGGACATCTTCCCGTGCTGTGCCTAATAACCACGGGGATCTCTGTCGGATCCTTATAATTTTCGTACTCGTGAAGAAATTTATGCAGAGCTTCTTGGTATAAGATTCTTTTCTCATGAGATGTTTTTTCACTCTTTAATAGGGCTAACAATTCGCTTTCCATTCTTTTAATCCTGCTTCTACGGGGTTCTAGAACCGTGTCTGGACTCTTTGAACTTTGCAGTGAAGCATACACCTCGTGTAGAATCACTACCACTTTCTTCATTATATTAATCTAGTTAGTAAAGTCTACAAAACTGAAAAAAACGATGGGGAGGAATGACCCACCTCTTTGTACAATAACTCGTTTTTTCTTTCCCGCAGTCTGAATTTTACGAGCGAGTGTACATACTATGTTCTTGTAACGACGTAGGGGAGCCTTCTCAGGGGGTTTCATTGATACATTCCAATTTATAACTTTAAGACAGATTTCACAGATGCATTTTAAAAAGTCGGAGTCCATATTTCTAGCAAACATCTGTTGCATTGCCCGGGGCAGTCGATGATAGATTTTTATTAATTCATGGTATTTCTTTAGCCTCTTTGCCATTCTGGAATATACACCGTTTCAGGCTAGTTTGGAAATATAATCGTCCTTAGAAGCACTCTAAACGTGTTTCGAGGATGAAGGACACAAAGCAAATATCCGTAGCGTTGACTTGCAGCTTCTTTATAAACTTCCAAAAACTCCTTACGCTGATTCCAGAACATTTGATTAGCTAATACCCCAATTTCTGACACATCTCTACTTTGCGCTAATAAGATTAGATATTGTGTATTTAACGACACATCACGCATGTATCTATTTTTTAAAAATAGATTCTGATTGATGAAGAACACACTTATGTTAAGATGGTGGGAGAACACTGTAAATCCCTCGGCAAACGTTTTATCCATTTCCAACAGGGATTGTCAATTACAATGACTGTATGTTCATTTCCCCTTAACGAATTAACGTCATATACACCTTTATTGAACAAAATATCATCTTGGTACTCGTTGGACACTGATTGATACATCGAGTAGCACCATATAACTTTATGCAAAAATTTTGAGAACATCTCCCTTTTCTTTAATGATTTTAAGCATAAACAGTTTTACCAGAACCTGTAGGGCCAGATATAATACATGTGGATGGGCTCGTGAACCTGAATTTTCTAAAGAATCCATCTCTAAAACGCCACACTCCTAAGTGTGTCATTTACAAAATATAAAAATTTAAGAGGTGTTCCTTATATTCTACTGTCTTGTTTTTCTTCTTATTCCACAGAACCGTGGATGATAGTGTAGTTGTTGTCACAGACGCCATCCCCGTAACGAGACCACACCAGCGACACCTGTAACACGCACTATTTCAAAGCGGGGGCATGCTGAAGAGCCTTCCGCCTCAGGTAAAAAGCGTGCCAGAAGTGCGCCGGTTCTTAGACCCCCAGTAATAGAGCCCGAACTCTCTACGTCTTACTACACAACCTCGACAATAGTACCTTCCTCAAATAAAAACGTACTCCTTTATTTCTGTTCATTTCCGGGTACATCTTCCACAATAGCAGCAGCACGTGGATGTAGATTTTTGTGTAGTAATACCATTCAGACGCTTGGCAGTTGTAAATATAGAGTATATATTAGGCCGTAAAATGCAGAGCTCTCAAAGTAGTACAGCGTTCAATATCGACAAATTCACGGTAGATACTGACCATGTATTCCGTGTTGCGTGTCATAGTGCCACACTTTATACTCTTAACTTCACTTCTCAGGCTATTTACAGGCTGCATATAAACGCCGATCGTCGTTGCGGCTTTATAGCATTAGTCGTGGCCCGTATGTTTACTGTACTAAATACACGGACGCACAAAATTTGGTTCACTACTGTTGTGCAGCGTGCTCGTAAACTGACTTCAGATTGCAAGCTTGAGTTTGACTGTAATATGGGTCCTGAAGAGTTGAGAAGGGTGGAGCAGAAAATGGATGTTCGTATAGTTGTATTTGGAATTGATGATCGTCGTAGGACTGTGTATGTTTTTAAAAGCAGTGTGAGAGATCGTACAACACCCCTACTTATTTTAGGGCTGTCAGGGCCAACGTATCTCCCCATCCGTAATATCTTTACGCGAGTTATGATAAAACCCGAAAATATGGAAGGCATCACGATTTGTGTAAGGGATGTCTTGAGTTTGCGAATGATATAGTGAAACATGGTAAGGATTGCCACATGGTATGTGAGCAGTGTAACAGCTCTAAATGTGAAAGCCGTGTGGTTGAAGTTGAGAAGAGGGATTGTGATGTATGCAGACGCACATTTTTCAATAATAACTGTTTTGAGCTCCATAAAGCAATTGGCACGTGCAGGAAAATGAGAATCTGTGAATGTGGTATGTTTCATATGATGGATAATTGGGGGAACTTCAAGCATAAATGTAATGAAATTCATTGTTCTAAATGCAATGAGAAATATAAGGCGGATGGAGTAAAGCATGTATGGTATATTAAAGACGCTAAGCCTAAAAGTAGGCCTTGTATAACTGTGTACTGCGATATAGAAACATATACATTTGCTAAACCCAAAGACGTTGTCCCACATCTAATTGTAAGTCAGGCTATCTGCGATGAGTGCAAGGAGATCGAGTGTGATGAGGGTCACAAATGTGGTAAACGGACAAACGTTTTTAAAACGAATGCACACGACAGTCCCGTGAAACTCTTTGTGTCGTATATTTTCAAGTTAGCGGACAAATTAAAAAAAAATGACGGTGTATATTCTTGCCCATAACGGGGCAAAATTTGATACACAGTTCCTTTAAAAGGAGCTACTTGAGCACGATTCTTCTGAGATATTTACAGGTGATCCTTTGAAACGCGGAAACAAACTTATACAGATGCAAATAAGAGGTAATGTACAGTTTAAAGACACTTTATTATTCACTCCTTGTAAATTAGCAAAGCTACCCAAGGTAATGGGCGTAGCCGCCGAAGGTTCAAAAGGATATTTCATTTACACATTACTCACAAGCGAAATTTTAAATTACGTAGGACTAACTCCACCCAAACATTACTTTAACTATGAATGTTTGAGTACAGGTGAACGTGAAGATTTTGACCGCTACTACAACAATTTTAATGAATTTAATCCTTACAATATAGCTGATGAATATGAGCGTTATTGTGTGAATGATGTGCGCGTACTAAGAGTATGTTTCCACGCTTTTAGAAGGATGTACATAGACCGTTTCAAATGCGATCCGTTGCAAGTCGCAACCACGATTGCCTCATTGTGCTTTACTGTGTTCAAGAACAATTTCATGCCTAAAGACACCTTAGCCGTCATTCACAGAAACAATCCCCGCAATTATGGGCACAAGGCTATTTACTAGCTCATACACATACAGCAGCAGACAGGTGTATACATAAAGCATGCCCACAAAACGGGGGAAGTACCCATTAAGGTTAATGGTTGTGTTTTTTGGGTTGATGGTCTAAGCGAAAACCGTGCCACTGGTGAGAAGACTGTGTACTCCTTTAACGGTTGCTGGTGGCACGGATGCCGCCCTCCTGAGTGTGGAATCGTAGGAGATATCCATGGTAGATCTCCTGCCGACAGTCTTGCATGGACCCGTACCCGCGATCAGCTTATAGGCGCCCATTTCACTCACAAGGTCTTGTGGGAGCATGAATATGATGCACGGTTGGAAACATCACCAGTACCGCGAAGAAATAAACACGATCAAGCGATCAATGGTGCTGGATCCTCTCAAATGCGGTGATAGCTTTTCCGGAGGGGTTACAAATCCCTTCAAACTATACTTTCCGCCTACGGAGGGCGTGAAACTCCATTACCACGACTTCGTTTCTTTATACCCCTACGTGACGAAGAATAATCCGTACCCCGTAGGTGAACCTGAAGAACTGGTGGGGCCTGACCTGCCCCCCATCGAGGTGTTCTCAACAAATTTGAACACTATTTCAGTCTTTCTTTCGTAGATGTGCCCTCCCTCGAGATTTATGGATGCCGATCTTACCCGTCTTTATAGACCACAAGCTCATGTTTCCCCTGTTCTTGAAGTGAGCAGAGGAGAACAATGGGGCTTGTAATCACACAACCAAACAGCGTAAGATCAGAGGCGTATATACAATCCCTACGCTGTCCCTAGCCGTTCGCCATGGCTACAGAATACTGAAGATATATGAGGTGTGGGGCTTTCAGAAGCTAGCCAACTTTTCCTCGCCATATATAAACACTTTCTTGAATGATAAGGAAGAGGCATCAGGGTATCCGCGAAGAGTTGATACCAAAGATGAAATATCGGTTTATATTCAACGTTGCCGTGACCGTGAAGAGATACAGCTTGGCCGTTCCCAAATTGCAAAGAACCCAGGCAAGCGCTTTAGTGCAAAGTTGTGTCTAAACAGTCTTTGGAGAAAATTTGCACAGAATACAGGCTAGTTCATTTGGACCAAAGTTATAGTGAAGTCTGGGATTATGCCAACGCTCCCGATAAAGAGGTCATGGAGATCGTGAATGTAGGTAATACGTACATAATAAAGTACAACATTACCGAACTGGCCACACACACATCGTGTGCTACAAACATACCTATGGCCAGCTTCACAACGGCCTATGCACACATCAAACTTTGGGGTCTATTGCATTCTCTTGGGCGGAGGGTTCTGTACGCCGATACAGATAGTGTGATATTCACAGCGAGGGAGGGTGAATATATGCCGCGTATTGGTGAATTCCTCAAAGAGTTGACTGATGAGATCAAGGATGAATATGGAGACATCGCATAAGCTGGCTCCTTTTTATCAACAGGGCCAAAAACTTATTGGGAACGGGTGAGGGTTGGGGAGGATATTAAATATTTCATGAAGGCTAAGGGTATCACGCACAACCAGGCGACTCGGCGGGTCGTTAAATTTGAATCGTTGAAGGATCTAGTATGCTTGGAAGATGAGGGCGACCATTTGCCCCAGTTGACTGTGGGGACCCACAATTTTCGGGCTCAAAAGCTGGTAGGCGTGAAGGAACTTAGGGGTACGAAGGTATGCCGTAACACCTATAGGAAACGTTACCAGGTGCCCGGTACCTATGATACCGTACTCTTTAGATACCATTATCATTGATTGTTATATATATATATATATATATAAATAAATATATATATATATATATATATAGAGTGAACCAAAAGTAGGTGGACAGTAAATGATAACGTTTATTTTGAGAATACATATTTAATTTTTTTGTATACTATAATACAAAATAAAATTTAAATAAATTTAGTTATAATATTTAATATAATATAACACAAACACCATAATTATAATGAACACCATAGTTATAATATAATATAACACAAACCGTATTCAACCTACTGTCCACCTACTTTTGGTTCACCGTGTATATAACCTTACCTTACCTTACAAAGGTTCCACGTGATGATTTCTCATTTCGCGAAGGTCAAGCGTGTCGCCCCTCCTCTCGAGTTGGCCTGGTGAAGTAGTGAGTTGGATTCTTGCGCTCTCCACCTCACAGAGCCAGGTACGCCCGGCTCATCGGGGATTGTTCTGAGCCAGGCGTCAAGTCTTCTTTTGAAGATTTCCACTGCAACTCCCTTCGTGTTTCTTAGGTCTTTGGGCAACTGATTAAATAGTTTTGGTCCTCTCACTACAAAACTATTTTCTTTCAGGGTTAAGGATGTTCCCTGTCTCGCCTTCAATTTGGGAATACGACACAGTCTACCGCTTCTACTTTCCACCGTTGTTTGGGATGTTATGAGATTCAAAGTAAGATTAGGGACTAGTTTCTCCATTATTTTCCAAGTGTAAATAGTGGTGTATCTCTCTCTTCTCCTTTCCAGTGAATATAGGTCTAGTTCTCGTAACCTTTCCCAGAAATTTAGTTCTTTGCACCCATTGATCTTGGCTGTGAAACTTCTTTGAATCCCCTCCAGCTGTCTAATGTCTTCTTTTTTATATGGGGATGTTAGGACCGAGCAGTATTCCAGTTTGGGTATTATCAGGGTTTTCAGTAGAGGGATCATTACATTCCTATCCCTTCGTTTAAAAGTTCTCAATATCTGACCCGTTATTCTCTTTGCTCTGTTTACTGCTATCTTATTTTGTGTTTCAAATTTGGCATCATCTGTCATTACAACCCCTAAATCTTTTGCTCTGGAATTTCTCTGGACTTCCTGTCCATTTGGGGTATAATATTCCGTGGACTTTAGGTCTTCTCTTTTTCCGTACCGTAATAGCTGAAATTTCTCGGTGTTAAACTTCATATTGTTGTCTTCCGTCCACTTGTAAATTTTGTAATATATATATATATATATATACATATATATATATATATATACAGTATATATATATATGTTAACCCCTCCATCTATGGCCTGGGTTGGTTCGAATTCGACGGGGGTTCTAGTTAGGTGGCAGCAACGGATGTGTTTCTTGCAGTAGTTTTCTTTTATATTACTCTCCGAGTTCTTCTATAGTAGCTCGGAAGATTCAAGGAGGCTTACTAAATTTTCTGAAGATTCCCGGATTTTTCTTATAACGTATTGGTGAAGTTTAATGACTAAGTTCTCTGAAGAGAGCAAGACTCGAAGGAGAAGATAAAGACTATTTCTTACTGTAATTTACTGCTAAAATGTACAGGTAGTGCTCAGCCTCTGAATTGACTTATAAATGAACATAGAAGAATTTACTGGGGTTTATATACCCCAATTCTACTAACATCGTCATTATTATATGTTGAAGAGGCTGCATTAGTTTTGCACAATGTTTGAAAATAAAATAAATTTTTTTATGACAATGGGTAACAGATAAACAGGATATAGGAAGAGGAAGTCATATTTTTAGCTTAAACCGCATATTTTTAGATCTGCTGTTTTTCCTGATCCGCCGAGTTAATTAGAACGGAAATTGAATCATGCATTCTTATTTTAAGATATGCATATGGGCAAAAATTAAAAGTTTAAGGCAAGACATGACTTCATCTTTTATAACGAAGAGAGGCTGCATTTAATCTAAAAAATGATTAAGAATTTTGGAAAGAATAAGTCACCAATTATTTGGCAAACAGGAAGCAATTCCAAAATTTATTCCAACGAACGAAAAAAATAATAAAAAAATAATAATAATAATATCGCTGAGTGTATATTCCTACATGGCGACACAATGTCGTGTCGGACATTTAGTACAATCTAAGTACATCACTAAGTACGGTGTAATTTTGGTTTATTACAATTATGATTATAATTACCAATCGAATTCACATTCACGTATTATTGTTAATTACAATTCCATTAAAGTATATTAATTACATTATAAATTATTATCATTAATTACAGTATATATATATATATATATATATATATATATATATATATATATATATATATATGTGTATATATATAAATAACATAACACACGTGATAATTGTTTTATAAATTTGCATTCGAGCGAGAGGAAATTTATTTTTAATTCAGAAGTGCTTGCTTCCGCGGTGATTAGCGATTAGCAGAATTCGAACACTCGCATAAATATTTATGAGATTGCGAGAAACTAATTAATTTTAAGAAAAGAAGATAAAAAGAATACATGTGGACGTATGTACATGTGCGTATGAATTGAACAACAAATAAATCGCGCTATGCGAGTTTGGTCCCTATGTAAAAATTAATAATTGAATATAAAGATCATACAGGAATTATTCATTTTTACAGGGCTTTTCCCTCTAGAATGATATTAGTACGATAATATAGCATCCTAACTAATGCTAACTAGGTGATAACCATTGGTTTTATAATATAGATTTATATACACAACATTAGTCGGGGTGGCTAAGTCTAGTTCACGTGGTCGTGCATAAATAGTTCCAGGAACCATCTTTTTATCACAAATATACCGAGGATAATAGCACATACAATAATGATACTAACGGCATATATTGAAAAAATTGTTACAGGTTGTAGTATTTGCAAGAGGTTATTTTGGTTATCATCCGAAATTTTAAACCGACTTAATTGATCATTCCATTCAGGGGCATGTAGCTCGGGTAGGATGGTTACAGGTTTCATGGAGAGATTTAAGATCTCTATGACGGGCTTAAATTTAATTTGCGACGGGAAGCGGTATGAGTTATTAATAGTAACCTTGTGCGGGTTGTATATTTTGAAGGTTTTTGAACGCAAGGAGCAAACAATTGGTAGCCGAATAACCATAGGGATTGTGATGAGGGAATAATTTGACGGACACTCGAGAGTAGCGGCAGTTCTGTTCGCGAAAGAAACCCAAATGTCTGATCCAATTCGTCTTTGGACGGTTTTAGAGGAATGAAATTTTGTAAATGAACATACCGGGGAATGCCGGTCACGAATTAAGTCCATAAAGCAAGACCTAGTAGTTGGAAGAATGACTGGTTTGAGTGGAGGGCAAACGAGTTGTTTATTTGTTTGCGGGAATTGGCAATCCCGGACGTCGCTATCTGACATCATAGAATAGGCTGACAGATCTTTGGTGAGGAAAAGTTAAGATGGTACGGTGGGTAAATAAGATCGATAGACATTAGAGTTGTTTTGGTAGGGTGTTGGGAAAGGTTGAAATTTATATACGTCATAAGTGAGTACATCGAAAAATGGTACAATTATGAGGTATGTGTAAGGGCGTGGTCCATGTACCGTCCAGGTGTATTCTAGAAATTAGGGGTAATTAGTGTGGTTGAGTGGGAATAGGGGTGATAATTTTAATTGTGTTTGGGCGGTGTGAATCAAGGACTGAAGTGTTTCCCATGGTATTAGGCTGGAAAGAGTGATTTTTCCATGGGCTGAATATGTAGTCTGAATATTTTCGAATGTATTTTCTAATAGAACGCGACTAATCTGGTCGGTTCCCAGGACATTTTTAATAGATTCCTGAACTTTACTTTCAAACGTTTTTAATTGGATTTTTATCTGAATGAGGTTGTTTTTAATTCTAGCAGGGGGTTGCAAATTGATAAAAAGGTCGGCGTGCCCTTTCAAAAATTTACCTTCTGCAAGCTTTTCTATAACAACTCCGGTAGAAATTTTAATGCTAGGGCTACAAGAGTAAATAATTTGGAAAATTATAAGGGGGACAATTTTATTCATTTCTACGCCTTAGATTATACGAAGCTGGGGGTGGCCGTATGGATACTTGTGTTTGTGGACAAGGGGTCGGCCTCGTTTTGGTGGCAATGGGGGTCGACCATTAAGCTCCGATTCTGAGCGAGTTCGTTTCTTATGTGAAGGTTCTAGTTCACGTGGTTGATACATTTGCAGGCGGTATGTAGGGTCCGTGCGTCGATCATCAATCGGTGAGGGTGGTGACCGAGGAGATGGTGGAGTTGGAGGAGATGGTGAAGTTCCACTGAGTGATCCTCTCGAAGGAGTTTCACCAGGGTCTGGGTCCGATGGGACTCTTGGTTCTGGGGCCTCCTCGTGTTCAGAGATTGGCTCGAGTACTGGTGGTATTACGAGGTACCAATCTTTGTCATGGGTAGTGGTTCCCGCGGTGGCCACTTCAGTTTTTTTATCCCTGCTCGATTTGTTAATACCTTGACCTTTCGAAGGATAGGCGGCTCGAACGCCTGGCAGCTGTTTTTTAGGAAGGTGTTGTTCGGCAGCTATCTTCAAATCGTCAGCGTGAATGATCTTTAGCTTGGAATGATCCCGGAGGTCGAGGATTTCATAACGATTTTTTCCGAGGTTTTACATAATCCTATATGAGCCATCCCATTTTGGGTATAATTTGCGATGAGCACCTGGCGGTTTCACGCTCTTCAGATAACATCGCATACTGACGATTATAGTCCGTTGACGGGGATGATGCCTATGTTGCTCTTGCTCCATCTGTTGGTTTCGTTGGTCTAGGGCATAGCGGATTATGTCAAAAATCTTGAAAGATCGTTCAGCTAGTTGCTGATTTGCTTCTGCCATCTCGGAAGATGTTAGAACTGCCGGGTCGATTTGGTCGGGCAAATCAAAAGGTAGACGCTTGTCGTAGTGATAGAGGACGAAATGAGGGGTGTCCCCGATGGACACATTATAGCCATTGTTGATGGCTATTTGTACCATGGGAAGGGAATCATCTCATATACGGGAGGATGTATCGACAACGTGGCCAAGGGCTTCTAAGATCTTTCGATTGTGCCTTTCCACTAAGCCGTTTGCCTGCGGATGGTATGCCACAATGTGTGTTTTTAATTTTATACATGTTACAGAGTGATTCGAACAGTTTGGACGTGAAACTAAGAGCGTTATCCGAAATTAGGATGGAAGGAGTAGTATGATTCTGGATGACGCGTTCCACTAGGGCTCTGGCCACAGTTTCCGAGGTCTGGTCTGGAATGGCAGCTACTTCGCTGTAACGCGAGAAGTGGTCTGTAAACACACTGATGTACTGGTTTCCCTTTGATGTTTTGGGGAATGGTCCCAGTATATCCATTCCAGTTCTTTGCCAGAGCCTTTGGCATACTGGATATTTATGCATAGGAGCTGTGGATAGTACGTGACTTTGTGCTTTAAACATGACGGATATTCAGCGATGTATTGATGTACCTTTCTGTTCATTTTGGGAAAATGGTATCGCTCCAAAAGACTCTTGATGGTGCGATCCGGACCCATGTGGCCATACAAAGGTGAGTCGTGACAGAGTCCAATGGCTATATCGACGAGATCCTTTGGTATCTCCACGAGGTCGTTTCCATCTTCGTTCCGAAAATGTACGAGCCCGTCTTTGAGGTTGTACTGTTCTTTTACCTTCGATGGTTCCTTTTGTTCCAGGCGCGCCCGAAGGTTTTGGGTGTGTTGGTCCTGTTGTTGGGAGTATTGCAGACACTCGTAGTCGAACACAGGAAGAATTCCTATTTTATTTACCTGGGCGTCGGGCTTGAGTCTCGACAATCCGCCTGGAATAACTTGAAGTTTTCCCGGTTTGTATACGATTTTTGCGGCAAAGTCCTGTATCAACAGAGCCCATCTACTCAACCGTCCTTCAAGTGCTCAGCCTCTGAATTGACTTCTGAATGAACATGGAAGAATTTAATGGGGTTTATATATCCCGATTCTACTAACATCATTATTATATGTTGAAGAGGCTGCATTATTTTTGCGCAATGTTTGAAAATAAAGTAAATTTTTTTGTTATGACAATGGGTAACATAAACAGGATATAGGAGGAGGAAGTCATATTTTTAGCTTAAACCACATATTTTTAGATCTGCTGTTTTTCCTAATCCGCCTAGTTAATTAGAACGTAAATTGAATCATGCATTCTTATATTAAGATATGCATATGGGCAAAAATTAAAAGTTTAAGGCAAGACTTGACTTCATCTTTTATAACGAAGAGAGGCTGCATTTAATCTAAAAAATGATTAAGAATTTTGAAAGAATAAGTCACCAATTATTTGGCAAACAGGAAGCAATTCCAAAATTTATTCCAACGAACGAAAAAATAATAATAAAAAATAATAATAATAATATCGCTGAGTGTATATTCCTACATGGCGACACAATGCCGTGTCGGACATTTAGTACAATCTAAGTACATCACTAAGTACGGTGTAATTTTGGTTTATTACAATTATGATTATAATTACCAATCAAATTCACATTCACTTATTATTGTTAATTACAATTCCATTAAAGTACATTAATTACATTATAAATTATTATCATTAATTACAGTATATATATATATATATATATACACGATTGTATACAAAGTTTTGTCCGATGAATAAACGCTGATATTCTTGTAATTATGAGGTCTATGGCTACTGAAATTCGGTTGATTTATTTAATATATAATTCTCGTGCTTCGAACACTATGCGTAGGCTATGCGTAGGCTAGGCGCTACATAGCGCCTAGCCAACCCAACCGTCAGCCATCATCATTTTCTCTTCATTCATTTCTCGCTGCATTTATCATTTATTGCTTATTTTTAAGCATGGAATTTGAACGAAGAGACGTACGTAAGCTGATTTATTTCTTCTGGAAACGTGGAATGTCACCTGCAATCATAGCAGAGATAAATTCGACACTTGGTGCTGAAACAACAAATGAACGTACATGTCGTCGGTGGGTGGCTCAATTCAAGGAAAACAATTTCAGTGTCGATGATAAACAACGTTGTGGTCGACCATCACTGGATTTGAACACAGGTATACAAAACTTTCTGGATATAGAGAAGTATGCTACGACTAGGAGTATTGCATTAGAACTGGGAGTTTGTCACAGAACAATTCAGCAGCATCTTATTCAGATGGGGAAACGTTATTTATCTAATCGATGGATTCCACATTATTTAACTGTTGAACAAAAGGCAAACCGTGAACGAATATGTTTAGAGTTGTTGGAGAAATATGCTGCAAATGATTTCTTGGGACAATTAATTACAATGGACGAAGTTTGGATCTATTGGGACAATGATGGCAGCTATCACCATATGAGTTGGAGAGGAGATGGTGATATCCCAAATGTGGAAGTTCAACGGACGTTGACCATTCGTAAACATCTGCTCTCGGTATACTGGGACTGCAAGGGTGTTCTCCTTTTGGAGGTATTGCCACGTGGACAAACAATAATGCTGATATTTAGTCAGCATTTAGATCGCTTGAAGGTAGCAATTCAGCAAAAACGTCGGCGACTAGTTAATGGGGGATACCACCATCTTCACTACCTCCATGATAACGCGAAGCCTCATACAGCTGCTAAAACTGTTCAGAAACTGCGCGATCTCGGTTTTACAGTATTGCCACATCCACCATATTCACCAGACCTCGCACCGTCTGATTTTTACCTTTTCTCCCCACTTAAATCTTCAATTCGTGGTAGGAAGTTCTCATCTGCGGAAGAAATTCACGCTGTTCTAGATGCCTGGATTACCGCTAAACCACGGACATTCTTTGCACATGGCATCAGGAAATTGCCAGGAAGATGGCAAAAATGTAATGCAAATGAAGGCGATTACTTTGAACATCTTTCTACCACTGAAGATTACTTATGTTTGGTTTTATTGAATAAATTTTATTTATCGGACAAAACTTTGTATACAATCCTGTATAGCACACCGGACAAAAAAATTAGTCCCCCTAATAGCACGATAGTAGGAGTTCAAGGTCACAGAGGGCGCTGATGTAGCATTGGTAGTGACAAGTAGCGGTGACGTAGCACACAGGATCAGATCTGTTTTCGTGAGGTGGTGAAGAGAAAGTGTGTGTTGGATATAGTCTGGCAAAATGGGTCGTGAGGCAGACGTTACTCAGTGGCAAAAAGGAGCCATCGTGTTTGGCAGAGCCCACGCACAAAATGTCTGAAGTAGCCCAATTTTGTTGTGTGTCAACGCGTACTGTCCAGCGAGTTTACAAAGAGTGTGTAGTTCGCAATCAACTGACAATCGACGGCGTAACTGTGGCCGGAAAATAATTCTCGACAATAGGGCCGCTGCCATGTTTCTCGTCTAGTACTGCAAATCGTTTTCAAACCAGAGAACAATTGCTCCAAGAAACCAATGAGGTTCTCCAGCGACCAATTTCCGAACGAACATTGCGACGAGAACTGCATGCGATGGACATCTGGAGCAGGGTACCACGGAAGAGGCCGCTGTTAACAGCAAGTCACAAATTGGCACGTTATAAATGGGCTCAGAGGCACAAAAACTGGACTGCGGCAGATTGGAAACGTGTAATTTGGTCCGATGAGTCCCGTTTTTGTTTGTTCTCCAATGATGGGAGGCGACGAGTACATCGCAGGTCCAATGAAGCCTTTAATCCTGAATGCGTCGAAGGTGTTGTTCAGGCTGGAAACAGAAAGTGAAGCGCAGGACTCTGGCGGAACTTCGGGACCGGCTGATGAACGAGTGGCAGCAAATCGATGATGTTCAGTACATGCACAACCTCGTAGAGTCTCTGCCTCGCCGGATTCGTGCGGTTATCAAGACCAGAGGCCCGTCACACGTTATTAGGTACATTCTGAGAGGGGTGACTAATTTTTTGTCCGGTGTGCTTATATATATATATATATATATATATATATATATATATAGCATAACACATGTGATAATTGTTTTATAAATTTGCATTCGAGCGAGAGGAAATTTATTTTTAATTCAGAAGTGCTTTGCTTCCGCGGTGGTTAGCAGAATTCGAACACTCGCATAAATATTTATGAGATTGCGAGAAATTAATTAATTTTAAGAAAAGAAGATAAAAAGAATACATGTGGACGTATGTACATGTGCGTATGAATTGAACAACAGATAAATCGCGCTATGCGAGTTTGGTCCCTATGTAAAAATTAATAATTGAATATAAAGATCATGCAGGAATTATTCAGTTTCACACACACACACACACACACACACATATATATATATATATATATATATATATATGTTAACCCCTCCGTCTATGGCCCTGGGTGGTTTGAATCGACGGGGGTTCTGGTTGGGAGGCAGCAAAGGATATTTCTTCTATAACATTCTAATTCTTTTATCTCACTATAGGGTCGACAGTTGTTAATTCTTCTCTTTCTATAATACTCTGATACTTTTTCTGATACTAAAATTATCGACTTTTCTTTTATAACTTATCGACTTTACTGACTAAGTTCTTCTGAAGAGAGCCCAACTCGAAGGAGAAAATAAAAAGTTTCTCTTACTGTAATTTACTTCTAAAAAATGTACAGGTAGTGCTATGAATTTACAGCGGTAGAGGTTCGACCTCTTTCGACCATGGCTCAGGCCGGAATCTAAAAAAATTAAGTAGGCAAGGGGCCTCTGCCCCCTACCCCCAGCGAGGTTGCTAACAAGGGAGTGTCGTAATATTGACCAAAGAAGAGTGCAGTAATGAAGAGATTTTACAATTACATGTATCATAAAGTCTAAATGTTGGGGGAATGCAGTTGAAGGTTAAGTTCCCCCCTTTTAAACACATGATCAGATGTTTGAAAGATTCCAAATAAAAATTAAAAAAGTAAAAATAAAAACTAATCAAATTTTTCGCCGAGTCTACATTTCTGAAGGCGATATCATTTCGTAGTAGTTCATAAGTACAGTCTAAGTACATCATTGAGTACGTATTAATTTTGGTTCATTACAATTACGATTACAATTACCAATTAATTCATATTCACTTATTATTGTTAATTACAATTCCATTTAAAGTACATTATTACATTATATATTAAATTATTATCATTAATTACAGTTTCATTAAAGTACATTACATCAATTACATTATATTAAAGTATTACATTTAATTACAACTTTAGCAAATTCTTAATTAACATATCTACTACTGAAGTAATCTAAATAGGTGATACAATTGCTATAATGAAGGGGAGTTAACCGTTTTTCTATAATTTAAAGGGGATTAACAACAATGTTATATATTTATAGTTAACAATAATTACGCCAAATTATGTCAAATATTATTAGAACCAGGTTGGTTATCAGAGTTTGAAAGTCTAATTAGCCAGCGATGAGGAAAGCGGACAAAAATACGGTGTACTTTTCATTGGAAGTATACGGACATTTATGATAACGTACTACATAAGTAATATAGAATTTGAATGACAATTAGGTAGAAATAGTAAGTACAAGTAATGAGAACGGGGATAACTATGTGACGTAATCTGATAACGAACTAGTGGCCAAGCAGGGAAACAATACAGTATATTATAATAATATAACTTACAACATAACACCTTTTGTTATAAATTTGGCACTGAGCTGGCCATTATCATGCTAACAGACATAAACAGTGAAGTTAACAGCAACAGTATGGTAACATGCGGACGATACAAAGATCAGCAGAAAAATCAGCGATGCAAATGAAGTGGAGGCCTTGCAGAGGGACACAAACAAAATATACAAATGGTCAGAAGACAACAATATGACCTTTAACACCGACAAATTTCAGCTCTTGAGATATGGTAGAAATGACGAAATTAAACAGACTGCATATTATGCTCCAGATAGACAGATAATTCAGAGAAGCACAGAAGCGGTCGACTTGGGGGTAATAATGACCGAGGATGCCAAATTCGAGACACAAAATTAGATAGCAATAAACAAAGCAAAAAGAGTCGCGGGACAGGTATATACTAATAACGTTCAAAAAGGAGGTACACAACCAATGATTTCCCTGCTGAGAACACTGATCATACCAAAACTTGAATACTGCTCAGTTTTGACGTCCCAATATAAAAAGGAAGAAATTAATAAATTAAAAGAAACGCAGAGACATTTCACAGCCAATATTGATGGCTGCAAAGCACTCAACTACTGGGAAAGACTACGTAAACTAAATCTGTACTTCCTGGAAAGAAGAAGAGAGAGGTATACCATAATCTACATATGGAAAATGATCGTAAAACTAATACCAAACTTCAAACTAAACCCAATTACCATCCAAACAACACTGGAAAATAGGAAAGGCAGAATGTGTAGTGTTCCCAAATTAAAGGCCCGACAAGGGACCTCCTCATCACTGAAGGAAAATAGCTTGGTTGTCAGGGGTCAAGACTTTTTAACCAGCTTCCTAAGGACCTCTGAAACGTTACAGGGGTCAAAGTTGAAGTCGTCAAGAGAAGACTAGATGCCTGGCTCAGGACGGTACCAGATCAGCCGAGTGAACCTGGCTATGTACGGTGGAGAGCGCAAGAGAGCAACTTGCTCCTCCACCAAGCCAGTCCTAGAGGCTGAGCCACCAGCTTGACCTTCGTGTAAAGAGAGACCGATGCACGAAACCGCAACGAGGTGTGTATATGTATATATATTAGAGTGGAGTGAAAAAAAATTTTCTTTCATTTTTTCAGCGATATGTTTAAATGTTGCCTATTGTACCCAACATATAACATAAAATATTTCTGCATTTCAAGCATGTTTTCAAGTCCCGCAAGCGGTCTCAATATTATACGATTTACTGATTTTCTTATCGTACATCTGGCAACAGGCCGCTGTGATTGCCAACTCAGTCAATAGACAGTAGACACGAGTCATTCATAAGTGTCATTTGAGCTGTAGTTGTGTGAGGTCATGCGCCACACACTTCTGTAATTGACTGTGCATTATTGAACTTTGTCTTTTTCTAGCAAAGTTTTTTATACTGTCCAAGTACAATGGATACAAAGAAGGTTAAAACCCGCGGAAAAATTGCTTGTCCTGTGTTTTTAGGTTCAATCAGTGAATTTAAAAGCAATACTTTGCCAACACTAGGAGATGTAATGCAATACTACACGTGGCTTCGACCTGAAATGACATCTGAAGGTGGGAAGGCACCATCTTTGAGAGACATTTGTGAGCCTGTAGCAGTTGCCGTTGAAACACTCTGGCAAAAAGCTTCTATTCCCACCATTGCTCACAGAAGTGTAGTTGATAAGGTTAAGGATTTCCAAGTGAAATACAATAAGCTTTTGAAAAGATATAAAAACAGGCATATGATTAAGAGCTACTCTGCACAAGTAACAAAATTTAGAGATGAAGGTAATTCTAAGCTGTTTGACCTTGCTGCCTGTAAGTGCAAACAGTTATCTATGTGTGTTTGCGCTAAAGACCGAAAAGTTCCTCTTGATGAAAGGCTATTTCTGACAGATCAGCGAGCAGAAAGAAAAATGTGTATCGCAGGAGTTGATGTGATGAAAACAAAGAAATTGAAAGAAAATGAAAAAAAGGCTTGTTGCAGAAATGGACAGAAAGACGAAGTCACAGGAAAAATCTGAGGATAGTAATCAATTATCATTTGAAGTGATTGAAAGCAGTTCTGATTGTTATGATAATACAAGTGAATCAAGTGACTCTAAACGAAGTAAGCATCGGAGAATCTTAGTCACTGTCATACATGAAAAAAATTATTCAGTAGTATCTATTTTGATGGTCGGAAGGATCAAACCACAGCACAAGTGAAGAAAGCTCACAAATTTGTCCGCCAAGCTATTTCTGAAGAATACATAACTCTAATAAAAGAGCCTGGCTCCAAGTACATAGGCCATGTGACTCCTTCATCAGGATCAGCCAAGGATACGGCTGAGGCAATCATGAATTTTCTGCAAAGAAATGATTTTGATATCAGTGCTCTTATCGTTGTGGGTTGCGATGAAACAATCATCAACACTGGCGAGAAAGGAGGTGTGATACGGAAACTTGAGGAACATTTAGAAAAACCGTTGCAGAGAATGGTGTGCTTACTACATACGAATGAACTACCATTGAGACATCTGATGCATCATCTGGATGGCGGTACTCGAGGTCCCACATCTTTCACAGGTACAATTGGTAAACAGCTAGTTAATTGTGAAACCATGCCTCCTGTCAAATTTAAGTCAATCAATATCATCTTACCTGAACAATTGGACGACGTTGTTGACCTGAGTAGTGATCAAAAGTATCTGAAAGATATTTGCAGTGCTGTTTCATGCGGGAAGGTCACGTCCAGTCTAGCTAACCGTAACCCAGGTCCAATTTCTCATTCTAGATGGCTAACCACAGCAAACCGAATCCTTCGTCTGTACATCGCTTCCGCAGTACCATCTAAGAAGCTCATCATATTGTCTACCTTCGTTGCAAAAGTATATGCTTCGTGTTCGTTCTCTATGAAGATCATTTCAGATTGTACGTTTGGAGCAAAACATCTATCTATTTTCTATGATTGAAAAGTGTCGTAATTTGCCGAATAATTTGAAAACAATTGTTCAACCTGTCATCCAAAGAATGCTCACTTTGCACACCCTGAGAATTTGATTCTGAGCATGATTACCGACAACCGAAAGCATATTCGCGAGCTAGCAATTAGAAGAATAATGAAAGCCATGGAAACTTCTGATGCAGCTGTCGGTATTCGACACTTTAAGGGACCAAAGTTGCACTTTGAAGCAACTGACTACACCGGCATGATGGACTGGAGCTCCACGGAAAGGTTTGAGCCTCTACTCACTAAGCACCTGTCCAACGACTATCTTCGGAGTTTGATCTCTGGAGGAGAATTAAATATTGAGATAACAAAATATCCCTGCCACACACAATCAGTTGAACGAGGGGTGAAACTGATAACAGAGGCATCGGCGGCTGTATGTGGTGAAATAAATCGTGACGGATTTATTAGATCAACAATTCAGTCTAGAAAACTTATGCCAAAATTTGAAACTAAGTCACAATACAAATTAAACAAATAAAGAAGTGGATCTGATAAGATATATTTAGAAGAGAATGTGTAATATATATTCTATTATATATTAGATATATTTCCTACATGGTTGGGTGGATGGGTGGCAAAGGGTGGAGCTCGATATGCAACTACCTCCTCGTGGTGAGTTCTGGGTGATTGCAATAGAAAATTGTTGCAATCAGCGAAGAAGTGTATTTTTAGAGTATATTTCGTATTTACATACTCATATAATAAATAAAATTATTTATATAAACGTGAAAAACAGAAACCACAATAACTGAGAATTTTCACTCTTATACTAGTTTTGAGTGAAACTTCAAGTTCACTGCGGGACCTGAAGATAAATAAATGTCAGGCTAAAAATTTGAAAGTATTATTCTTTTACCTAGTCGCAACGTTCGCACTTATCGCCGAACCAAAAGAAAAAAAAGAAGCTTTTCACTCCACCCTTTTATATATATATATATATATATATATTATATATATATATATATATATACACTTGTAGATTTACTTATAGGCAGAGACCTGCTTAGGGCGTCAAATTTTGTCGTATTGCACCCTACATAGGGCAAAGAAAACAAAAACAGAAAATAAATAACTTATAAGTACTAACAAATTATGATAAATGGATTCACAAATAAGTTTTAAAATAAAAAAAGAAGAGCAGCCTCTTTTAGCAAACTAGAGATATCAAATGCCACAACGATAAGGCATTTTAATTCCTGCCTAGGGGCGGAAAAATGCTAAGCACGCCTCTGTATATGTATAATATATATATATATATACAGGGTGTCCCATAAGTCCGGCATCATAGGAAAAATAATAAAAAAGGCAAAACAAAAGCTTTTACTTACAGAACGTATTCAATATGTCCACCATTTTTTCAATACACAAATTCAGACGTGATACCCATTCAGCAAGCACACGGTGAATGATGTCAGGAGTAATGGTGTTACATGCCCCAATAATGCGCTGCCACAAATGTTCAGCATTCCTAATTTTCTCTGCGTATACCAGCGCTTTCAAGTGGCCCCAGAGATAAAAATCTAGTGGCGTGAGTTCCGGGCTTCTAGCTGGCCATTCCACAGACCCTCGACGTCCTATCCAATGACCAGGGAATTGTTGGTACAGGTATTCCCTTACTTGGGTGCTGTAATGTGCAGGAGCGCCGTCTTGCTGGAACCATGTTGGGAAATTTCCTTCTTCGTTCAAGACACTGGGAAATGCTTCTTCCTTGAGCATACGTAGGTAGGTGCCTCCAGTGACATATTCACCGAAAAAGAGGGGGCCTATGATGCGATCCTTCTAAATGCCACACCATACCATCACCCGAGATGCACCTTGTTCCTTTGAAGAGGTATACCAGTGAGGGTTGTTTTGAGACCAGTAGCGGGTGTTCTGTCGTTTTACCTCACCATTTCCATAAAAATCAGCCTAGTCACTGAACAGAATGGTGGACGGGAAATTGGCATCCCGAGCATAAGAAAAATATGAATTATGGTTTGTAGAAATAGAAAAATATGAATTTCTCCTATGATGCCGGACTTATGGGACACCCTGTATATATATATATATATATATATATATATATATATATATATATTAGGGTGGAGCCAAAATATGAATTTTAGAATATCAATTTGGAATACCTAAGAAAAGTTGTAAATGACGCTAATTTAAATGTCCACCAAATTTGAACTAGCTGCTGTTTCAGTAAGAGGCTCCCCAATGACCTTAAAAAACCGTCACATTTTGAGCCTCAGTCACTCAGTTTTCCTAAAGTGCGTGCAGTGACGAGATATTTTACACTTTAGCTTAGCCTATTAGTATAACTACTTAACCGTTTTTGCATGCATAAATATTTATTTCTTGTAATTCTCTGATTTAATTACATTAATTCTATTTTTTCAGAAATATTAAAATGGATAAAAAGTAAAGACAAGGCAGTGTGGTATATGCCCAGTTTTTGGCGCTGCTAAAGAACTAAATAGCAATAGGCTTCCAACCTATGAAGAAATGTCTAGACATTATTTACAGGTAAGAGCTGACACAAAGTTCACTAATAATAACAAAGATCCTGCAGTCTCTGACATATTAGAAAGAGTTGCTTTAGATATTGAAAATATTTGGGTAAAGGCCTCAATTCCAACAGTTTATCACAAAAGAGTTTTGCAGCTTATTCGCTCCTATCGCTCCTATTCGCTCCTATCCTGTCATTGTATTAATAATATTTGTCATATGGACTATAGTCTGCCAATAAACCTTTTCATTTTAATTTTCATTTTCAAATATATGGTGTTGATAAAGCCATACAAAGGAAGAAAAGGAAACCAAAATTATATTATCAAAACAAATTACAGTTGTTCAGAGAAAAAGCTAAAAATTTATTTGATATTGCTAGCTGCAAATGTGAGTTTGATTCATGTCACTGTGACAAAACTAAAAAGGTTCCTCGCATTGAGCAAAAGTTTCTCACTGATCAAAGAGAAGATAGAAAAATGGCAATTGGGAACAGAGATAAAATAACAACTGAAAAACTTAAAAAGAACATGAAACGAAAAGAAGTGGAACTTTCTCGAATTAGCAAAAGCATTTCAACTAATGATGATGCTGTAGGCCTAGGCCTTGATTCTTCTGATTCAGAGGGTGACATTTCAGCTTGCTCGGGGGAAAGAATCAAACCCAACCCACAAGAGCTGTTGATGATGTTAGACCGTCTAACTCGCATCAACAAATGAGAGTTAATTTAGGAAATGTTGCACAAGTTTGTAATAGATACGGCATATCTGACCGGGCAGGTGCATCTTTGGCATCTGCTGCCCTGCAAGATGTTGGTCTAATAGGAAATGAGGATACCTCCCTCGTAATTGACGGGTAAAATTAGAAGAGAAAGGACGAAAATATGGCGTAAAATGCAACAAGAAGATAATGAGGAACACTTAAAAGCTCTATATTTTGATGGAAGAAAAAATAAAACTAAATGTCATGTCAAGCAAGGCAAAAAATATTATTACAAGTCGGTCATTGAAGAACATATAACCTTAGTAAGAGAACCAGGGTCTTGCTATGTTGGTCATATTGCACCTGTCTCTGGTACTGCTCATGGTATTAAAGATTCATTAATTCAGTTTTTATCAGAAAATTTTCAAAACATTGATGAACTGGTGGCTATTGGATGTGATGAAACTCCTATAAACACAGGAAGGCATAATGGAATTATTAGCCTCTTAGAATTGGCATTAGGTAGACCTTTGCAGTGGCTAATATGTCAATTGCACGCTAACAAACTTCCACTTCGCCACTTGTTATATCACACTGATGGCAGCACAACAGGGCCTCATACTTTCTCTGGAAGAATTGGCAAAGCACTGAAAAATTGTGAACAACTTCCAGTTGCAGGGTTTGATAAAATTGAAGCTGATATATCATACAGAGCAAATGAAGACTTAAGTACGGACCAGAAGTATTTGCTTGAAATCTGTAAAGCTGTGTGCTCAGGTAAATGCTCTCAGGATTTGTCTGCAAAAAATCCAGGAACTTTATTTCATGCAAGGTGGATAACTACAGCAAATCGAATTCTACGCTCATACATTGCTAAAGATAAACCATCAGAACCTTCGTGCATTAGCAACATTTGTAATGAAAATTTATGCTCCAATGTGGTTTACCATTAAATCAAAATCTTCATGCATAGAAGGAGGAAAACTTGTCTGGGAAACCATTTCAAGATCAAGATACCTTCCACTTGAGCTGAGAAACGTTGTAGATTCTTTAATACAACGCAACGGTTATTTTGCTCACCCAGAGAACCTATTGCTCTCCATGATCACCGATGATTAGGAGCACATCAGAGAGCCGGCAATTCGAAGAATTATGCTTGCAAGAAGCAAAACACAAAAGGAAATCCAAAAGTTTACGATACCAAGGCTGAACTTTGGAGCAAAAAGAATACATTGATCTTATTAACTGGAAAGAAGGGCGATTAAGTCCTCCGCTTTTGCAGCAATTAACGGAGAAGGAATTGAGAGAGAGCTCGCTTCCAAAAGTCAGATTTTGGAGGCATACTTGGGATCCCATGTCACACACAGGCCGTAGAAAGATGTATTAAGCTAGTAACAGAAGCAGCAGCTACAGTTTGTGGAAAAGAACGAAGGGATAGATTCATTCGAGTGAGACTGGAATCAACAAACATAATGCCATTTTTCAATACTAACTCACAACATAGTTCGATAAGCAGGAAAAGGAATAAGACTTAGACGAAAGTCCATAATAAGGTTGGGTGGTTGGGATGGGCTAGGCTGGAACTCGATGTGCAGCTACCTCCACGTGGTGAGTTCTGTGTACTTTGTATATATATATATATACACAAAGTAGCTGAATGCTGCCACAAATGTTCAAATTAGGAAGCGAGTTTTTGCCCTCGCTGGGGACCCTGAACAATTAATTCAAGCGACATCAAATTTTGAGTGAACATTGACAGTAGCCCTTTGACAACTTTTGCAGGTATTCCAATTCGATATTTGAAAAAAAAAATTTTTGGTCCATTTTCACTCCACCGTAATGTATATATGGGTGATCCAGAGCAATGGGACCCAAAAGAAACCCCTGTAACTCTTAAAGTATAAGTCCTTTTATAAAATCATACGCATCATTCGAAAGAGGATAGTTACAAGTTTGTACAAGATTGTATAGGTTTTGACAATACAAGACAAGATAAGATACAAAACAAAATAAAAGTGTTAGTTAAAACTAACCCTTCAAGATGACTGCATGGACTGTGGAACAGCTGCGTTTCATAACTGAGCAATATTATGAGCATGGAAGAAGTGTAGTTTCAGCTCAAAGATCTTTCAAGACAAATTTTCAGATGTCAAAATCACCTTCTAAGAGCTGAAACTACACTTCTTCCATGCTCATAATATTGCTCAGTTATGAAACGCAGCTGTTCCACAGTCCATGCAGTCATCTTGAAGGGTTAGTTTTAACTAACACTTTTATTTTGTTTTGTATCTTATCTCGTCTTGTATTGTCAAAACCTATACAATCCTGCACAAACTTGTAACTATCCTCTTTCGAATGATGCGTATGATTTTATAAAAGGACTTATACTTTAAGAGTTACAGGGGTTTCTTTTGGGTCCCATTTCTCTGGATCACCCTTTATATATATAGTGTATATATATATATATATATATATATATATATAGAGAGAGAGAGAGAGAGAGAGAGAGAGAGAGAGAGAGAGAGAGAGAGAGAGACGAGTCCAAAAAATTAGCAAACTTAAATTTTCAATGAAAATTTAAAGTTTTGGGATAAAAATTAAAGTCATATGATAGTATTTTTTAGTATATTTGACTTAAGAATTAACAATTTGACATACAAAAGATAATAATATTGTTTAGTGTACATATTAATACTTTGTGAAACATCCATTGGTTTACTTTAGCAAAGAGATTCGCTTTGGCATAGAATGGACCAAAGTCGGACATGAAGATTGAGTGTCCGACGGGGGTTGGTTTAATGGGTCGGGTTGTTACTAGAAAGCCGCCTTTTGCAAGTCTTGGAGTGACCATTCTTTGTGATTTATGCCAAATTCAAACATCCTAATTCTTCGTCGCAAAAGAGGCTTTTTGGTAGCAACCCGACCCATTAAACCAACCTCCCTCAAACGTCTCTTCGCTGTTAAAGTAGAAATGATGCTATTGCGTGATGCATTCACTTCAGTTCTATTCGAACGCTAGTACTCTTTCTGTTGCATTTGCTCAATAAAATCATGTATTTGTCTTCAGTAGTATGACCGCAAAAAGGTAGAGTGCAATCGCAATGCAATGTTGATCAATTGTTATAAGGTGTCACCCCTCACCCTCCCATGGGTGCCAACCCCTCCCCCATGGGTGCCACCCCCACAAAATGGAATAGTGTATGCAAGCAAAGGGTAGTGGTTTATCCCCAAGCTGCATGAAGGGGAGTGAGGTTTTACTCCCAAACCTTACCTAAGAGAGAGGAGAGGAGGAGAGATGTTCTTGCAGGCATGTCGCATTGCTTAATGAACGCTCTTGACCTCCGCACTTGGCTTAATCAGCCAGTTGGCTTCGAATGCTTTATATATATATATATATATATATATATATATATATCCAAGGCAATCCACTTAATGTGCCAATTAGTGCTAAAAATTAATTTTTATATGGTTGTATATACATTATTAAGAATTATAATAAATACGCCATTCGTTAGTGCTAAAAATAATTTTTTATGTTGTTGTGTATATATTATTAAGAATTATTATTATTATTATTATTATATTTAAAAATAAATAATTAAATTTATATTTCTCTGTATACATTATTAAGAATTATTATTACATTAAAAAATAAATAGATAAATACGCCATTCGGGAGTGCTGAAATTAATTTTCATATTGTTGTATATACATTATTAAGAATTATTATTATTATTATTATATTTAAAAAAAATAATAAAACTTATACTGCTCTACTATATACATTATTAAGAATCATTATTATATTTAAAAATAAATAGATAAAGCCATTCGTCAACACAAACTCAGCACTTCATGCTTTCGTGTATTCACACCTCGTCAGGAAATGAAGGCGAGACGGCAAAAATGTACCTATCATCCCATATTTAAACAAATCCCATTAGGTATATATATATATATATATATATATATATATATAAATGGGACCACAAAAAATTTCATCCACAAATTGAAACAATGAATAACTTTGAATAATTGTGAAGCTCGACTATTTATTTAATTTAATTTGGCCCTTTAGGCTTTACTGGGCTCTTATGCATAATCAGAAGAACTGTAATGATTCCTTCCGTGTATTCACGCCTTGTCAGGGACTGAAGGCGAGATTAATTTATACATTCTCGAATGAAAGAATAAATGCACGATTACTCCTTCCAATTATATGTGTTTTAAACGACTGCTTTAGAACTAACCACATGACACTAATATATATATATATATATATATATATATTCTTCCCCAATTAATGACATGTAAATTCACTTTGTTTTGGACTTATAGCGAACCGCGTTTAATCCTCAAATTTTTTAATAATTTGAGACAGGTGCGGGGGTTCAATATGGCCTTTTGAACGCACATTTTACCTGCCTCTTCTCGCTCTCTCTCTCTCTGTCTTGTACACGCACACACACACATATATATATATTAAAAAAAGTAATCGACCGCAATGCATCTACAAAATATGATGGGAGTCGAACCCCCGACCACAATAACTTCATAGGAAAACAGCATTACCAGATATCATTATTGAAAGTATGATACCACCTAGAATATTAATTACCAAAAGCAGCGGTAGTCGTAACCCCGACCACAAACCTTTCCAGTCAATATAATTAAGATTTTTTATTATTATTACTAACAATAGAATAATAAAACAAAATTATATCATTCTGCTTATTTAGTCGATTTATTGGAAATAAATCCATTTATTCGAAAATATATAGGAAATAAATCATGATGGCTTGATCCGAATAAAAACCACACATAAATTGGTTTTCATATATATATATATATATATATATATATATATATATATATGTGTATATATATATACAGTATATATATATATATATACACACACAGTATATGTATATATATATATATATATATATATATGTCCACACACTGAAACATAGAACAGCCTTTATTAATAATTAAAAAAATACATTCGTTTTAAATGTCTTGATTAACTGCGAAGCTCTTGTCAAAACTACAGTCAAATCTATTCGTGTGTGTATGTATATGTATATATATATATATATATATATATATATGATACACACAGACCGTGCATGGAACAAGGAACGCTTCTGGGAAAATTAAATCCACTATAGTCCGAATAAGTAATGGTAAATGACAAACACTAGTTTTTTTTCATGATGTTAGCCCAACGTGGGCAACATTATGGAAAACAAAAACTATAGTGTTTGTCATTTACCATTACTTATTCGGACTATAGTGGATTTAATTTTCACAAAAGAGTTCCTTGTTCCATGCATGGTCTGTGTGTATCATGAAAGAACCTCAGAGGTCCATTCTGAGTTGAATCCCATATATATATATATATATATATATAAGCAGCAGCCACGATTTACAACTTCAAAAGTAAAAAATTAAAATTTAAACTTTTAGACTTAAAAAGAGCTTAAGCCTTTAAAGGGCTTAATATCTCGCGAATTTTAATAAAAATAATCAAGAGACTTTCGAATTACTTTTAAAACACTTACAGCTCGAAAGTCTTTCCTTAATACAACTCAAATTATTTAAAACTGTTAAATTTATTCAATGACGATTTTAAAAACATTGAATTGACGTTTAAAATTTTTTATAAAATACATACTAATTAATGTTCAATTTTTATTTTGAAATTCAAGCAATTAAATAAGTTTTTAATTAAAAATTAAGGAAATTATCAATCACACGCCTACATTTAGGGTGGCCAACTTTTCAATTTTTTTTGAAAAGTATAGGTGATCGTGGTTTTTCCCATTATTTGGCACTATACTAGCACATTGGTACCATTTTTACAAAAATTTATCAATATTTAGGGGTCTCGCATCGACCTTGAAATTACTAGTTTTTTTTTAAAAATGCCTACTTTTTAACTTTTTACTGAATCAAGATAAATCATTAAGTAGGGATGTTTTCTGAATCCTCTTAATGAGAGAAGTCGTTTGGTGTGCCTGCCAATGTCATACGACTAACGGTTTAAAGGTTGTGCCTGTATACAGGTAATACCAATGTGCTAGTATAGTGCCAAATAATGGGAAAAACCACGATCACCTATACTTTTCAAAAAAATGAGTCACCATACCCGGGCGGAATGTATAATGTATATAGGTAATTAGAAAATGCACTATGCCTGTGCCAGGTACCTAACCTATTTCTTTTTTTGCAGATCATAACATTTTGAAATTCTGTCTGAGTTCCTCATCCTTTGTCATGGACAAATCGATGGCAACCATAACTGGAAGAACTCTTGAAGCTACAAATAGAGAGTCAACAAAAGAAAAGGCGAAAATAACATCGCTACCTTCTCTAAGATCGGCGTCGGAAATTTTTTTAGTTGGCCAACCGTCGTCCTCCATCAGTGGTAGCAAATTGCCAACAACACGGTAGGTTTTGCAATAATTCTTCAGTGTTATCCAGTACACTGCTAACAGGAAAGACGCATTCAAAGAAACCGTAAACAACGTCTTAAATTTTTGGAACATGGCCCGCATTAAAACAATCACAAAGCTCAACTGCGAACGGAAGCTAGAGGCATTGTGGAAAGAGTGGCACTTACTCCAAAAGAGCAGAAAACGAGAAACTGACGCCGGAGGAAAACGGCAGAAGTTTTCGGACAGTGTGGACAAGCTGTGGGATATCGGAGCATCTGACGCTGTCGAAGATATAAAGAAGAATCGACTGCTGTCCGACAAGCTGCAGGTCGAGAATCTGGCAGAGAGTACGTGGCTAAGAGAACTCCGGGACGCGGCGGTCAGCTTCCTGAGCACAGCTTCTGGTTTCGTCAGAGACGATTACCGGGAAGTGGCAGAGATCACGCTCCTGGTACTCGGGACACAACCACGCCGTGGCATTCACCTCATACGCCCAGGAGCCTACCACCACGCAAGATGGATGGCTAAAGTTAGTATTTTCAAACAAAAATAATCTAGAGATAAGTTTAAATGTTATTCAAAGATAAACATTTCATTATAACGCAAACAAAGTAATTGGTAACAATAAACCTGTCTTACTGTACTTACAATGGTGCCTATTCTGTTTCAGGTCATCTACTACACAAAACTGCTGATGTTCAGTAGGCAGCTGGAGCTCGACGCCGAGCTGGTCGACAAACTGCACAGGATCGTGGTGTGCATCGCTTTTCTGTACGTACCAGCTTGGTTGGCGGCCCCTGTAGCAGCTGATGCGCCGTTGAATGACCTGGTACTATAGCAGCGTTTTCTGAGGTATAGGGCCGCGAGGTGGCAGAAGCGTCACTGGCAGTGATGAGGCGGCACTTCTGGTATCTGAGGCCTCAGACCGTCATCTTCGCTCTATGCAGCAACAAGGTGGATGGCACTGTGAAGCAACAGATGGCAGAGAAGCTGTCCCACCTCCCTGTACCCAAAGACTTCACATACGAGAACGTCTCAGTCGACGAGATGACGCTACTCCCCGACCTGATCGACGAGTCTTCCTGGTTCTTATTTGCAGGTCTGAAGATGTATGGGACTTCGTGGCTCACCCTGCCAACTGATAAGTGGGACGAGAACGAGGACTTTTGTCGTCTGAAGGATGTGATCTCTAATCTCCAGGTCACCAATGACGTCGCTGAAAGAGGAGTCCAACTGATACAAGACTATGCGAACACGGTCACAAAGGACGAAAGGACGAGGCACAGCTGCAGGATCTTCTGCAAGTGGTGGAAAAGAACCGGAAAGAGCTCGGCGACTTCAAGAAGTCATCACTCGCCACGATGACATAGCACAGAGGGACAACGTTGCAGCCAGTGACGTGTGATAGTAGTCAATACAATGCAAAAGTGATTGTTTAAGTTATTGTTTCTTTCTTACTTATTTGTCTGCTATTTGCTGATTTTTTGAAAAGTATAGGTGATCGTGGTTTTCCCATTATTTGGCACTATACTAGCACATTGGTATTACCTGTATACAGGCACAACTTTTAAACCGTTAGTTTATGACATTGGAAGGCACACCAAACGACTTCTCTCATCAAGAGGATTCAGAAAACATCCCTATTTAATGATTTATCTTGATTCAGTAAAAAGTTAAAAAGTACGCATTTTTAAAAAAAACTCGTAATTTCAAGGTCGATGCGAGACCCCTAAATATTGATCAATTTTTGTAAAAATGGTACCAATGTGCTAGTATAGTGCCAAATAATGAGAAAAACTACGATAACCTATACTTTTAAAAAAAAATTGAAAAGTGGGCCACCCTAGTCTACATTTACTCGATTATGACATATTTGAAAACAATTGAAAAAAATCTGTGGGCTGCTTAAACTAATTCTGATAAAGACACACCATCAGAATCGGCATCGGCGCCCAATCAGGATTTCTCGACCAAACAAATGGGGCGTGAGATCGAACCTACGACATTTTGACTGGTTCAAAACCCGTATACATATGACATAGCCACGCCCGAGAGACATTGTCCAGCAATCAGGAAGCCTTCGAGTCGACGATTGGCCTTTGGATCTCGGGTTACAATTGGAGCGACGTGCCGCATATCTAAATGGGGCATTTTCAGCTCGGCACCATATTAGCTGATATTTTGTCCGTGAATAACCACGCAATACCAGCCGCCATAGATGCTGCCAGTCAGTCAGAACTCTATTGTTTACCAGACTTATATGAAGTTGGAAATCTCACGTAAGCCACAAACACACAAACACACACACACGTCAGCGGACATACACGTATAGACGAAAAGGGTTTGTCTTGGTGTTGCCTATCCCCCATTACAATTTGTACAGAAAGTTTTCAAACACCCTGTATATACATATATATATATACATTTTAACTGCAAACAACACACAGTATAATTAATGTAAAGAACGACGCTTGTGTAGAAGAACGTTCCGCACAAGATGAGGAGGGAGAACGAACAAATGAAAAATGAGGTAACCACCCGGGAATCGAACCCGGGATCTTCCGATTGCCGGTCAGATATGCTATCCACTACACCATGGGCCTCGATTAATCAGGAGTCGTATATATATATATATGAAAGAGTGATTTTTATAATGCGTTCCTTCAGGTCTGAAGTCAATAGGCTGATGCCCGGTGACGCCAGGCGATGCGTAGCATGCCCAGCTAGGATAAAGGTATTTCCGGCTCTGTAACTTAGTGTATTTGTACTCTATTAAGTACTTAGAGAGCGAATTTTCAAATTATTTTGTTTATCAAATAATTAGTAATTACGCAATAATTTAAAAACTAATTTGTGAAATGTGATTTACTCTGATTACCACTCTCGGTCTATATATATATATATACACACTCGTGTGTGTATATATATATATATATATATATATATATATATATATATATCATGTCATTCATCTCAGTGATTAATACGGTCCTACATTATATTAATCAAGAATCCTTTGCAATTGTTAATTATTTTTATAAAAATCCAAAACTTATCCATATTTTGACTCGTACCAAGAATGACTTACTGCATACTTGAAAGGAAGCGATTTCCAGAGGTCCTGGGCTCGAGACCCGGTAACGGCAGGCGAAGCGTAGCATGCCCAGCTAGGATAAAAGTACTTCCGGCTCTGTAAATTATTTTGTTTTTACTCTATTAAATATTTACAGAGTGAATTTTCAAGTTATTTTCTTCAGAAAAATGTATGAACAGGCCAAAAATAATTTTCAATTTTCTGCCTACAACCGTGCCTGCCCTTTTTCCTTAAAGGACTGATGAGGAACTCGATCGTGTTATAGAAACCTTTCGTAATAGTTTTGAAGAAACTCAATTCGGGGACGAGGATTTGGATACGGAGGTACAAGTTTTACTGCGCACTCAGCCCAGCGATTGTCTTATCATCGACGAAGTGATGTGAGTTTTTCTTTTGTGTGTGTGTGTCGGGGAAGAACACGCCATGTATCTTCAACAATTTATTAAATGATAGAGCCAAGAGGAATGTTTTATAAAATAGTACATACGGTAATAACGATTACAGTATACAACACAATTTTCGTAATATGTCCTTCCATATTTCTCACACATATAGGCGTGACATTGGCATAAATTTTTTATACATTATATATTTATATCCTACTTAAATTAGTTACAGAATTAGCATCTATTACATTTTAAATAAGCGACAGAACATAAGATTCGTCCTGAAACGCTACACAAACTAACATTATTGGTGACATTTTAGATTTTACCCTATTGTTGCAAGTACTCATTACATTATATATATATATATACGCGTAAAACTTCACACAATGCACCAAGTGCGTAAAGCACGTACAAACGGGAACCAATTTTTTATCTGGATGCATACCATTTCATCATTCCGTTTGGTGCCGCACAATTCAAAATTTTTTTTAACAATTTTGAATTCGTTCCCATGCGCCATATGCAAGAGAAATGAAAGGCAGTCCATCCCGCAAGTATTGCTATAGTACCCCTGTAATTGGTAAGGACTCCACACAATTTGGAGAATGTGCAATTGCTCGAGAAATTTTACAATAATAGCATCATTCCAAGGATGAACCCCCAGTGAGTTAAAATAGTACATTCGACCCCTATTTTTAAAATAGATGGCGATCTAATGAAGCCCTTCACCTCCGCTAACATCCGTATTTAAAATAAGTGCGCTGCAGTGTCTCGTAGTTGGAAGCTTCAGCGTTTCGTCCTTCGCAAACACACTGATAAATTTGGAGCGTATGATTCGGTCACTATTCATTACTCTCTGGAGTGTATTCGCATCCATTTTAAAAGTCTATGAGTGTACCTCTAAACCTATCGATCTCTATTAGGGCTTGTGATTCGAAGTATACTAGTACAGTAATATGCACGTCTAGCGGTTTGGCGAATTCCAATCTGACTGAGATGTTTCCACTCTGTTGTGAACTTAAGTACGTATTTATACTAGCAGATAAGCCCGGGGTGATGTCAAACGGGTAAAGGTTAACTTGCTCGATGAATTCCTTCTGCGTTACGGCAATTCCTAGCTCGTTGCAAGTAACGGCAGTATGTGCAAGATTACTATAAGCTCTCGAGCAAGATAATTAAAACCCACTCTAATAGACAGAGTTTATTTCCACAACAGTTTCGATGCCCACTGGCAGCTTCTTCGGGTGGATACAGAAAAACGAAGAGGATGCCAGTGGGCATCGAAACTGTCGTGGAAATAAACTCTGTCTATTAGAGTGGGTTTTAATTATCATATTTTGACTTTCACGTAGAAAAAAGTGAAGTTTTTTGCATTTACTCTCGAGCAAGACTGGAACACGGTTTCTGTTGAATATTCCGTTTCTAATGTCCCCTCTAATGCGACTCCATTGAAGTATAGGGTTATAATTTTAAGGCCGAAATTTTCCAAATTAAAGGCGTTCTTTTTATATTTTCCATTCATAGAAGCGTGTTTCTGCATTCCAAATAATAACCTTTTAGGTAGAGATCCAAGGGCGACGTTTTCTCTCTGCTTCGATGCCAGCCCTGTGGCACCGTGTATAGTTTGATCTGTACTCTGTTAATTGGATATTTTATTGTGGCGTGTAGTAAATTTTTTTCAATTTCTAGTTGTTTAGCAAAGATTAATTTCACTCGGCGCACGCGAAGATATGCTTCCATAACATGAATCACCAAAGGCTTTGCGCTCTCTTCTTGGTCAGCCCACAGATTTAAACAGATATCACGATTCGTACGAGTGAGTTTTATTTTCAATCGACCCCATTAACAAGCAGCTTCTCCTGGAATGTAAAATCTGTATGCAGGCGTCCTAAGCATTCATGTATCTTCTTTTTAGAATTTTTAAATTTGTCCTTTATACTGCTTTCGTCTTCAGCTTAATAACAGCCCTCGGCAGTTAAAAATGTGTCCTTCGTTTCTTTTGAAAAGTTGAGGACATTTTCCAGATAGGCTCGTAGGTGATAGTAACCCGTTCCTGCCGAGATGTTGATCTTGCTTAAATACACGTCACACTGACTGAATATGGAGTGTAGAAAGCTTGTTTCTGGAAATACAACATATATGTCTTCGCAATCCGTTCCATCTGAATGTGCTATACGTAGTTTAGAGTACATGTGCGCATAGCTTGGATCAAGAAACTAAGGGCCTGAGCTGGCGATCACGAATTCTATAAGGGAACTCGGGGAGTTAATGGTGTTTAACGGATTAATTGTAATAAAGTCACTGTGCTCAATAGAAACTTGAGTTGGGGCATCTCAAAGAGGGACAGCTCCGATTTACAACATTGTGAACTACAAGGATGGATGAAACGGGCCATGACGAGTCAGAAATAGTGGCACCTCTCTCGGCAAGTAGTAAACAGCCTATGATTCATGAGAGCAATGTCCTTAGCTTATATCAGTTAAAAAATGATCAACCATAGGTTTCAGTCGCTTAGAACTCTTCTTTTTTGATGTCCTTTTACATTTAACATCACATGCTGGTAACCCCTTCTTCTTCCGGACAGGCCTCTTCTTCTTCCTACCACCACGCATTTTTCTCTTTGCATCTTTGATGATTTCGTCCCGTGTACGCTTTAAGTGCTTTTTTAGAGCTTATTTAGGCTTAGTCTCCGCCATTATATCTTCTACCGTGTTAAGACCTGATTGTAACGCTTTCCTTCCGAGATATCTGGCACCATTCTTCAGCAAGGGGACAACAGTACGCAGTATGGTTGAAAAAATAGATACGAGCCCACTCCCGCACTGGTATCTCACCCCTCGATAGACTGTGAAAGGCCTTCGGGATATTATACCACAGTGCGACGAAAGTGCAGCTTCACTGTTGAGCTCCCGTCACCGAATGGAAAACTTTTCCCCTCAATCGTTTTTATATATGTTGACATATTGGTTAATAGATTAGTTGCGACATTGACATAATAGGGCTTGTCATATGTAATGCTCAAGCAACTTCCTCTATGAATGGGGATGTGAGCGATGCGCAGCAGACGCGCCTGGGTATCTCCGACAAACTGATGCTCCACGATGTTACTGTAAATATAGCACATGTCTCGGAGAGGATAGCCATCGTTCAATTTCTCCAATGTCAGCTGATACATTGGACTGCACAAATCATTTTGTGCTTCGTGAAAGGTAGTATCTCTTTGAAGGGTTGCTTCATATCGGCCCTAGGTTATAATTTTGAACAGTCCTTTGTCTTTAATGTTTCTGTTAGCCTGTGATTTTAGGGTCAGAGTGTGTGCAGGGGTATCTTTGTTTACGATTTCGTATACTAGATCATCCGTAAGATTTGAGGTTTTCAACCTACCGTTTAAGTCTCTTACAATATCCTCGACCGCACCATAATGACCTGGGCCTTGTGTTACTACTGTAGTGTAATACTGTGCCTCCCTACTCCGAGCGGCACGCATGGTCTCGTCCCAAGTTGCACCTGCCTTTTCACACTCATCACGGTCTCTAAGAACCGTAAAAACGGATTCTTTATTTTCAATACTTAAAAAATTGGTAGCTAATTGAATCTTGCATTTTCCAACCTCATACGAATCACGACCAAATTCGATGGGACCGTGGAGTTCTCTTACAAAGTTGACCAGAGTGTTACCAGGATGTAGAGACAGAGAAGAAGAGGACGGGAGTGTGATGTAGAAGTGGTTCGGCGCCATGTTGTATACTATTTAATCTTCATTGTTGCATCAGCTTTTATATAGGTGTTGAAGCTTTCTGGGTGCCCTAGCCATTTCACCAGGTACATTTTTCTCTTTCCTGATCCTTTGCTACCTAAATTTTTCAATTTTAAACACGTTTTTCTCTAAATTAAATGTCACTTTCTGCAGCTTCTCGCCGTAAAAGCCTTCTGTAATTTCTTCCCCATTCAAATCTTCAACGTAATACAGCATTTACTGGTATTTAGGTCTCATAGCCATAACTTTAAAAGTCTCACGTGTCCAACCTTGCTCAGATCCCTTCGCGAATTTATTACCCGAACGCGACAGCCTTACATAATCATCGATTTTGAAACGTGCAGAGTGTGGTGGCGCCCTACGAGTGTCTTTTCTCACCTCACGCTCTGTGTGCGTACCTCTTTTCAAAATTTCGTTAGGTGTTGTCCCAATCGCACGGTGGTGTGAACGGTTGTAGGATGATGCCAGCGAATCCAGAATCTCTATATATCTGTATGTGTATTTATGTGTGAAATAGTGATGCATGCGTTCCTTTATGGTACGTTGAACTCTTTCAGCTAAAGAGGCCTTATGTACAGAATTGCTAGTGTAGTAACTGATATTAAGCTCTGTCAACATGATCTGAAAATCTCAGCCTATAAATTCTTTCCCCATGTCCGTACAAAAATAGCTGGGAATCCTGTTTTCTTTCAACATCAACGTTTCGGTGGCTTTAGCAACTCTTTCAGGCGATTTATTTTTCAGGGGAATTAACCAGAAATATCTAGAGAATAATACGTCTATTATGAATAGGATGTAGCGGTAGCCGCCATTGTAGACTGAATATCTCTGCATGTCTGTTAAATCCGCCTGCCAAATAGAATCAATCGAGCCTGTTGTTGTCTTGGTTGTTTTAAACCTTTTTCTCACCGGCTTATGAAGTGTATAAGCATCCTGCTCCCGCATAAACCTCTCAACATCTTTTTTCCCTAATCCCTCATTATAAACACCTCTGTACAGTCTATCAACGCCGCAGTAGGAGGTTGGGCTAGAAATGTCATAATAACGTTTTCTTCATTTTAGCCATTTGCATATTTTAGAGGCACGCGGGAAGGGTTAACCGTTGTTGTTTGGTCTCTTCTTCTCCTCTTCAGAGATGCTACCGCTAAGGGTGATGGCGTGCTCATTGTGGCACATGCGAGGTTTGCTCCAAGTCTTTTGACCTGTTCAGATTTCCTATCAGTGTTTTGGGGGACAGTTATTTGTTGTAGTCTTGCTTTAATATGCTTCCATCCTGATGGTGAGGGGGCCTATCCCACTTTCTCACCAGGTCATGGACGATGTCAACAATATTCGAGCACTGTACCTTTTTTACTTCAACAATGACCTCACCTTTATCGGTCCACTGTATAATGGGGTCTTCACTCAATAGATTATAAAGACTTAAGCCTTTATTCCTCAATGTATGTGGGAGACTGCTTTTTAATATATATGTCGATATGTTGTGGGGTCGATCCGTTTCTTTGACTGGTAATCTCTAGCCGCGACCACAGGTTCTATGCCTTCATGTTCAGCGTCTTCTGCGCTGTACCTTATAAATACAGGTATCTCTGTCGGATTCTTATAATTTTCATACTCATGAAGAAATTTCTGCAGAGCTTCTTAGTATAAGATTCTTTTCTCATCAGGTGACTTATCACTGTATAAAAACAGTTCGTTTTCCATTCTTTTAAGCCTGGTTTTACAGGGTTCTAGAACTGTATCAGGACTCTTTGAGCTTTGCAATGAAGCATACGTGTGGAGTCACGATTACTTTCTTCATTATATTAATCTAGTCAGAAAAGGCCCCAAAACTAAAGGTAAGATTGGGAGCAATGACCCCCCCCCTCTTTGTACAATAACACTGGTATGCATATGAAATGTTTTGTCTGCTGTGAGGGTTTTTTCAACTCATATTATATAATTCGACCATGCTGAATTCAAAAATGACATTGGTTTTCCTCAATCAGGTCAGGTTTTTTCTCTATTGGCCATTTATTATAAGTCCAATTTTATCCCCAAATTTATTGATTTTTTTAGCTTAAACACTGTAGATACGAGTAATATTATAAGAACAATCGTGAAAAATGAAAACATTGTGTGAATAAATACTTTTATTCATACAATGAATATGGAAAAAAGTTTATTGAGGAAGGAAGGAAGTTTTTTTGGCATATTGATATCCCAGTTTCCCTGGTACCTCTCTTCCATTATTTTGATATCTTGGTGAAATCGTTCACCCTGTTCCTCACTATAATCCCCGCAATTTTCAGGAAAATAGTCCAAGTGGGACCCAAAAAAGTGCATTTTTATGGACATGCGCGACCCATGAGCTTTGAAAGCTTCCATCAAGTTTTCGACAACGGACTCGTATTCTGGACTTCTACGCTTGCCAAGAAAATCAGTGACAACTGATTTGAATGCCTGCCAGGCATTCTTCTCAGTTGGAGTCATTGCGTTTTCGAACTGAGTATCCTTGATCAAAGTTCGAATTTGAGGACCATCAAAAAACCCAGCATTTAGTTTAGCATCAGATATATGAGGAAATTTACTCTCGAGATATCGGAATGCTGAACCCTCCTTATTCATTGATTTGATGAAATTTTTCATCAAACCCAGCTTAATATGAAGTGGTGGGAGCAAAATTTTTGTTGGTGGTACAAGGGGCACTGAAACGACATTATGCGACCCAGGTTCAAAATTCTCTCTGGATGCCCATTCACGCTGTGCATAGTGCTTCTCATCCGCTCGGCTATCCAATTTGCAGAAGAAACATGGGTATTTCGTGTATCCCCCTTGCATTCCCAATACAAATGCCACAATCTGAAAAAAAATGAAAATATTTAAAGAATTTAGAGAATTTGTTCTATCAGATAAAAAAATCTATGCATTGGACTGTATCACTTCTGTGGGGAAGTTAAGTGTTCTTAAACGCTCTCAAATAACCTTTGGAAAAACAACATAGTCAATAAAAATAGTTTGCTTATGATATTAGTATTACCTTCAAATCTCCACAGATCCTCCAGTTATGTTGGTCGTATACGAGAGCATCCAGTAAAATTTTCATGTTATCGTAGCTCTCAGTAAGTTGTACGGAATGTGCTACTGATGCAACCCTATTCCCAATGTTGAGAAGTACTGCTTTCAAACTTCTTTTAGACGAGTCTATAAATAGCCTCCATTCTGATGCGTTATATGGCAGGCCCAAGGATTCGATTAGCCCCTCAACATTGCAGCAGTACACTAAGGAAGAGGTATTTTCGTGCACTGCAAAAAAGTTGCGGAATTCTTCCTCTCGTTTCCTATACCAGGAGAATGTTGTTCCCGGAGCCAGCAAGTTGTCCTCTCGAAGTCGTGAGCCCAAGATCTCGGCAGCTAATTTGGAAAGTCCTAAATCCCTGGTAAGATCATTAAGTTTGGCCTGGTTGAGAGGCCTCGGCTCATTTGAAGCGGTATTTTGAGGTATATACGACTGGGACTGGTCATTGGCATTGGTCATTGATTCATCATCAGAATCATCGAAGTCCAGGGTTTGAGGTGGGTCGGGTATTGGAATTCCAGGACCATGGGGTACAGGTCTCATAGTAGAAGGAATGTCAGGGTATACAACAATGTGTTTATTCTTCTTGTTAACTCCTGAAAATAGAAACACAGAAACATGGATATAAAACTTGCATATGAAATAGAAGAAGCATTCAGACAGTGGCGGCTCGTGAGGGAAGGCTGCGGTCTGTAAGATATGAAATAGGTCGATGGAGTCTGTATATTTTCTTTCTTTTTCATTCATATCGTCCCTTCGGGGACAGTATGAATGAAAAAGAAAGAAAATATACAATCATTGTATATGTAAATGTAACTTGTATAACAATATGTATGTGTAAATGTATTTTCTATAACAATATGTATATGTAAATGTATGATTAACATTATGGTGAATATTATGTTATATATGGTGAATATTACATTATGGTGAATATTATATCAAGTTTCATACGAGGATTTCAAAATATTTAAGAAAAATAAATTTATAAGCCCACCTTGGAGGTTTGTCATGCAGAAATAGCAATCTGTCACGTGATCCTTTCCTTCTCTCCAAATCATGGGAATTCCAAAAGGCAAAGATTTCGCTCTGCCTTTGCTCCATCTTCTCAAATTTTCAATGCACGTCTTGCAGCACATATGAGGGGCGAAATTTTTGTCCTGGTCCCCTAGCTTAATTCCAAAGTATGCTCTATACATTGTCTTCACAAATTTAGTGATTTGGGACTGGTTATTTGGCATGGTAACCGTCCCACATATGTAGCAGAACCTATTGGGATCATTTTTACACGCTCTATTCATTATGAAATATTTTATCTATATGCCTGAAAAGTAAAAAAAGATATTATACAAGTGAAACAAGTGATGATAGATGTTACTGTTCCAATTCCGCTTTGACAAAATCACGAAAAATTCTATTTTACTTATGAGGCCATAGCCGGATAACCTGAGCTGATTGAGAAAAACGGATTGCAGATTCGAAATCAGCAGGAAAAACTCTATAAGAATCACTTACAAAACCCTTGACAGCAAAATTGATGCATACAAGTGTAATTCGTTTTTTCTTCCCCACAGTTTGACTTTTACGAGCGAGTGTGAGTATTATGTTCTTGTAAAGCGTAGGCGAGCTTTCTGAGGGGATTTCATTATGACATTACTTTTATAACGTTAAGACAGTTCGCACGGATGCATTTTAAAATGTCGGAGTCAAAATTTAAAAAAAAAAATCTGTTGCAATTCCCGGGGCAGTCGATGATAGATTTTTATTAATTCATGGTATTTCTTTAGCCTCTTTGTCATTCTGGAATATACACCATTTCAGGCATGTTCGGGAATATATTCGTTCTTAGAAGCACCCTAAACTTGTTTTGCGGATGAAATCACAAAGCAAATATCCGTAACATTGGTTTGAAACTTCTTTATAAACTTCCAACAAATCCTTACACTGGTTTGGGAATATTTGATTGGCTAATACCCCAATTTGGGACACATCTCTGCGTTGCGCGAATAAGACTAGATATTCTGTATTTAACAACACATCGCGCATGTATCTATTTTTGAAAAATAGATTCTGGTTGTTGAAAAATACGCTTACGTTAAGATGGTGGGAGAACAATGTAACTGTCTCGGCAAACGTTTTATCCATTACTGGAGATCGTCAATTACAATGACTGTATGTTCAGTGAGCGAATTAACGTCATATACACCTTTGTGGAACAAAATATCATCTTGGTACTTGTTGAATACTGACAGGTATGTCGAATAGCACCATATGACTTTGTGCACAAATTTTGAGAACATCTCTCCCTTATCTTTAATGATTTTAAGCATAAACACAGTTTTACTACATCCTGTAGGGCCAGATATAATACATGTGGACGGGCTCATGAACCTGATTTTTTCGACAGAATCCATCACACGTGATGTTCCTTATATTCTACAGTCTTTTTTTCGTCTTCTTCCTCAGCAACATGGTACAGCAACATGTCCCCATCATCGATATTACAGACGATTCCGATGAGAGTGTAGTTGTGGCTACAGGCTCCACCCCCCTCTAGCGAACCCCCACCAACGCCAGCTGTAGCGCCCCCACGCGACAATTCAAAGCGGAGACATGATGATGAATCGCCTTCCACGTCAAGAGTGCCAAGACTGCACCGGTTGTTAGACCCCACTAATGAAGCCCCAGCCCTCTACGTCTTACGACACAACCCCGACATTAGTTCCTACCATAAATAAAAATGTGCTTATTCGTGTTCAATTCCTGACGTACCCTCCACAGCAGCAGCTTTTCATTCTGTAGAGGATGGTATAACATTCGAGCCGGTGCGCACCGCAAACCCAACCCCAGCCCTGAGTAGAAATCGGTACGTAGTCAGGATCGGCCAGCGAACCATGTATAGCAATGGTGCTTTGCACCGACTACGACGCGTAGATGAGGGTATTTTGGAGTTTGTCCTTTAGAACAGCGACGATCATGAAGTCAGGACGAGGCTGTCATTCGGGTCCGGTTCAGATGACGGGGATGTAGAATATTTTTGGGTAGTAATACCATACAGACGCATGGCTGCTGTACATATAGATTATATTATGGGTCGTATAATGCAAGTTTCTCAAAGTAGTACAACCTTCAACATGGACAACTTCACGATACATATTGACCGGGTATTCCTTGTTGCGGGACATACGGCCATATCTTATACTCTTAACTTCAATTCTCAGGCTATTTACAGACAGCATATAGACACCGAGCGTGGTCGCAGCTTTATAGCATTAGTTTTGGCCCATATGTTTACTGTGCTAAATACACGGGCCCCAAAAATTTGGTTGCCTACGGTTGGGCAGCGTGCTCGTAAACTGACTTCAGATTGCAAGCTTGAGTTTGACTGCAATATTGGTCCTGAAGAGCTGAGAAGGGTAGAGCAGGACATGAATGTTCGTTGTTGTATTTGGAATGGATGATCGTCGTAGGACTGTGTATGTTTTTGAAAGCTGTGTGAGAGACCGTACAAGACCCCTACTTATTTTAGGGCTGTCAGGGACAACGTATCTCCCCATCCATAATATAAGGGACATTTACGCGGGTTATGTTAAAAGTAGAAAATATGGAAAGCAACATGATTTGTGTAAGGGATGCCTCGAATTTGCTGACGATATAGTGAAACATTTTAAGGATTGCCACATGTTATTTGCGCAGTGTAAAAGCTCCAAATGTGAAAGTCAGGAAGCTGAGAAGAGGGACTGTAATGTGTGCAGACGAACATTTTTCAATAATAAATGCTTTGAGCTCCATAAATCGATTGGTACTTGCAGGAAAATGAGAATCTGTGAATGTGGTATATTTCCTATGAAGGATAATCGAGGAAAATTCACGCATAAATGTGATGAAATTCACTGTTCTACATGCCATGAGAAATATAAGGCAGATGGTGTAAAGCATGTATGCTATACGAAAGATGCTAAGCCTAAAAATAGACCTTGTATAAATGTACCACGATATAGAAACATATACGGCTGCTGAAACCAAAGAGGTTATCCCAGATCTACTTATAAGCCAGACTATCTGCGATGAGTGCATGGAAGTCGAGTGTGATGAGTGTCACAAATGTGGTAAACGAACAAACGCTTACCCCGTGAAACTCTTTGTGTCCTATATTGTCAAGTAAGCGGACAAGTTAAAAAAATGACTGTATATTCTTGCCCATAACGGCGCAAAATTTTACACCAACTTCTTTTATAAGGAACTGCTTGAACAAGAGTCAACGAGGATATTTCAGGCGATCCCTTGAAAAGAGGAAACAAACTTATACATATGCAAATAAGAGGTAATGTTCAGTTTAAAGACATTTTATTATTCACACCTTATAAATTAGCCAAGCAACCCAAGATGATGGACGTAGCTGCCGAAGTTTCAGAAGGGTATTTCCCAAACACTTTCCTCACTAGCAACACTTTAAATTACGTAGGACTACCTCCCCCCAAACATTACTTTAACTATGCTAAAATGAGTGATAGTGAGCGTGAGAATTTTGACCGCTACTACAACAGTTTTAATGAAGATATTCCTTACAATATAGCGGATGAATGTGAGCGTTATTGCCTGAATGATGTGCGCGTGCTTAGAGTATGTTTCCTGACCTTTAGAAGGATGTACATAGACTGGTTGAACTGCGACCCGCTACAAGCCGCAACCACGATCGTCTCATTGTGCTTTCCGGTGTTCAAGAACAATTTCATGCCTAAAGATACACTGGCGGTCATTCACAGAAACAATCCCCGCAGTTATGGGCATTAGGCCATTTACTGGCTCATACACCTACACCAACAGACCGGTGTATACATGAAACATGCCTAAACGAAGACCTTGTCACTGGTGAGAAGAGAGCGTAGTCCTTTAATGGGTGCTGGTGGCATGGTTGCCCACCTCCTGAGTGTGGAATCGTAGGAGATATTCATGGTAGATCTCCTGCCGACAGTCTTGCATGGACCTGCATCTGGGATCAGCTTATAGGTTCAAAGTCCACTCAGGTCCTGTGGAAGCATGAATATGATGCACGGATGGAAACAGATGGGCAGTACCGCGAAGAAATAAACACCATCAAAAGTTCAATGGTATTGGATCCACTCAGATGCGGCGATAGCTTTTTCAGTAAGCGTACAAATCCCTTCGAACTATACTTTCCACATGCGGAGGGCGTGAAACTCCATTACTATGACGTCTGTTCTTTATACCCCTACGTGATGAAGAAGAATCCGTACCCATGAGGAGTACCTGAAAAACTGGTGGGTCCCGCCCTGCCCACCATCGAAGAGTTCTCAGCAAATTTGAACGAGAACTATTTTGGTCTTTCTTTCGGAGACGTACTGCCCCCCTCGCGACTTATGGATGCCGATCTTACTCGTCGTTATAGACCACAAGCTCATGTTTCCCCTGTTCGTGAAGTGCGCAGAGGAGAACAACGGGACCTGTAATCACATAACCAACCAGCGGAAGAGATGTATATATAAGTCCTGAGCTGTCCCTAGCCCTTTGCCACGGTTACAGAATATTGAAGATATATGAGGTGTGGAGGTTTCAGACGCTACCCAACCTTTTCACACCATATACTGTACAGTATAAGCACTTTTTTGAACGATAAGGTAGAAGCATCAGGGTATCCGCAAGGAGTTGAGACCGAAAATGAAAAATCGGCGTATATTCAGCGGTACCGTGATCGTCAAGAGATACAACTTGACCGGCCCCAAATTATAAACAACTCGGGCAAGCGCTCTATTGCACAGTTGACTAAATAGTCTCTAGGAGAAATTTGCACAGAATACAGGCAAGGGGAACGTCCATGTTGCCCAAAGTTATAACGAGGTGTGGGATTATGCCAACGCCCCCGATAAAGAGGTAATGGAGATCGTGAATGTGGGTAATACGTACATAAAAAAGTACAATATTACCCAATTGGCTACAGATACATCACGTGTTACAAACATACCTGTAGCCAACTTCAGAACAGCATACGCTCGCATCAAACTTTGGGGTTCTGTACGCAGACACAGATGTGTGATATTCACGGAGAGGGAGGGTGAATACATGCCGCCTATTGGAGAATTCCTCGGGGAATTGACTGATGAGATCAAGGATGAGTATGGTGATAGTGCCTACGCTGATTCTTTTGTATTAACAGGTTCAAAAACTTATGGGTTACGGGTTAGTGTGGGAGAGGAAGTGCGATATATCGTGAAGGCGAAAGGCATCACGCTTAACCAGGCGAACCGGCGGATCGTTAATTTTGATTCGCTGAAGGGGCTAGTGATCTCAGAAGATGAGGGTGATCAACCGCCCCAACTGACTGTAGGGACCCACAATTTTCGGGCAGAGAAACTGGCGTGTGTGAAGGAACTTAGGGGGACGAAAGTGTGTTGTAACACATATAGGAAACGCTACCAGGTGAATGCCACCTACGATACCGTACCCTTTGGGTACCACAGCCCTTGAATGTTTTGTTATATACATACATACATATATATATATATATATATATATATATATATATATATATGTGTGTGTGTGTGTGTGTGTGTGTGTGTGTGTGTGTATTTACTTGTTAACGATATGTTTATTTGTTTATTACGCGTAGTTGAATATATTCCATGAATTAGAGACTAATTTATCTACCAACCGTGGAAGGATGTTTACACTCCACCTTAGACCTACAGCTAAGCACGGACCACTAGGATAACCAAGGTTCCCATTTACCTACCAACCGTGGAAGGATGCACTGTCACCGGGTCTCGAACCCGGCGCATATAATCGCGCATATAGTTGTGTGTGTGTGTGTGTGTGTGATATTTTATGGGCGTATAGGCGGGAGTGTACGTGCATTTGTCGTCCAAACGTTGTATACATTGTGCCAACTGGCTGATTAGGGGCTTATAAGAGAGCAAGCGCTGGGATGAAGTTTTAATATGCGCTTGGCTCCTGTCAAGCGAACACCTCTCTTCCTCTCTCTCCCCCCTCCTCTCTCCCTTAGGTTAGGTACATCCCTTTTGGGGGGGTGAGGCCGTCCCACCTTCCCCCATAGAGTTCTCCCCCAGCTTGCTGGGGAGTTCATTGCAACTTGGGGGGTGACTCCTCCCCCTTGTTGCACAACCTCTTGCAACATTTCTCCTTGTTGCATAACCTCTTGCAACATTCCCCCTTGTTGTATAACATCTTGCAACATTGAACAACATTTGCAATTGCAATGCACTCTCTCCTTTTTCGCCCATACCACTAATAATTTGTTGATATGTTTATTTGGTGCTATGAAAATTCGGTCTCAGAAAATTTGATCTCAGAAAAGTTGGTCTCAGAAAATTCGGTCTTATAAAATAACTAAAAAATATGTATAGGTTATTAATATAATTTGGTATAGATTATTAATGAACTACAAGTATGTACTACAAATTTATAAGATTTATTTAGTAACGAAATTAACTCAAAATATCTACTGAAAATTGATCAGGTTTATTAAGTATTAGTACAAATTCAAATATGAAAATTCGGTCTCAGAAAATTCGGTCGTAGGGAAATAAAAATATGTACTAAAAATTGGTATAGTTTATTAATAAACTACAAATATGTACTCAAATTTATAAGATTTATTTAGTAACGAAATTAACTTAAAATATGTACTAAAAATTGCTAAGGTTTATTAAGTATTAGGACGAATTAAAAATTTGGTCATAAACACAGAAGATGGGCTAAAAAGAATGTAAACTATGAGCTAGAGATTTTAAGAAGGCAATTTTATCACTACCATCGTAGTTTTGTACAAGCACTTCGATACGTGAAATCCAGTGTTTTATATTTCTTCTTTTTGCTTGTTCCATCTCCCCGTTGCAAATGTAAAATCCTCGTCTGAATTAGTGCTTCTTCTTTTTGAATGGCATCAATAAACTTCCAGATATTTAGTTTTTTGCTCGTAATGGATGATTTTAATGCTGAGTGAAATCCTTCTACGGGATTATTGGTTCAGGGCAATTTATTTACAACACGATTGCGAACATTCCAGAAACATATTGGGTACGAGGGTGCGTCCCGTCTACCACGCCTTCCTCCGACTGCACCAATATACTTTAATTCAAAGTAACTAATAAATTCAATCGGTATGGAATCATCTTCGCACAGATCCTCAAAAGCATTTATAACTTCTTCAACGGGTAAAAAGGCTAGAGCGCCAAACATTTTTATTTTAAGCGAAAAATCACTGTCAGTACTGTATTTAATTTTGAATCCAAGTTCACAAATTTTTTTGTAGACACGCAAAAATTAAATAAACATCCAACAGTATTACAATTACTGAAATTACTAAGGCAGCTATTACGAAGTGCTCGTTCGAAATCTAGCATACCTCCTTAGGACTTAAAGTTGGCACAAGTTCTTTTAATTTTTCAAACATTTTGTCATATGTTTGTTCTGACTTGTCTGGTAATAAAATGAATGCGCGAGTAAGAGATTTTCCATGAATTATGCATGGACACAAAACAACTGGTACCATAAATTTGGCGATGTCTTAAATGTACCGTCCATCGCTCTATAGGGAGAATGACTCAAGTCTTGAAGATCATCGTTCGTAGAAAATACTAAAATTCTCTTCTCGTCATTGCTATCACTATCAAATTGCAAAAATAAGTTACCATTGTTCAAATATTTAAAATTACGAGGCACCTCAAATCCGGTGCGATGAAGAGGTAGTGGTGGCGCTCCAAATGCTTTGTTCCGCCAATTTGTGATTGAACGGGAAACTGTTGATAACACTTGTAACTCAGCCCGTGCATTTTCATCCATTGTACTTACTAAATCAGAAATAGCACTTCTAGTACTTAACCCTCTAACGCCGACTGGGTCGAATACGTACCGTTTTAAATACACACATTTAGACTTAACCCTACAAAAAAGTTCGGCGTTAACGGGATAAGGCTGCACCATCCTTAATTTTACTTATCATTTCGGATATAGCTGATCGTGCTTCCACCTTCGCTGCATTTGCTGTATGATCGTGTTCATTTATATGAGACCTACAGTACTTTTCATTTCCCTTTTACGACCATATCAGCCACAAAATACTTTCAGAAGTCCGCCTCCTACTCACCCCTCTTTACCCCCAAATTAACTTTCAATTCGTTTTCACCATCAACAATAGCATCAAATCATACTTCAACCACAAAGATAAAACACCTCAGCCCCTTGCTCTGTCCATCATCTACGTTTTCAACTGTGTTCGCTGCAAAGCGAACTATATTGGTAGTACCATTCGCCAGTATCAAACCAGAGTGGACGATCATCGCGATATTTCTGCCAGAACATCGCAACCCTTAAATAAACCCTCTAAATCAGCAATAAGAGATCACTGCCACCTTCACAACCACACACTACTTCCCTCCAATTTCAATATTATCAACACAACCAACCATCTAACCGACCTCCGCATTCTGGAGTCCCTACGCATCCTCAGTATTAAACCAACTCTCAACGACTACAGTTCTGCCTTTAACTTAAACATTGCCAAATAAACTGCCATATCCTACTACTGGAAAGAAATTCACCATCGCTCCGTCTGGCCCTAACTCTTCTAATATAGACCCCTTCCAACAACCATTCATTCCCAACCCTTTGCTCAATTAGTCCCCTTACCCCAACAATAACAACCTGGTAAGACTCCTCTCAATTTTGTTCGATTTTTACTTTATATTTGACGACTGATCACTTTTCATATTTCATATTTTATTTTTAATTTTAATTACCTAAACACCATTAATATCACGTGTATTTAAATATATTGTATAAGTTTCCGTTCATTATATTTATTAATTTTTTATCTGCTTTTAGAATTTTACACTGATGATGGAAAATGAAAATTTCAGAAACGTTTGTAAATAATCATGTACCATCTCTTCGTCCTCTTCTTCCTCGCTATATATACACCGGGTGGGCCTTTTAACTCTGACGGTTTTAATATCCTTATAACTTTTTTGTTTTTTAACCAAATCAAATAAAATTTATACACAACATATGTACATTCATAAAGGTTTTTTTTCATTAAGCTGCTTTTATGTATCTGCAGAATTGACGAAATGGCGAAAAACCTTTTGACGTATACGAAAACAAATGCTTTATAACGAAATGTCTTATAAAATAAGCCAAAGTTATTGCGTAATTGCTAGTCTTCCAATATGCCCTGGCCCCCACGCTCTCCCGATCTCACCCCTTGCGACTTTTTTTTAGGGGGGTTTATTAAGTCGAAAGTCTACGCGACAAGACCAACCGACATTCATGAATGAAACAGAGAATTCAAGCAGCTTTTTGTGAAATTACGGTCGAAATTCGACAAAAGGTGGCTTTGGAATACAGAGCAAGGCTGCCTATACTGATCGAAAATGGTGGAAATCACATTGAAGTTTATAACTAACCTTGTAAGTTTATAAAGGTAATTAAATTTATATCCAAAAAAACTTTATGTATGTACCTATGTTGTGTATAAATTTTATTTGATTTGGTTAAAAAACAAAAAAGTTATAAGGATATTAAAACCATCAGAGTTAAAAGGCCCACCCTGTGTGTATATATATATATATATATATATATATATATATATATATATATATATCCTTCGTTTAAAGTGTGTATATTTTGCTGTATAGAACTCTTCTGAACTATTTTTGATTGTATATTTATTTCCTATATATTTCATGTATGTAAAATTATTTCCAATAATTCAACTAAATAAACAGAATCATATAGTTGTGTTTTAGTATTCAATAAACGATAGAAACAAGTGCTTTCCGAGGTGTGTATATATATATATATATATATATATATATATATATATATATATACGATATTAAACGCTAACTGGGTTGACGGGAATATATAAACGATGCATGTGTGCTTCAATAAATATATATGTATACACTACGCCAAATGGATGGTTACGCCTTCTAAGCCAACTGATGCTATCAAGAACATCTCCATTAATATATACACTAATTAAATAAGTAGCGCAATCTGGGACTACAGTTGTTAATATATATATATATATATATATATATATATATATATATATATACACTCCTTTCTAAACAAACCATTTACACATTCTAAGCCAGATTAAGCCAACTGGTGGATTAAGACGTCTAAGCCATGTGCGAAGGTCAAGAGCGATCATTATGCGCCTGGATTTCCAGGCGAAAAGATGCTCTCTCTCCTCCTCCTCCTCCTCTCCTCTCTCTTAAGTTAAGTTTGGGAGTAAAACCTCACTCCCCCCCTTCATGCAGCTTGGGGGATAAACCACTCCCCCTTGCTTGCATACACTCTTCCCCTTTTGGGCGAGCGGTGTTACCACCCATGGAAGGGTGAGGATTGGCACCTTGCAACAATTGATCAACATTGCACAATTGCACTCTACCATTTTGCAGTCATACTACTGCCTTCTTGGACAGAGGTTTTTGGACGATGATGAAGTCTTGTCACCTGTAAACGCCTGGTTAGAGGACCAAAATGAAGACTTCTTTTTGAATGGTATCTAGAAGCTGGAAAAACGCTGGATGAAGTGTACAGTATATCCCTAAAAGGAGACTATGTAGAAAAATAATAATAAAAACTATCAACTTGACTCGTCTATCATTGCCAGGCCGAGAACTTTTTGATTATCCCTCGTAGACAATTATTTTAATCAAAACGTGATATCACCATTAAATACAGTTTCTTTCAATATTGATTAATTGCTAGTAAGTCTTCATGAAACAAAACACCACATTAGAAAGCTCCTTAATTAGAGATATTATTTTACTTCCGGTAACTTATTACTACATAATCAGCATTTTAAAAAGGTTTTTATAATTTTGATCGCTAGTGTATAAAAATTTATTTGATAAGGCAAAATAAAATCTTTACAACCAAAATTCCTATTCGAATCTATCGGTGTTCCACTTAAAACTGGCCCGCTGGAGTACTCCAGCGGGCCGGGTACAATGTTAAAATACCTTTTACTAACTTTATCCTGAACAGGTTAGCATAACTTTCTGTATATGTTTATAATATCAATATTTATGAGTACAGAAACTAAAGATTCTGAGAAATAAGGAGACGTTTTATTCTTATGTTATTTATTAACTTCCTTATTATCTTTACTTATTATGATAAAGGAAAGCTGAGTGTGCGTTTGGCGAAAAATAAAAAATTTATAAAATTTTTGTTTTATTTTCGCGAATGTCCCTATCTGTCTCTCTGTCTGTCTGTCTGTCTGTCTCTGTTTGTCTGTCTGTCTGTCTGTCTGTCTGTCTCTGTCTGTCTGTCTGTCTGTCTGCCCCTCTCTCTCTCTCTCTCTCTCTCTCTCTCTCTCTCTCTATCTATATATATTATATATATATATATATTATATATATATATATATATATATTAGGGTGGCCCATATATGACCTCAAAAACAGAAAGTGATGGAAATTTCGCTCTCACCCCCAAGATAGATGCTATTTCAGGAGATAATTCACCGTGCAAAATTTTATTCGTATTACTCAAGATTTAGATGTCGCCCTCATTGTCTATATTTTGACACTATTGGCACCAGGGCATGCAGGTCCCCCCTACTCAAAAGTAGGTATTAGCCGCTCAAAGGCGGGGGTATCGTGGTTGCCAGCCACTCATTGTTACCTGCCTTTGTTCAAAAGTGTCGCTTTCTTGTAGTCCGGGAACTTCTTTCGGTGGTCTGCGACGACTTGAAGGAGGAATTGGAGCTGCTCCTCATCGTTGGTCAGCTTCTTGTTAAAGTCTTGAATAAGGGCAACTCCTCTCTCTGCTCTGTCGTTGACCACAGCAGGGACCGGACCAGATTTGCGGCAGCTTGGAAGCTTTGGACTGGGGCCATTCGCGGGGGTCTTGGCGGAGGAAATCATCCGGAAGGGCCGACCTCGTGAAAAGAGCCTTGGAGTTTGTGGACACCAGTTGCTGAAGACCCTTTCCATCGCCATCCAAGAAGATCCTTGCATCCAACTTCGGTCTTTTGGGAGGATCTTCTTCCTCGCCTTCCATGGCTTCCACCATCAACTGCTTTGTTCCCTAGGACACCCTTTCATCGAAGAGAGACAAACCGACCAGTTCCTCGGAAAGATACCACAGATGGTGTGAGAGCTTCTTGGCGGTCGCCTTGCTGATGGCCTCGTGCGAGTACTTCAACAAGGACTTCATGAGGAGGAAGTCGTTGAGAGGAGCCTGGTGAAGAAATGGAGCCGTTGTCCAGGCTTTCGCGTACACGATGACAGCGAACAAGGCGAGTTCTTTGATGCCCTTCTCCTCCACTGCGGTCAACTTGAACTGGTCCCGAAAAAGCCAGATCTTGATGGCGTAGAGGACCTTGGCCATCCAGCGAGCTCGGTGCGAGTTCCCAGTAATCTTCCCTGGTATGCTCCGTCTGGGACTGGAAGAACTGAAGGAATTCTTCCTTGACCGGGGCAACTGCAGCCTCCACAACAGGATCAGTGATCGCGGGCTTAAAATCCTTCTGGTTGATGAAAGACCACTTCTCCCGAAACCGATTGAAGAGCTGGATATCCGGTCCTGTTGATGGAACTCGCAGTGCGGCATCGAAAGCCGCTCTGATCACCAGTTCCAAGATGTGGTGACGACAAGCAAGGTAGAGAAGTTCTCTTCCCAGCTTCTGTTCAATCAGGCAGCAGGCTCCGGAGCGATGTCCTGTGTTGGATGATGTTGTATCAAAACACAGAGTTTGAACCCGATCACTGATAACCCACTCCTGCGTGCAAGCAACAACAGCTGAAGCTTGAGCCTCCCCGGTTCCTGTGTGAAGCTTTGGGACCCCGAGAAGCTTCTCAACTCCTTGCCACGAAGCAATGATTGGAAGACGCTCTACGTGCTCCCTGCTCGTCAAGTCCTCCATCAACTTCCCGTCCCAATGGACGACGAGGGGACCTTCACAGGGGAATTCTTCCTTCATCTTTTGTGCCGTCTCCGATCGGTGCCAAGCCCTGAGTCGCTGAATAGAGTTGCGGTTTATGTTCAGCTCTTCCGCATTCCGTCCGAGACTGCTAGCAGCTTCCGTCAGTATGTAGGCGGCTCTCCTGGAGGAGATCTGTGTCCTGTCAAGTGCGGCTGCCAGTCCGGCTGTCATGATCCTTCCCCTACTTCGCTTCGGAGGGCACGCTCCTCCGCAGGCACCTGAGTCGTCCCCTGTCTCTTCTTCGGATGCGTAGGAATAAGACGACTCGAAAACTGCTCGGCTGGTAGATGCTTCGCACTCCTCAGCGACTTTCCTCTTCCAGAGCTTCTCCTGAACATTTTTCTTCGCCGCTGCTTCATTCCTTCTCGTTTGCTCCAAGTCCAGTCCAGCGATGTATCCAGTCCTGTCCTTCTGCCTCTGCATCTGGAGGAAGGCCTTGTCTTCAGGGTTCTTGATCATCTTCATGGCATCCGCGTGCGCAATGTCGAACAAATCGTTCAACTTCTCCTTAAAATCTTCTTTTTTTCTTGTGCGCATCGGCGTTCCTGGTGTTGTGTTTTTTCAGCCCTTTCCACTCGTCGAAGGTCCGTTCGAGTTTGGCAATGCAGTGCTGTTCAGCCCCAGTGGGAATGCTTGCCAAATGACAGAATTCCATTACGACCCTGACGGTGTTGCGGCTTGCCTCACGGACAGGCTGCTTCTTCTCCTCGTGAAGGAAGAGGAAATGGCCAAAGGCCTGACCAATGGAAGGAAGCTTCCTTCCCCTGATTTCTTCCAGAAAATAAACACCAAGATAACGCTTCTGTCACGTATCCATCATGTATCAATCATGCAAATGAGAACAAGAGTATGAGTAATTAGTATGAATATTAGTATGAGTAATTAGTATGAGTAATAGTATGAGTAATTGAGTATACCGAAAACCTAATAGAAGAAAAACTTTGACGTGCCACGGCGACCTCTAAATACAGGGTGTCCCATAAGTCCGGCATCATAGAAGAAATTCATATTTTTCTATTTCTACAAACCATAATTCATATTTTTCTCTTTCTACAGTCCATAATGTCTGTGAGCAAGGAAGAACGAATCCAGATAATTCTACTCATTGGAAATCGGAGTCAAAGAGAGGCCGCTGCTGAATTTAACAGACTGCATCCAGACCGCGAGCCAATAACACAGAGTTGTGTTAGCAGACTTGTTGCAAAGTTTAAGGAAACAGGACCGATAGAAGATAAACCACGCAGTGGACCTTCAAGGAGGTCCACTGACGATGATACAGCGACTGCTATCCTGGCTCATTTTAACAGAAGTCCCAATAAATCTCTTCGGCGATTGTCCGCCGAGACAGGAGTGTCGAAAAGTAGCATCCATCACATTCTTCAGGCTCACAAATGGCATCCATATAAACTTCAGATCCTACAGAAATTAAGCGAAAATGACCCCGACCGGCGGATGGAATTTTGTGAATGGGCTACGGAACAGTATGCTCGGGATGCCAATTTCCCGTCCACCATTCTGTTCAGTGACGAGGCTGTTTTTTATGGAAATGGTGAGGTAAATCGACAGAACACCCGCTACTGGTCTCAAAACAACCCTCACTGGTATACCTCTTCAAAGGAACAAGGTGCATCTCGGGTGATGGTATGGTGTGGCATTTGGAACGATCGCATCATAGGCCCCCTCTTTTTCGATGAACATGTCACTGGAGGCACCTACCTACGTATGCTCAAGGAAGAAGCATTTCCCAGTGTCTTGAACGAAGAAGGAAATTTCCCAACATGGTTCCAGCAAGACGGCGCTCCTGCACATTACAGCACCCAAGTAAGGGAATACCTGTACCAACAATTCCTTGGTCATTAGATAGGACGTCGAGGGCCTGTGGAATGGCCAGCTAGAAGCCCGGATCTCACGTCACTAGATTTTTATCTCTGGGGCCACTTGAAAGCGCTGGTATACGCAGAGAAAATTAGGAGTGTTGAACATTTGCGGCAGCGCATTATTGGGGCATGTAACACCATTACTCCTGACATCATTCACCGTGTGCTTGCTGACTGGGTATCACGTCTGAATTTGTGTATTAAAAACAATGGTGGACATATTGAGCACGTTCTGTAAATAAAAGCTTTTGTTTTGCCTTTTTTTATTATTTTTCCAATGATGCCGGACTTATGGGACACCCTGTATTTCCCGAAAACCGTCATATTTCGAACAGTGCAGTTAGACGAGTAACGGAACAAATTGAGTGGGTGAGAGGATACAAAATCGACACTTCAGTTTTAAGGGCACCCTAATATATATATATATATATATATATATATATATATATATATACACACACACACATATACAGTCTGTTCCATAAGTCTGGAACCATAGGGTAAAATAAGTAATTCATGTTTTTCCGTTTATGCAAGTGCCCATGATGTCTTTGAGTAAGAAAGAACGCATCCAGTTAATTCTGCTCGTAGGAAATCGGAGTCAGAGGGAGGTCGCTAAGGAATTTAACAGATTGCATCCAGACCGAGCGCCAATAACACACAGCTGTGTCGGCAAACTTATAGCAAAGTTCAGGGAAACGGGATCCATAGGAGATAAACCACGCTGTGGACCTCAGAGGACATCCACCGACGATGACCAGCCGCTACCATCCTCGCTCATTTCACAAACAGTTCCCCAAAGTCTCCTCGCCGTTTTTATTGCCGTTTTTATCATTTTGCCCTATGGTTCCAGACTTATGGGACACCCTGTATATACGAGTATGTTTATGAAAGGAATAACCTAGCTAATAAGACCACAAGGTGATAGATCGAAATCATGCGGGCAACACTGCATGAGTAGTACCCATCATTCCCTGATCCCAACGCTCCTGCTGGCTACGCTGGGTTCTCCATTCAGTAGACATCTAACTTATTAATAGAAATTTGCCTGTATTCTGTAATCATAAAGAACATTAAAATCTTGTTCATCCATTTCTCTTCTCGGCAGGGCAGTGAAAGCTTTCGAGGGTTTTCCCCAAAACGAAGATCGCAGATGCTTGATTCAAAGTAATTACGACCGTCCATCTCAAACCGTGTTTAAACACTGAGTGAAGAAATTCAAATTCATCGTTCCATTATATGCACGATTCGTACGTCAAAAGTGACGAAAATGAAAACTAAATATTCCTTTTGTATTTCAGTTGCCGTCTTTCATTGTTAAAGTCCAAAATTCGACCATTAAACATTGTATATTGAAATCGCATGAAAATTTTGATATTATTACTTTCTCTATTTTACTTTGTAGCATTTACAAATTGGGTGTATATACAAATATATATACATATACATAAGTAGTTTGACCTCAAAATGGGCGAGTGCAATTGCAATGCAATGTTGATCAATGTTGCAAGGGGGATGGGGATTGGCACCCGTGGTGAAGGAGTATGCAAGCAAGGGGGTGGGGTTTGGTCCTCTGCATGAAGGGGGTTGGCCCAAGACTTCCCCCAAAAGGAGTAACCCTAACCTGTCCTGACCAAAGAAGATAAACTAAGAGATGAGAGAGGAGATCTTTTCGCTGGCATGTCTCGTCGCATACTGAAGTTCTTGACTTCCTCAGCTGGCTTAGAAGGTGTAATCTGGCTTAGAAGGCGTAATTGGCTAAGAAGGCTTAATCAGCCAGTTGACTTAGAAGGAGTGTATACGTATATATATTAAAGGATAGGAGAGCATGCAAGAATGTAGAGCCAGCCATCTACCAGCCAGTTGGCTTGTTTAGAAGACAATATATATATATATATATATACAGTATATTTATTTATTTATTTATCCTAGTTAAATGCAATTCATAAGAATAGTTGCCAGTTTGTGCTATTTATTTAATTTGTATATATATATGTAGGTGTTTGTAAACAGCAGAAGGAGAGAGAGAAGTTCCATCCGTTCGTAGCTATGGAGCAACGCATAATGATGTCTTCAGCATCGCAGCCAACAGGCTTAGAAGGCAGCCATGCCACAGCCAGTCGTACGGCGTAATCGGCTGACACAGTTCAATGGATTATATAAAGTATATATGCATGTGGGTTGTGTATGCATATACGTTTGTCCGTAGTGCTCTTTGTGCCGGTGACGCTTGTCGGTTTCGTGCTCCTTCTTCCTATCAAAATTAACAGTGTTCATACTCAGTGAACCATTGTGTTACTTCTCCACTAAAATTTGTGAATGTGCCAAGAATACGCAGTTTCAATCTCATCATATAAACTGCAATACTTAACTAGTAATATTACATAAAATATATCTTCAAAATTTTCTAGCGACATCCGGCACTGCCTTTATAGTCCTACGGCAAGCAGTGACCTTGAAGTAACGGGTATACAAACACCGAACGAACGAGACCTTTAAACGTACGGTACGAACGAACGAACGAACGAGTGAATCTTAACCCCATAAATTGCTCAAAATGGCTTCCAAAGATCCGGTAAACGCCCTGAAATTAGAAATGAAGGATCTAACAAATAAGTATAATTCCCTCTTTGACTTAGTGCATAAAAGTAATAGTGTAATGAAAGACCTTGAGGCAGTAATAAAAGTTGTACAACATAATAACGAATTGTTAAAGAGGGACAATGCGAAACTGGAATATAGAAATATGGAGCTCGAAAAGAGCATTCAGTATGCACACGACGAGATAAAGGATCTTAACTCTAGTCTAAACTCGCTTACTAAAAATAATCGTAGCACAGATATGATAAAAAACGAGTACGATTCAATTAGGAATAAATTAAACAGCCTAGACGATAATTCACGTGCCAATAACTTAATCATAATGGGGGTATCTGAAATGAATAGAGAAACAAACGGCGAAACGAAGAAAACGGTGGAGGACATAATAAAAGATAGACTGAATTTGGGGAATATTAAGATCAAAAGTGCTTTTAGATTAAAAAAACAAATTCCACCACAAAAAGCAAATTCTAGAGTTAATGACATGACTGAATATAAGACGCCCACTTCAGCTATAAAACTAATATGTGAGGCTGAAACTCAGAGATTTAATACTAAAAAACAGAAGAAAGCTGAAAGGATCAAAAATCTTCGTCAATGACGACGTATGTGAGGAAACACGTAAAATTCGTAAAGAAAAGTTCCCTAAACTCATAGAAACGAAGAGACTCGGGAAAGTTGCCTACTTCCTTGGAGCGAAGTTAATTATTTAAGAAAGAGAGACTCCTCCAACGCGGAATACTTCGGTCAAAGGAGTTCACCTTGTTAGTGAAGAAGCATTCGAAGCTATAAGAACTACGAAAAAGCCAGCCGACAGTCGGCACACATGAGGCCTGCAACAGTCGACCTGAGGCCTCAACAGTCGACTTTCCCATTCTCGACTCAACTGGGCGGTAACCCCTTATTCCCGTATTTTGTATTTAGTGAAATTGTTTGAGAACTACTGTTACATGGTTTTCATCGATAAAGACTTTCATAGTATATGTGCCGATATTAATCATTTCAATTCATTACCAAAACATTCTCTATCCAGTTTAGAGAATGTAGAACAGGAATCTGGTATAGGCAATTGCATGGTCTCATCGATAGACGAGTTTAATGCCCAACTCGAGTCTGCAGCTATGGCAATCGAATAACAGAATCTACGATTGATAATATAATTGTAAATAGCAATGTACTCGTAAATTCTGGAATTATAACCACTAACATCAGTGATCATTTTCCTACTTACGCTATATTCAATAACATTATTCAGGTTGCAGCAAAACAACTGTTCATTACAAATATTCTCAGAGGTTAACAAAACAAAATTTATTGGGGCTGTAGAAAATACTCGACTTGAATGTGACGAACCTTTAAATGACCCAGATCACATGTTTCAGTTCTTCTATGACACCTTATTCCATATTCTTAATATTTGCTTTCTTTTAAGGAGAAAAACAGTTTCGCCCAAAAGTGTCGCAAATCCATGGATCACTCCAGGAATTATCACTTCAATAAAGAACAGAGATAAATTATTCAAATTGCAATTGCAGAGCAAAATTCCTAAAATACAATATACTCAATACAGAAAAAAATTAACTAAAATAATCAAAATTGCAAAATATAACTATTATAACAATCAATTTTCCAAACATAAAGGAGACATGAAAAACACTTGGACAACCATAAACAATCTTCTCGGAAAACAAATTAAGAAAAATTCAATAGAGAAATTAAATGTTCATAATAAAGAAATTACTGATGATACTGCTATTGCAGACTTTTTAAATGCACATTTTACTTCAATAGCGGATAAGCTTCGCTCACAATTACTAAATAATGATCACTCACCTCTAGAATATATGCCACCCAGCCCACTAAATTCATTTTCTTTTGTTCCTGCTACATCTACTGAGATCCAGAATATTATTGGTAAATTAAAAAATACATAACAATAACATTCATAACATTTCTGTACCTAAATTGAAATTTGTTAAAGATAAGATATCTGTAACTTTGGCTAAAATTATAAATCAAAGTATTTCCAAAGAATATTCCCATCAATGCTAAAAACTGGTTGTATAACACCCCTTTTTAAAGGGGGTGATCCTACAGTAGCAACAAATTACAGGCCTGTGTGTTCATTATCTGTTTAGCAAAGTTTTTGAAAAAATTGTAAAAAGTAGAATGCAGAGATATTTAGAATCCTACAATTTATTATCTCCAAATCAATATGGCTTCCGTAATAATAAAACAACGGAAATGGCTATTTTAAATCTTATGGAAAATGTAAATATAGCAAAGGAGAACAAAGAAATAATGATATCAATATTTATGGATTTCAGTAAGGCGTTTGATGTAATAGACCATAATATGCTACTTAATAAATTATATTGTTACGGCTTTAGAGGAGTAATCAGTGATTGGTTTAAAAGTTATTTGTCCAATAGATATCATTTTGTATCAGTAAATAAGGTTTGCTCAACTAAAGTGCTTGTCAAACATGGTGTGCCACAGGGCTCAGTTCTGGGTCCACTGTTATTTTTATTATATATAAATGACCTTCCACGTTCATCTGATATACTGAACTTCATAATGTTTGCAGATGATACAAGTGTCTCTTTTTCTTGCAAAGATGTTAATCCAGCTAAGATTATATTTCATTCAGAATTCATCAGTCTAATAAAATGGTTGACCACCAATAAACTCTTCCTAAATACCAGTAAAACAAATTTCATGAGTTTTACTAATAAAAGAAATGTATATCTTGATGAACTTAATATTAATGAAATCGCCATAAAGGAGTGTTTAAACTTAGAAATGTAGTCCTTAAACAAGTTTTATTGACTCTTTATCATACTCTTGTTCTTCCTTATATAACATACTGCACCCTTGTTTGGGGAAACTCCGCTAACAACGCATTAAATGATATCTTTGTCATCCAAAAACGAGCAACAAGTTTATTATCTGATGCTGATTTCCTTGATCACTAAACCTACTAAACCTACTAAAGCTCAACGATATAACCAAACTGGCACTTTTTATTTTTATTTATAAGTGTAAGAACAAAATCATTAATTTGCAATGGGTAAATAGATATTTTGTAACTCATCAAGAAATCAACTCGTATCAGACCAGAAATAGATCAAAGCTTGTTATACCTCAATTTAGAGTGTCTTCATCTCAAAAACTACCCATTTTCATTGGATTGAAACTATGGAATGACTTGCATGCCGATATAAAAAATATTGGGAATGTAAATTTGTTTAAAACCAAGTTGAAAGTTGAAATCTCGATTAATAATGGCATACTAACAAAAATCTAGGATGAATGTCCACTAATATTGTTTAATATTGTCCATTAATATTGTAACATGTTGTAATACATGTTTTAACTATTAATAATACTTATTTACTTATTTATTTATTTATTATTATTAATTTATAACAACTAGCTGCTTATTTTTAATAAGAGCCCAGTAAAGCCTAAAGCTTAAGGGCCAAATTAAATAAAATAAATAGTCGAGCTTCACAATTATTCATGTCATTGTAAATTGAAAAAAATTTATTTATTTTATTATTATCAATAAAATTTATTCTATCAATTCTATCCAACACGGAATAAATAAAGACTTTTAGGAGCTCATCCCATCAACAACACGTGGTCGAGATGAGGGCTACACCAATCGTCTAAGTAGAGACTTTATGACCTCCAGTATAGACATTAGGAGCCTACCCATCAGTAGCACGAGGCCGAGATGGGGGCTACACTAATCGTCTAGACTTTAAGACCTCTCAGCAATAACACAGTGTTACATAGTCGACTTACCTACGGCTTTTACTTACCAACCAGATCTTACCAACACCTGATAGACCAAATCTGACTTACCGACGGCTGTTACTTACTAACTCCTGATAGACCTATACGGTTTCAAAAAAAACGACCCAAATAATAGACATTAAGCATAAACGTATTAAAACACATTTATGAGGCCATGGTAGACCAATAAGGTCTCAAAAAATGGCAAAGCCAATAGTTAAATCTATTGAGCTTCTCGTAGCAGAAAACCACCATGAGGCCATTGTGTTGTGAGCTAGGCGCTCTTTTAAACAAAAACTCAAATATGATCAACCAAATTTAATGAAAACACAAAACTTTTGTCTTAAGATAGAAATATATCTTTAAATCTTATTATAATCAATATTCGTTTAACTTTATATTAAAACTAGATTCTATTTTTGTGGTAACTTAATTTTTCGTCTTTTATTCCCGCATTTAAGAAGAATTAATTAAAGCAAGTTTCTGGCTTAATAAATCAAAATTTAACTTTAAAATACAAATATATCTTTAAATCTTATTATAAACAATATTCATTTAACTTTATATTAAAACTAGATTCTATTTCAGGGTAAATTTTTAATATTTTCGTCTGTACCCCGCTTTAAAGAAGAATTATTTAAAACAAGTTTCTGGCTTCATATATCCAAATTAATTTTTAAATAAATATATTTTATAATATAAAGTAATTGTTAAACCAGCTTTTAGTTTTAGCGGTAACTTATTAATTTTTCGCCTTTCACCATGCATTCTACCATATCCCCAATTATTATTATTACTAACATTTGTCATATGGAGTATGGAGGCTCATTAAACTTTTTCATTTGCATATAAAAGGGATTCTTACGTTTATATATATATATATATATATATATATATATATATATATATAGTATTCTACCAAGGTGAAAACATGTGCTTGTAGGTCCACTTCGACATTATTGCATTATTTTTAGTATAATTTTAAACCAGCTTTTAAGACCATATTGAATCTTACTGTTGAAGATACAAGATGTCCAATAAATAATGGTGAAAAAATAATTAATTTACCAAAATATATATATTTTTTACTTCACCAATCATTACCCGTGACTGAATTGTATAATATTATTTTCTATGTTTTATACCCAATTGCAACTATCATACACCCATATCATTTTCATATATCATCTAGTGGGTAGAAAAGAGAAATGTCTCTTGTGTCACCCGTTGAAGTCATAAATTTGAAAACCCTTCTTACCCCGTCTGACCCTGGTCTGAGTTCTTAATCTCGAGCCAGAGCCCTGTACTATCTTGGAGTACTGTCGTGTATTAGAACAAGGTCCCCAACCTTAATCGTGACAGACCAATCCTTCTTAGTTATTTGTTTATGTCTCTCCCTTAGACCCATCAAGTACTCAGTTTTCCACTGCTTAATGAAATGAGCTTTAACTTTAGTTGTGTTGTAACCTAGACTGGAGACAATAATATTAATAATAATATCAATTTTAAATAGTGTTAAAATTTATTTAAAATAATTATCTTGAGTGTCAGTAGTGTGGGCGCAAAATGGACGAGTGCAAGAACGTTGCAATGTCGCAATGAGATAATGATCAATGTTGCAAGATGTTGCAAAGTGGTTATGCAACAAGGGGGTTTATGCAAAGGGAGAGGGGGAATGTTGCAAGAGCAAAAATGGGTTATGAAACTTGGAGGCGGAGTTATCCCCCAAGAGAAAGAGAGGAGAAGGAGAGAGAGGAAGAGAGATGTTCACCTGGCAGGAGCCAAGTGCATATTAAGACTTCATCTGAGCGCCCGCTGTCTTATTAGGTGTAAATCCGCCAGTTGGCTTAGAAAGCGTAAATGGCTTGTACAGGTTGAGTTACCAGATTGCACTATTTATTTAACTAAAGCATATATTATTGACAGTTGGCTTAGAAGGCGTAAATGGCTTGTTCAGGGTGAGTTGCCAGATAGCACTAATTATTTAATTAATTCATATATTCTTGACGGTTAGCTTCGAAATCCGTCAGTCGGTTTAAAAGGCGTAACTAGCCATATGGTATAATTAAATTTCGTTTACAACCAAAAGAATTAAATAAAACACCATTACATCATTCTGTTTATTTAGACGAAATATTGGAATCAGAAATAAATAGAAATAAATATACAGGGTGTCCATAAGTCCGGCATCATAGGAAAAATTCATATTTTTCTATTTCTACAAACCATAATTCATATTTTTCTCTTTCTACAGGCCATAATGTCTGTGAGCAAGGAAGAACGAGTTCAGATAATTCTACTCACAGGAAATCGGAGTCAGAGACTTTGCAACAAGTCTGCTAACACAAGTCTGTGTTATTGGCTCGCGGTCTGGATGCAGTCTGTTAAATTCAGCAGCGGCCTCTCTCTGACTCTGATTTCCTATGAGTAGAATTATCTGGATTCGTTCTTCCTTGTTCACAGACATTATGGCATGTAGAAAGTGAAAAATATGAATTATGGTTTGTAGAAATAGAAAAATATGAATTTCTCCTATGATGCCGAACTTATGGGACACCCTGTACATTGGAATGATAAAAAAATTTAAAAATAATAATAGTATAAGAAATATGAACGAGGAATATGTATATAATCAAAAAATAAAAAATATAACCATCAATATAACAGTACAGGAGAAATATACACACACACAATTATATTAAATAATTAAATATATTGAAAATCAATACATACACACTATCTTCTACTGCACAAAATAAAAAAAGAGAAATACGAAACGTATAGCCATCAATATAGCAGTACAGGAGAAATATATATATATATATATATATATATATATATATACATATACACACAATTATGTTAAATAATTAAATATATTGAAAATAAATACATTCACTTTGTTCTACTACGCAAAGCACTAAACTCACACGTAATCGAGTCCACAATCACATCATCATTGCTTTGCACTACGCGGTATACGTGGTTTAATATTATTTCACCGCTCAAGTTATAGGGAAACCTGTACTCTGTATAAATGGCCTTCATATCATTCAGTACTAATTTTGTGCCCACTTTACAATCGGTGGGCAAGTTACCTTTAAATACGGCTAGAATACAATCAAAAGCACGCACAAGGAGGTCATCGTTAGCCACAGCATCATTATTAAATACAAATTTATAAACACTCCTTTCCAATTGAGGGTTTATTTCTACCAACCCGAGCTTTTCAATCGTGAACTCTTCTACACACTGCATAGCGGGAGTTGAAATAATCTTTTAAGTCGTTACGACAGCTGCTCATTATATGAAAAAATAGTTCTTCAGGGTGAACGGTGTAGGTGAGCTCAGCCCTGTACCGCTCAAGTGCTTTGTACCAAAGTTCATGATATTTCAAAGCGTCTAAACTTTTTAAATAAGCATCCAGCTCTAGACCATTCTCATCTTGTTCAGTCCTACACTCGGTAAACCCATCGATCAGAGCGGTGTATGCGTATTCAAGAACCGTATCAAAATAAAGCATATCCGTAACAAGTGCGTCTAATATAGGCTTCAGCTTTCGGAATCCGACGATTTCAAACATTCTGTCGAGGATGAAACGGTTACGCGTAGGGACAAGAGCGTTATTATCAGAAGCATTCTTCCACATCAGTCGTATATCAATGCATGGCCGATCGTTATTTATACACAACGTACAAACAACGGCATATGAGGGGGTGTCACTAATCTGCTCTCTTCTTGTACCTACAACTGCAGGAATTTTATAACGATTCTCACTCCACTTCTCAACTATCACGAAGATTCTATTCATCTCCTGAACACTTAAATAAACAACATTCCGTTTGTTTGTTTGTCTACAAGTCGTTTCCAGTACATAGTTAACGGCACCGGATTTACGCCTGAACACGCGCAACGACTTCGTCACGGACACATCGTACACGGCGTTGAGAATGCTGCTCGACAGGAGGAGTGAGTCACACCATAAGCTAATGAAACGTGTAAGGAGCTGTTCCAACATGAATAGTTGTATCCCATTATATTGGGTACGTGTTTTGAGAAATTTCCCGATACATGAAGTAATACCGGTTTTAATGTTTTATCACTCACCAGACATTTTTGCATAGGGGGATTTTCACGAGCTAAACACATTTTATTCACACTCCAGCGCACTAATTGAGAGAAACATATGACCATATTTTTCCTTTTTGCTTATCATGCGATATTCATCTCTAAATTCTGTTAAATACACACGCAGTCTTTTAGCCACAACATGAATACTTGTGTCCCATTATATTGGGTAGATGTTTTGAGAAATTTTCCATCACTCACCAGACGTTCATTTCCACAAACTAAACATCTTCACAATCCGGTGCACTATTTGAGAGAAACATATGCCCATATTTATCCTTTTTGTTTAAAATCGATACTCGTCTCTAAATTCTGTAAAAAACTCACACAGGCCATTAGCCACACCCTCACTACAAACCTCGTCATGATATATATTAATATAGTGATAAAAATACTTAAGATTCTCCATGATGACAAGATTTACATTCTCAATCGCAGGGTACGAGGAATCGGTATGATGCAACATGACATAACATCGCTTGTCATACCACTCATCAACAAGACTCACTATCCATAACCGTTGCTTCTCTTCTGCACGTGTTGTTTCTTCTACTTCACGGTATATGTAAGCTTTGATAAAGTTTAGTCCTACAACATAGTTCAATACATCACTTGTACTACGAAATCCTACAATGCTCTCGCCAGAATAGCCATAGAGTATTTGTACCTCTTGTTCCTTCGCACGATTCAATGTAGCCTTAAAAGCATCAAAGGAGGGTGGAATAGGGAGATTTTCAGTATCCACCACATCTTGACACTTTGCCGAATACCATTTCATAAACGTCGAACACGCAATATTAAAGGTAGCCATTACTATTTTTCGTCTACGCGGGAGAATACACGTCTGAGATTCAAGGCTTACTGCGATCAACTGAGCACGCAGGGAAGCCCAGATAGTAGCAGGAGTCACGTGATCAATCATGCAGGTGGGCGGAGCTTAGAACTTTCTCCTGTACACACGCTAGGCGAGTACCTCATCGTCATTCACAGTTCTGTGGGAGAAGAGAAAAGCAAGACTGTAGAATATAAGGGTCATCACTTAAATATTTATTATATTTTGTAAATGACCCACTTAGGAGTGTGACGTGTTAGAAACGGACTCTGTAGAAAAATTCAGGTTCACGAGCCCCTCCACATGTATTATATCTGGACCTACAGGGTGTGATAAAACTGTGTTTATACTTAAAATCATTAAAGAAAAGGAAGAGATGTTCTCAAAATTTGTGCATAAAGTTATATGGTGCTATTCGACGTATCAGTCAGTGTTCAACGAGTAACAAGCTGATATTTTGTTCCACAAAGTTGTATATGACGTTAATTCGTTAAAGGGAAATGAACATAGAGTCATTGTAATTGACGATCTCATGTTGGAGATGGATAAAATGTTTGCCGAGACATTTACAGTGTTCGCCCACCATCTAAGCATAAGCGTGTTTTTCATTAATCACAATCTATTTTTCAAAAAGGATACATGCGCGATGTGTCGTTAAATACACGATATCTAGTCTTATTCGCGCAACGTAGAGATGTATTACAAATTGGGGTATTCGCCAATCAAATGTTCACGAATCAGCGGAAGAAGTTTTTGGAAGTTTATAAAGAAGCTATAAGCCCGCGTTACGGATATTTGCTTTGCGACCTTCACCCGCGAAACACGTTTAGGGTGCTTTCAAGAACGAATATATTTCCAAACGAGCCTAAAACGGTGTATATTCCAGAATGACAGAGGCTAAAGAAATACCATGATTTAATAAAAATCTATCATCGACTGCCCCGGGAATGCAGCAGATGTTTGCTAAAAATATCGACTCCGACTTTTTAAAATGCATCTGTGAAATCTGTCTTAACCTTATAAATTACAATGTATCAATGAAAACACTTCAGAAGGCTCACCTACGCCGTTACAAGAACATAATACGCGCACTCGTTCGTAAAAGTCAAACTGTAGGGAAGAAAAAACGAATAATGTACAAAGAGGAGAGTCATTCCTCCCCATCTTATTTTCAGTTTTGGATCCTTTACTGACTAGATTAATATAATGAAGAAAGTGGTAGTGATTCCACACGAGGTGTATGCTTCACTGCAAAGTTCATAGAATCCAGACACGGATCTAGATCCCCGTAAAAGCAGGCTTAAAAGAATGGAAAGCGAGTTACTAGCCCTATTAAACAGTTAAAAAACACCTGATGAGAAAATAATCTTATACCAAGAAGCTCTGCAGAAATTTCTTTACGAGTACGAAAATTATAAGAACCCGATAGAGATTCCCGTGGTTATTAGGCACAGCACGGGGAACGATGAACATGGTGACAGGAACTGTGTCCGACGATAGAGCTGACCAACCAAAGATTAATGGGTCGGCCACACATCATATCGAGCATGTATTAAAAAGCACCCTCTCACGTACTTTGAGGAATAAAGGTTTAAGTCTTTATATTCTATTGAATGAGGACCCCGCCATACAGGTGAGATCATTGTGGAAGGAGCAAAATTACAGGGATCGAATATCGTAGACATCGTCCATGATCTGGTGAGAAAGTGGGATACGCCCTCACCATCAGGATGGAAGCATATTAAAGCAAGACTACAACAAATAAATGTCGCCAAAACAATGATAAGAAATATGAACAGGATAAAAGACTTGGAACATGGGTCGCACGTGACACAATTGAAGACGCCATCACCCCTGGCGGTAACACCTCTGAAGAGGAGAAAGTAGAGGTTAAAAAACGGTCAACCCTACCCACGTGCCTCTAAAATACGCAAATGGCTAACATATTAAGAAGACGTTATTATGACATTTCTAACCCAGCCTCCTACGGAGGCGTAGATAGACTGTACAGAAGTGTTTCGGAGTAGGAAAAAAAGATGTTGAGAGAGTTTTGCGGGAGCAGGACGCTTATACACTTTATAAGCCTGAGAGAAAAAGGTTTAAAACAGCCAAGACAACAGCTGCTTCGATTGACTCTATTTGGCAAGCAGATGTAACAGACATGCAAAGATATTCTGTGTATAACGATGGTTACCGCTACATTCTATTTATAATAGATGTATTCTCTAGATATCTGTAGCTAATTCCTCTGAAAAATAAATCACCTGAAACAGTTGCTAAAGCCACCAAAACGCTGATTTAAAAGAAAACAGGGTTCCTGGCTATTTTTGTACGGATATGGGGAAGGAATTTATAGGCCTTGCTTTTCAGAACATGTTGACAGAGTTTAATATCAACTATTACACTACTAATTCTATACATAAGGCTTCTTTAGCTGAAAGAGTTCAACGTACCATAAAGGAACGCATGCACCGCTATTTTACACATAAAAACACATACAGATTTCTAGAAATTCTGGAATCATTGGCCTTATCCTACAACCACTCACACCATCGCACGATTGGGACAACACCTAACGAAGTTTTAGAAAGAGGTATGCGCCCAGAGGTGAGAAGAGATGGATCACCACCACCACCACACTCTGCGCGTTTCAAAATCAATGATTATGTAAGGCTGTCGCGTTCGGGAAATAAATTCGCGAAGGGATTTGAGCAAGGATGGACACGTGAGATTTTTAAAGTTAGGGCTATGAGACCTAAAGGTGAGAAAATGATGTATTACGTTGAAGATTTGAATGGGGAAGAAATCGCAGGAGGCTTTTACCGCGATGAGTTGCAGAAAGTGGCATTTAATTTAGGAAAAAATGTGTTTAAAATTGAGAAAATTATAGGAAGCAAAGGTTCAAGAAAGAGAAAAATGTACCTGTTGAAATGGGTAGGGTACCCAGAAAGCTTCAACACTTATATAAAAGCTGATGATACAAAAATGAAGCTTAAATAATATGCAACATGGCTCCTAACCATTCCTTCGTCACACTTCCGTCCTCCTCGTCCCTGTTTGGGACCGCATGTACTATTTTGATTCACTCGGGACTCAACCCTGGAGTGACCCTGTTATTGTAAAATTTCTCGATCAGTTGCATATCCCCGAAGTTGTATGGAACCCATTCCTGCTACAAGGATATTTTAGTAATACGTGTGGGAAGTACTGCCTTTCATTTCTCATGCATATGTCACGTGGTAAAGAATTTATAATTTTTAAAAAATTATTCGACCCGTGTCACACTCAACGAAACGATGAAATGGTATGCAGACAGATAAAAAGTCGTTGTCCGATTGTGCGTACTCGTTGTATAGTATGATGTTTTATTCGTATATATATATATATATATTTGTAACCAATAATGTTAGTTTGTATATTCTGTAGTTTAAGATGGTTATTGCACTAAAAACATGATTTCTTTCATTTAATAAATTGATGAAAATACATTGTCTTCTTCCCCCTCAAAAAAGATCGAAACGAAAAAACACATCTACAGATCTACAGAAGCTAAGGCTAACAAAGACCCTAAGATCCACTCTAAGGTTAGCCCGAGAGAAAGGAAAGAGTAGGGGGTTAAGAGAAGAGAAGAGAATAAGGGGTTAAGTAAGGAGCAACACCTATCACTCGTGGGTTAACATTCATTCAGAAAAAGAGGAAAAAAGTCTCACCATCATCATCCGCCGGCCACTGCCGACAAGTCAGAAAAATAGTCGGAGAGAATAGGGGAGGGGTGAAAGATGAAAAGAAGTAAAATAAGAACGCTTACAAACCATGCAAACACAGTCTTAACTCACAGTCATACCATGCAAACTACAAACATGCAAGAAAAGAGAGTTACAGACATGCAAAGTAAAAAAGTAGGTAAAGTTAAACAAAAAGTGGGTTAGTTTACGATACGAGCTACATCTACGTTCGTGTTAGTCTAATTTTTTTTTTTTGCTGGCATCACACGCTGGCATGTCACAAGCTGGCATCCATCGTCAACAGACTCATCCTCGAGCACCACTACCAGAGCTCCTGTTGCTAACTTTGTTTTATTTATATTAAACAATGTTAATACATTTAAAATGTCTGTCAAGACGGTTCTTAAACATATTAACGCTGGTAGAATGAACGACTGACGCGGGAAGATTATTCCATTTATCAATTACTTTAAACGTAAAGAAGTTTTTAGCGATATTAGTAATGAAACGTCTGCCACGCAACTTAAATCCGTTATTGCGAGTATTACTATTATCGAAAGTGAACAATTTGTCAAAATTTACGTTATCGATGTTATTAACGATTTTGAAAACTTCAATAAGCTCCCCCCTTAATCTTCTAGTTTCGAGTGAATACAGGTCTAACTCTTTAATCCTATCTTCATAAGGCTTATTGCGCAATGACGGAAGAAGTTTCGTGGCACGACGCTGAACCCTTTCTAACCTATCAATATCCTCACGCAAGTACGGGCACCAAAACTGAACGGCATATTCTAAATGAGGCCTGACTAGGGACTTGTAAAGGGGCAATATAATATCCTTCGATTTAAATTCGAAATTACGCGCTAAGAAGCCTAACATCCTATTAGCTTTTGCGCAAGACTCCAGGGACTGGTTCCTAACCTTTAAATCCTTAGATACGCGTACGCCTAAATCTACTTCCTCATTAACGCTCGCTAACTCCCTATCATCCATCGTATACGTGTAATTATTGATGCGAGAACCTATATGCAAAACTTTACATTTGTCTACGTTAAATTGCATCTGCCACTTATCTGTCCACTCCATAATCCTATTTACATCGTCTTGGATCCTATTTCTATCGTCCTCGTTAACAACCTTACCGCCTATTTTAGTATCGTCCGCGAATTTTGACACGTTACTAGTCAATCCTACATCTATGTCGTTAATGTAAATTACGAATAACAATGGGCCTAACACTGAACCCTGTGGGACACCGCTACCTACATCTAACCACCCCGATTCACTACAATTAACTCCGACCCTCGGCCTCCTAGCACGAAGCCATTCTTCTAACCAGTTAGCTACCTGACCGCGTATACCGTGCGCATTAACCTTCGCAATTAGTCTCCTATGCGGAACTCTATTGAACGCCTTTTTAAAATCTAAATAAATAACGTCAGCTGCTCTATGCCTATCGTATTCGCGCACTATTTCGTTATAAAATTCTAACAAATTAGTTAAACAAGATCTATGGCGTCGAAACCCATGCTGACTACTATTAATCAAATCTCTACTTTCTATGTGATCGATGATACGATCCCTTACTACGGATTCCAAAAGTTTACCGACAATTGACGTTAAGCTAATCGGCCTATAATTGCTAGCTACTGCGCGGTCGCCTTTTTTAAAAATAGGCGTGACGTTAGCTAATTTGAAGTCTTCAGGAATAATCCCCGTTTCGAGTGACTGATTAAAAATCTTCGTTAAGGGGCCTACGATAACATCTTTCAAATCTTTCAAATGTCTGGGATAAAAAGCGTCAGGGTCTGGAGCCTTGCTAACTTTTAGCCTATCGATATAATGCGCAATCTCAGCCTCATAAACAGTTATTTCATCCAAAATAGTCTCGCTACTAAATGGAACGATATCGTCCAAGTCGGGGATATTATTTACGTCTTCTACGGTAAAAACTGTCGCAAAAAAGTTATTGAAAATACCCGCTATCGCCTGAGGGTCAGAAGCCAAAGCGCCATTTACATCCACTAGAGGGCCAATGTTATCTTTTACCGGCTTACGATTATTGACGTATTCAAAAAACTTTTTTGGATTATGTTTACTATCCGCAGCTATAAGTATCTCTAAATTACGCTTGGCATTCCTAACTGATCTTTTAACCTGACGTCTAAGCTCGATATATCTATTAAAGTTAGCTGCCGTGCCATTGCGCTTATTAAGTCTATACGCTCTATTACGCTCGTTTATGAACTCTCCTATTTCCCTAGTCCACCACTTCGGCCTACCACGATTTCTAACGCGCTTGGGCCTACGAGGAATAAACTCCCTTTCAATATTCATAAAACTTTCTTTAAACGTCACCCAACGCAAATTTGTGTTATTACCCATAAATAAGTTATCCTATTCCACTACTCTCATCCTATTCTCAAAACTATCAAAATTAGCCCTACGAAAATCAGGGACTTCTATTACGTTACTATCCTGGGTGTTTTCTATCAATAACTTAAACCTAAGAATTTGATGATCACTACATCCTAAACTCTCGCCTACTTCTAAACATTCGACTATATTCTCACCGTTCGTCATCACCAAATCTAAAATATTATCACCGCGCGTTGGTTCGGTAACTATCTGTCGAAAAGTTATCGTCCATAAACTCAACCAATCTCAAATCCTCCTCATTACCAGTAAAATTCTCGTAATTAACATTAGGGCAGTTAAAGTCTCCGACAATTATACTATTCCGGTTGTCAATAAAATTACCAAAGATGTGAGTAAAATCTAGCATCTGTATGGAGGGGTTGAACGGGAGGTCTATAAACAACAACAAAATTAAAACTAATACTACGCGCCCTAACTTCAACACATATCGCATTAATTGCTGCAGGAAATTCTAACTTAACCTCGATAGCCCTAAGGGAATTACGAACATACAGCAAAACGCCTCCACCAAACCTATGTAACCTATCATTAGTAAAGAGTTTAAAACCCGGTATATCAAGTTCCCCCAAGAAGTCCCGAGTCACGGTATTTAACCAAGTTTCAGTGACAGCAACTATACCATAGTTGCCGGAATAAATTATCGCCTTAAATTCATTTAATTCATTTCTAATACTACGCGCGTTACAATAAAAGACGTTTAAGTTATTTTTTACCACGGGCCCGCGTTTTAAACTATTTATCACGTCGGGCCAGCGTTCCCCGGACCCACAACGTTTAAAGAAGGCTTCGACCTATACAGCTTTCGCACGTATTCGTCTATTAACCTACCTAGCCTAGCATTACCTATTTCATTAAAATGCACCCCATCTTTTATAAAAAGGCTAGGATCACTGAATTCGGACCACAGCTTTACGAAGGGTACATTTTCCTCAGCAAAAATCTCTTCTAATTATTTCGTTAATCGTTGGGATGATTGCTCGGTAAATCTTCTACCTCCGTATTCATGTCCATGACATGAGATTCTTCAAAACGAAAAGATTGTATAACACGTGTCAAATCCTCATCGGACCTTAAATTAGAAAGAATAATTCATTAGTTCATACTGAATCTTTTTTAATAAATCCCAAAACATATACAGAATATACATATAGTAAGAGTATTACAATGTGAAGATATCTTTGAACCGCTCCGAGAAGTTCCTTTAAGAGATAATTCCGAATAACATTTGAATTTATAAAAGAACATGCAAAAGATTGCTATAAAAAAATTTCAATGAATCAAAACAGGGTTTTAGCATAATTGCAAACTAATCTATAATTTCAGTGACCTAAATGAAGTATTTTTAATGTGATGAGATGAATTACTACAACCCTCTATATATATGATTAAATAATCGAGAACAGTGCTCTTTCTGACAGGCACATTACATAAGTTTGCGAATAATTGGCTACAAAAAATAAAATTACAGTTACTTACATTTCTACGGCAGTCCCTTGCGTCGGATCGTAAGGAGCGTCATTGCAAATATCATCAACGGTTTGCGTTGGAAATAATCCATCCCGGTTAGCTGCGTTAAAAAGATGAATTGTGGACAACGCTACAATGTCACCATTTTGATATAAATCCTGTAAACTGTAAAGTTCTTGATTCATGGCGGAGGGAATGTTTATTCACTGTTGAAAATAACTACTGTGACTCAAAGCTGAAAATATGTTCTTTTATACGCATGATCCCCAAGCACCACCCCAAAAGACAGAGGCGGTTCGTAAGTTTAATGATTGGTTGTCAATGTAACTGGGCGGGGCTATGATAAAATTGCGTACCAATCGTAACACCTATATTATGGGTTCATGCTTTGGACGTCATGATTGGTCCACTAATGGTGTCTTTATATTCTCCCCGTATATTTAATGCTCACATCGTTTATTACCGCTTGCAGTCTCTACCACGACAATATTTGCATTTGCGCCCATACTTTTCTCGGTTTTCCTATTTTTGAACCCACCTCTTTATGCAATATCCCTCGCAACATTAATCAACCATCTCTATCATAATATTTTACATTATTTTTTGCGGTCTTACTACTTGATCCTCAATTTTCCCAGTTCGGATAGGGAGATGGAGAACTTGATCGGTTGCAAGTCGTTATAGCAATATCTTCATCAGAACCGCTCAGCTCAGAACACAGGAAACAAAATTAGCCCCGCTACTCTTCATAATCCTGACATAGATCATTACCAGAGACAGCACAGTAACATCTGATGACACAAAGATCATTAGAAAATAAGAAATCTAGAAGATCTCTACAAGCAGAATGTTTTTTGCATTATTATTTTTTGCGGTCATACTATTCTCAGCTTTCCCAAGATTCCTGACTTGTGGATTTGGTTATATATATATATATATATATATATATATATATATATGTGTGTGTGTGTGTGTGTTAATTGCCTTTTACAGTCTCTACCACGATGGTTTCAAATATTTGCAAAATATATGTTTGCAGTCATACTATTCGATCCTCAACTTTGATTAAAGTATTCGGCTTGACTTTTTACCTGCCAATTCTCGCGTAGGAGTGTGATTAAATTGTGTTTAGCTCATTTAAATGAATGTCTGCTTGGGTTGTTAGATAAATGGGCGCCCTAGGCAGTGGCGACTCGTGGGTTTTTGCCGCCCTGTGCAGTAGCCAAATTGGCCGCCCCCTTCCTTAAACGTAACATACCTTCCACACAGCAAACACACGTATATAAAGGATTTACATTTTATTGATTGAGGAACAATGTAATAATGATGAAAATTGAAACCGTGATGATAGACAATAAAAAAAAAAAATTAATAATTCAATTTAAAACATAGAAATCAATATGGTATTTCGTACCATACCGTACCGTAATGCCAGCCTTGGCCAAAATTGGCCGCCCCCCAAAGTGGCCGCCCTGTGCGGTCCGCACACCCCGCACACCCCACGCTACGCCACTGGCCCTAGGTACCCTAGTGGTTAAGACGCTGGGGTGCTGGTTGAGAGATCGAGTCCGGGCGATGAGAGTGTAATTTCAGCCTGCCCGTGCTGCAGCTTAGTTCGGATTCAACATTAAACTGTAGGTCTAAGGCGGAGTGTAAAACTTCATCCTCGTCAAAATGAATAATTCGGGGAGAAGGAAAACCGAGTTAGCTATTATTACTAATATAATTTACACCACGGTTAGGTACCAGTTACAAAGAGAAACTATGGTCTGAATCATAGGTTAGTTTAGGTTCAGGTACCCAAAACTTTCTTTCTGTGTGTGTGTGTGTGTGTGTGTGTGTGTTAATTTTGAAAACATGTATAATAATAATAATAATATACCTTTCCATTTTTTTTATTCATTCATTTCATTTCAGTAACAGAGACAATAATAATGAAGAAGATACCATGCAAATTACACGTAAAGAAAAATAAGACATAAAAAACGAGGTTAATAACATATAGAAACATTTATATACAGGGAAAACAATCGCATGGAGAGAGATGAGACGGAAGCGAGTCTTTGAGTGAAAGTTTGTCTACCGCGTTCCATTCTGGACCTTTGTTATCAGTTTGCGGCCTTCAAAAAAGCTTCAGGCTAAACAAGGGTGAAACTTACCCGTTCCTGCCTCCAATCCTTCTCGTCTCAACATAATGTGAAAATAAACGATATTGTATGAGAATAATTGTTTATTACCAAATTTAATATACATTTTAGTATATCTTCGGCATATTATTAATCCCATTTTCATATGGAAATTTAATATAAATGTGTGTGTGTGTGTATATATATATATATATATATATATATATAGATTTCTCAAATCGATAGAATTAATAAAATAAACGAAAAAAAATGTACAAAATTGTGAAGACTCATCTTGTGTATAAATATAATATAAAGGGTGATCCAGAGAAATGGGACCCAAAAGAAACCCCTGTAACTCTTAAAGTATAAGTCCTTTTATAAAATCATACGCATCATTCGAAAGAGGATAGTTACAAGTTTGTACAGGATTGTATAGGTTTTGACAATACAAGACAAGATAAGATACAAAACAAAATAAAAGTGTTAGTTAAAACTAACCCTTCAAGATGACTGCATGGACTGTGGAACAGCTGCGTTTCATAACTGAGCAATATTATGAGCATGGAAGAAGTGTAGTTTCAGCTCAAAGATCTTTCAAGGCAAATTTTCAGATGTCAAAATCACCTTCTAAGAAAGTAATCCGCCGATGTGTCAGAAATTTTTACCTAACTGGCAGCATTGGAAAAAGAAAACCAACTGGAAGAGTGCGCACAGCAAGGATAGACGAGATCATTAACAGAACTCATGAAATTGTACAGGATAATCCTAACATAAGCATCAGACGTGCTTCTCAGCTGTTAGGAGTTGGATATGGAACAACACACCGTATATTCAAGCAAAATTTAATGCTCTTTCCATATAAAATTCAAACATTGCAACAAATAAACGATGGAGATTTCGCACGAAGACGACAATTCTGTCAATGGATCCAACAGAAGGTAAATGACCACCAATTTTCTAGCAACTTTGATTATGTCAGACGAAGCCCATTTTCACTTGAATGGAACTGTAAACAAACAAAATTGTCATTTCTGGGCAACAGAAAATCCATTGAATATTACCGAAGTCCCGTTGCATAGTCAGCGTGTAACTGTTTGGTGTGGTCTTACTGCATCTCAGATCATAGGGCCGTACTTTTTCGAGGATTCCACCGGAAACACGGTCACTGTAAATGGTGATCGCTACGAAAAAATGTTGACCGATTTCCTTATTCCTTATTTCCTTATTTCCTTATTCCACGAGGAACTGCATGGCAGTTTTGCGTCAAACGTTTTCAGGCGAGTTAATCTCAAGATTTGGAGACGTTGAATGGCCCGCAAGGTCTCCGGATTTTTCTCCCTTAGATTATTATCTCTGGGGATATTTAAAGAGTAGGGTCTACAGAAATAACCCAACGACCTTGCAAGAATTGAAGGCCGCCATCACAAATGAGATACAGGCCATACCACCGCACACTCTTGCAAAAGTGATGCAGAACTTACAAGCGAGAACACTGGAATGCTTGGCAACTAATGGAGCACATTTGAAAGGAGTCATTTTAAAAAAATAAATATTTCATAATAAACTTGTAACTCTACTCTTTCGAATGATATGTAGGTTTTATGAAAGGAATTAAATATTAAGAATATTTGGCTTTTTTTTATGGGTCCCATTTATCTGGATCACCCAGTATATATATCATATATATATATATACACACAGAGGAATGACAAAAGTAAATAGACCTTTAGGTGAAGTTAGTTAAAATAATTATAGTTTTTCTTATATATATATATATATATATATATATATATATATATATATATATATATATTTATATATATATAGAGAGAGAGAGAGAGAGAGAGAGAGAGAGGAATGACAAAAGTAAATAGACCTTTAGGTGAAGTTATTAACAGTGATTTAAATTCAATAATGTGTGTGTGTGTGTGTGTGTGTGTGTGTGTGTGCCGTCCTCACTTTCTTTGACAAAAATATATTTCTCTCTCTCTCTCTTGCCTTTAATAAATAATATAATTTAAAATTAAGTTTTTAGCTTCAGTACTAATGGCAATAGTCAAAACAATATTTGAAGTGAAGTGAGATGAAAACCAGTTTTCAGACAAGATGTGGTTTGACCCACATTCCATTCTCGCCTTTTGGCTAACTTCGAGTTTTAAGCGTATATATAACGTATCCCTTCCTTGTCTTTCGAATTATAGGTAAACTGAATTTTATTTTTATAGAATATTTAAAATTGTTTATTATCAAATTTAATATACAGTTTAGTATATATATTGCATATTATTAAACCTGTTTTCATATAGGAAATTTAATATAAATGTGTAAATATTCATTCTTTCGAGTTGAGAAATCTATATAAAGATAGATGAAAAATTGTACGAAAAATGAGAACCGTATCTTATACACTGTACATAGGTTTGACAAAAGTAAGGACACTTTCGGTTTGGCTTTAGAGTAAATCACTGTACTGACATGTGCTTTTATATGCTAAAAGCAGCCGTTCTAAAGTACAAGATGTCAAGTAGCTATGTTTTTGAACCATCTTAGACCTACGGTTTAGACGAGAAATCCGTAACATGGTACGGAATCCATCACTAAATTTTTATTTTATTCATATTGCAAATAGTAAGAAAAATGCATGGTGAGAGATGCTTGCTTGCATGCTTTCATATGAGGAGTTGGCTAAAATTTGGGAAACTGAACAAAGAACGGGAAGTTTGTTAAAATTGTTGTTTAATATAAAAGTGTATATAGACTTCTCATTTAATTCTTTTATCAATTACTTTAATTTCTCTGAAACTTAATTATAATGAATATTAAGATGAACGATTTCTTTTTGCGAAGCCAATTGTCTAGTGCATTTCTTTTATTGTTAATATTGGGTATCGTTTAGTTAATTAGTTCTTATGCCGAACAACTTTAAGGAGAAAGTCAATCTTACCTTTAATAAATAAGTAGTTAAATTAAATGGCGGTATCTGGTAACCTCGCTATATATAAATAAAAACATTATTTGGCAACTCAACCTAATAAGGTATACCTGAACAATTAAAAACACTATTTGGCAACTCATGTAAATAAAATAAATGGTGGTATCTATCAACTCACCCTAATAATGTATACCTGAACATTTAAAATAAATGGTGGTATCTGGTAACCCCTTTCATATATAAATAAGTGATATCTGGCAACTCGCGATCCTCTATATAACACCTGCTTGGCCCCTGGACGCTCATAATGCGTCGGACTCCGTTGGAATAAAGAACTCGCTTTCTCTCTTCCTTTGGGGTGGGTGAGGACATCTCACCTTCTCCACCAAAGACCTCCTCCGTCTCCTTTCTTTTCCTCTCTTAGGTTAAGGCTACCACCCTTTGGGGGGAGATAGCCCTCCCTTCTCCCCCCGAAGCTCCCTCCCCTCTCCCCCTTGGCAGCATTGAGTTGTTGCATAACCCTACCCCCATTTACAACAATGATGTTGCATAAATCCTCCCCCTTCTTGCACAACCCCCACCCCTTTGTTGAATAACCCATTTGCAACATCTTGCAAAATTAATCATTATCTCAGTCCAACATTGCAACATTTTTGCCCTCGTCTATTTTGCGCCCACACTAATAGTGTCCACTTATTAAATTTTTAAAACTCTGAGGGCTGCTAAGACCAATTTTTACAAAAACACGCCCACAGAGGTGTCACCGTCCAATCAGAAAGCTCATGAGCTTGCGAATGGTCTTTTGAGTTCAGGTCTACCTCACTTGAAATGGGTCAAAGCTCCGCATATAAAAGAGGTCCATATTAGCTGATATTTTCCAATGAACATTCAAGCGTTGCTAGCCGTAATGAATAGAGACAGCGAATCAGATTTCTTTTCATCACCAGGTGTATACGAAATTGAAGATGTTACATTCGCGAAGTGAATATATATATATATATATATATATATATATATATATGATGTTTCATAACATGTTAGACGCACTTTCAGTATGAATTCAGGACCTAAAAATAATGTAATGAAAAAAGTTTATATAAACATATGCCCGAAATGGCTTTGTTTCCTAGTTATAACCCCGTTTTGGGTTTCAGCAATTCTTTCCGCAAAATGTTTACAAACACTGCTTGCCGACAATGTTTGTGAGTGTGTGCGAGATTTATTTCATATATGGCCTTGCCGATTGTAATGTTTCGTACACTCTATGACATGTTTTAATATCGTTGAGTATAGAGCCATCAGTCAGTCAGAGGTGCATCGCGGTGTTTCACTGTTCATATTCGTAACTTCTTACCGTGAATAAGTTCAGTTAAACGAATAGAGGAGTAGAATGCTTATACCAAAACTCAATTTGAAGTGCAATATTGTTCAATTTTTTTCTCTTAAAGAGGTAAGTAGTATGGCCACAAAATGGGAGAGTGCAATGTAATATTGATCAATGTTGCAGATGTTGCAATGCAATATTTGACCAATGTTGCAAGATGTTGCCAAGGGGGTATGCAACAAAGGGAGGGAGAATGTTGCACCTTTTTATGCAACAAAGGGGAGGGGAATGTTGCAAGAGCAACAAGGGGTTATGCAACTTCGAGGCGGAGTTATCCCCCAAGAGAAAGAGAGAGGAGAAGGAGAGAAAGGAAGAGGAAAGGTGTTCGCCTGGCGGGAGCCAAGCGCATATTAAGACTTCAGCCGAGTAGTCGTTGTCTTAATATGTTCCTAATCAGCCAGTTGGCGTATCTGGCTGAGTTTCCAGAATGCGTTGTTTATTTAATTAAAGCATATATTCTAGCTTAATCAGCCAGTTGGCTTAGAAGACTGAGTTGCCAGTTTGCACTGTTTATTTAATTAAGGCATCTATTCTGGCTTAATCAGCCAGTGCCTCCGGGCATCATCAGCAAAAAAAAATTTAATTACGGGGCTATAAAACCCTCCCATTCTGAACTTTCCTCATATATGTATATATATATATATATATATATATATATATATATATACAGTTATATTTATCTTCGGCGCGTCCTTCCGCGGTGATAGCCAGGGTGACCTAATGATCCGTGTTAAACTCTAAGGTGGAAGCGGGTTCGAGACTGGCGCGTCCTTCCGCGGGTGCTAGCCAGAGCATCCTAATGATCAGCATTAAACTTTAAGGTGGGGGCGGGCTCGAGACCCCGCACGTCCTTCTACGGTTCGTAGAGGCTGAACCCCGTTATTGCAACACTCGATCATGTTCTTTATTTCTCTCTCACCACCAGTCAGCGTATCTGGTTGAGTTGCCAGTTCGCGCTATTTATTTAATTATCTGTTTATTTCTCTCTCTCTCTCTCTCTCTCTCTCTCTCTCTCTCTCTCTCATATTTATTTAATTAAAGCATATATTCTGACTTATTCCGCCAGTTAGCTTAGAAGGCTGAGTTGCCAGATTGCGCCATTTATTTAATTAATACAAATATTCTGGTTTAGAAATTCGCTTTAGAAACCAACCAATTGATATAATTAAATACCGTGTACAAGCAAAAAGGAATAAATAAAACGCCAATACATCATTCTGTTTAATTAGGCGAATTAATGGAAATATATACACAATGGAAAATATATATGATCAAAAAATAATAATAATAGCATCACGAACGGGAAATATATAATAAAAAATATACAAAACGGTGCATTATGAATATATTACTACAGGAAAAATATATAGTTATATTAAATATATTGAAAATAATAATATACGAAACGTATAATCAATTGCATATTAGTACAGGAAATATATATTATATATATATATATACATATATATATATATACAGCTACATTCATCTTCGTTCACGTTTAAAAATAAAATCTGAAACATCTGTTGTTTTATTGGATATTCTCGGTTTTCCAAGATTTGCGACAAGATACGCAATTTACCTCATCTCTCTCTCTCTCTCTCTCTCTCTCTCTCTCTCTCTGATCCAATTATGACCCTACTCACCATAGCTTTTCTTGTCCTTCTACAATTTTTTTTTTTAAATACATGTCATAAACGATCTTCTAATCTGAACTTATATATATATATATATATATATATATATATATATATACACACAAACATCTATATTCATCTTCGTTCACGTTTGAAAATTAAATCTGAAAAATCTGTCGTTTTATTGGATGTTCTCGGTTTTCCAAGATTTGCGACAAGATACACAATTTACCTCATCTCTCTCTCTCTCTCTCTCTCTCTCTCTCTCTCTCTCTCTCTCTCTCTCACTGATCCAATTATGACCCTACTAACCATAGCTTTTCTTGTCTTTCTACCAAAAAAAAATTTAATTACATGTCATAAACGATCTTTTAATCTGAACTTACATATATATATATATATATATATATATATATACACAGCTATATTCATCTTCGTTCACGTTTAAAAATATAATCTAAAACATCTGCTGGTTTATTGGATGTTCTCGGTTTTCCAAGATTTGCGACAAGATACGCATTTTATCTCATCTCTCTCTCTCTCTCTCTCTCTCTCTCAGGAGACAATTTCAGTTTCGGAACAAGGAGATTGTGCTCTCTCTGTACAATTTCCTGGTTCGGCCGCACCTGGTGTATGCTGTGCAGTTCTGGTCGCTCACCCTCAGGAAAGATATTGAGAGGCTGGAGCGAGTGCAGGCGAGGGCCACAAAGTTAATCCCTTCCGTTAGGCATATGGGCTACAATTAACGCTTACGCGCCCTGGACTTGTTTTTGCTGTAAACTCGGAGGCTGTGCGGTCAACTGATCGAGGTTTTTAAGCTCTTACGCGGGTTCAACGATGTCGATTTTAGAAGCATGTTTAGTTTAAATGATAACCCAACTCGCAACAATGGTTGTAAGTTGGATTTGAAACGGTTTAAGACTAGTGTGTGTGGGAATTACTTTACGTATAAGATATGTGACACGTGGAACAGTTTACCTTCAGAAGTTGTGAACAGTTCTTCTGTGGATTATTTCAAGAAAAGGTTAGACCAAATCTTGCACACTATTTGAGGGTGTAGAAAGTTTTCCCTGGCATCCGTTGACAATGGTGCCTCCTCGGTATGGGCCGCAAGGCCTTTTGAGGTATTTCTTTTCCTTGTAACTCCTTGTAATTCTCTCTCTCTCTCTGTCCCAATTAAGCCCCTGCTGACCAAAGCTTTTCTTAGCTTTCCACAACAAAAATTTAATTACATGTCATAAACGATCTTCTAATCTGAACTTATATATATGTTAACCCCCCCCTTTATGGCCCTTTGTCGGTTCGGATTCGAAGGGGGTTCTAGTTAGGAGGCTGCAACGGATGCTTCTTCTTTATACTTTTCTATAATTCTTTTCGGTCGCCTTAAGGGGTCGACACTCTGTTAATTCTTTTCTTTCTGCTTATTAATTCTTCTTCTTTTATAATTATCGACTTTTCTGACTAAGTTCTGAAGCGGCACGGCTCGAAGGAAAATATAAAAAACTTCTTAAAGGGTGGTTTACTCTTAAAAAAATTACAGTTGGTACTCTGAATTACAAGGGGTAGAGGTTCGACCTCTTTCGACCATGGCTCAGGCCGGAATCTAAAAATACTTAAGTTAAGAGGCAAGGGGCTTCTGCCCCCTCCGATGAAGTGCTAATCTGAGAAGTCTAATGAGAAGAGATCCTCTCTAGAAGTGCCTTAAATGGGTCTAAACGAAGTGAAGTATTTTTCCAAATATACGTATAATATAATTTAAATGTTTGGGGGAGAACAGTTGAAGGTTAAATTTCCCCCCTTTTTTAAACACATGATTTCAACTAAAAAGAATGAAAAATAAAAAAATAAAAAAGAACAGTAGTATCGCTGATTCGACATTTATGAAGGCGATATTATTTGTATTAGCACATCAGCACAATTTTTGGAGTACATGACTGAGTACGTATTAATTTGGTTTCATTACAATTATGATTACAATTATGGATTACAACTACCAATTAATTAATATTCACTTTTTAATTACAATTCCATTAAAGTACATTCTTACATTATAATTAAATCATTACATTTAATTAGTTTCACTGAAGTACATTACAAGTATTGTTCATTACAGTTTCATTAAAGTACATTACATCAATTACATTATATTAAAGGATTACATTTAATTACAATTTTAGCAAATTGTTAATTGACGTATCTACTACTGAAATAATATGCTATAATGTTATACATTCGAATCAAGCGAAAGGAGACCTTTTTTATCTTAGAAGCGTTCAAATTATGCTGTGATGAGTGGAATTTCTGATAATAACTTACTAAGCATTGTCTAGATTCACCTCGGGAGGTCAAATAATTAAAAATAAAAAAATGAAAAAATATACGAGAACGTTTTTTCGCGTTCCCGAACGAAGGCAAAGGTTTTGCGTTTCATAGATTGACACGAGTAAAAATAGACTGATAAGTTGATAGGGCATGAGTAACAATAGGTGATGAATGAACAAGTAATGAAATTAATAAAGGATAGCGGTCAAGCTAAAATATGGACGTATGGGGGCGGGGATGATGCAAGACAATTCATAATTAATTATAATAACTTTTATAACAACTGAAAAATGGATGATGGATACGACTAAACCATAGAAAGGGTAGATCGTAGGTTTGTGAAAACGAACAAAAATAGGAAGCTACAAGTAAATTATTATCCAAACTCGCGTTAAGCGATTTTGGTTCTTATGTAAAAATGGACATTCGAACATAAAACTATTGTTCATTGTTCACTTTTTACATTACTCTCCCCTTTTAAAATGATATTTGATACAATAAGTTAATAGGGTACCATTAATACAATACAAATGAGAAAATAAATCGTAAGTAATGACGACATTCTTTACAATAGAAATTTTATACAGAATGAGTTCGGGTAGTTGAGTACAATGCAGAGTAATCAATTTTTAAAATGACACTTGCTTACAAAATATTAAAAAAAATAAAAGATCAAACGACTTTTATACAACAAAATAAAAGGATTAGTACGTTAATTTAGACAAACAATTAAGTTAGACAAAGAATGATATGGTTAAAATTTTTTACAAAATTTTATTTTTTTCTTCTGTGGGATAAATTATATTCATAATGAAGAGATAAGAGGGAAAAATATAAATCATACAAGCTATAAGCTAATTTTGATTGACTAGTGTAGGTAAAAATAGAATTACGTAATGGATGATGTATAGACCTGTGGTCTAGTGTGTATTTTTGTGTACTAGGTATAAAGTGTGTAGCTGATAATTTCGAGACAGATTGTTAAATTAACTGTATAAATGCATGAATGCAAAAATGCATGAATGCATGAATGCAAAAAATGATTAAGACTAAATCGCATAGTTGGCACTTACGTAATGAAATAGTTTTATTGTGATATTCAATGATTTGAGTATGAGGTTTGTGTATATATAGTATACATAGTGTGCATGCATTTTTATTGACTGTTGTAGGTACAAATCGAAATACGTAGTGGATGATGTATAGACCTGTGGTCAAATGTGTACAAAGTGTGTATTTTATAATTTCGAGACACAGATTAAATTCGACACGACAATTACTCAGTATTAATCGAATTAAAAAAAATATATATATAAAAAATATAAAGTTTGGAAATAGAAATCAATGATAAACTATAATAAACTAAGCATATAATATTCTAAAAAATAAAAAAAACACAACTTAACATAAACGGAGGTTATGTTCCATAGTACTAAAGAGGAATTAATCATGGTTGAACCATTTCTCCGGTTATCACTCGGTTCAACTGGGGTTGGGGGTGTAAAAATAAAAATAAAAAAAACAAAGGTTGGAGTACGACATTCGGGGGAATTGAGTGACTAAGCGGGGGATATAAGTTTGAAATTGCCAATTACATCTTTTCGGGAGCGAACGGCATGTTCCTCATATACATGACAATAATTACCAAAATCGTTACAAACAATTGTAAAAACGGTTTTGTGGCAATTAATGAATTACATAACTATATATCTATATACGTAACCATGGCATGACAAGAAAAGACAGATAGGTCAATTTTCTTCTCACAAACACAAAAAAAGGTTGAATTAAATTCTTTTGAACAACAAAAAAAAAGGTTGAATTAAATTCTTAAATTACATTTTCTTAAATTACAAGGAAAAAATTGAATTCAATTGACTGCATTGAAAACTAACTTGGGACTCGGAATAGATCTCTCTGACTTCAAGTAAAACTCTGATTTGAAATAAACTCTGACTTCGAATCTAACTCTGACTTCGAATCTAACTCTGACTTCGAATCTAACTCTGACTTGAGCTAAAACTGTCTCACTTCAAATAAATCTGAACTCTCTGGGGCGGTTGTCCCTCTTGGATGCAACCTATTGAAACTGAAACTTGATTTGCAACTTATTTGCAAATAAAACTGACTCGAAACTACTTCGAGTATCTTTATAAATCTCTGGGGTTTGGTTGTCCCTCTTGGATGCAACCTTCTGACTTGACCTCTTATCAAGTATTCTGAACTGAAAATGAAACTACTGACTTGAACTCTTATCAAGTAGTATCTTGAAACTGTAACTTGAACTCTTATCAAGTATTCTTGAAACTTAACTGTCTAACTTGAAACTGCTTCAAGTATTTCTATAAATCTCTCTGTAAACTCTCTCTCTCTTAATTTGCAAGTCAATTCAATTCAGTAATTGAAAAAAATTTGCAAACAAAAAATAAAAAAAAGGTAAACAACATTTCACTCTAATGTACGGGAAGGTACATAAAATAAAATTATTCTATACTGAATATAACAGTGAAAATAACTGAAATTCTCTCTGAAATTAACTTCTGTTACAATTAACTTCTGTTACAATTAACTTCTGTTACAATTAACTTCTGTTACAATTAACTTCTTTTACAATTAACTTTCTTTTACAATTAACTCTCTCTTTGAAATTTACTGTTTCACTAAAAAAAGTGTATCACTGGTGTCTGAAGTGTTCACTGTGTTTTGTGTTAATTCTGGCTCCATACTAAATATTAATTGTTAATAATAATGACTTCAAATGTTTAGAAATTATTTTTTTTAAAAAAAGTTTTATACTTAACAAGATTCCTATGGCGAAATCCTTTTGAGGTGTGTCCTGAAGACGTGTCTGGCTAAAATCTTCTGGGTAAACATCTTCTGGGTAAACATCTTCTTGTTAAACATCTTCTGGGTAAAAATCTTCTGGGTAAAAATCTTCTGGGTAAAAATCTTCTTGGGTAAACATCTTCTTGGGTAAACATCTTCTTGGGTAAACATCTTCTTGGGTAAACATCTTCTTGTTAAAATCTTCTTCTTAGTAGGGTCGCCAATTTTTGTTTACCCTGGTGCAGGGTAATTTCTATCTTGGCCAAAGAGTGGCCTCTTCTTAAAATCTTCTTTTAAAATAATCTTCTTTTAATCCTTGCAGGGTCGCCAGCTGTTAACCCCCCCTTTATGGCCCTTTGTCGGTTCGGATTCGAAGGGGGTTCTAGTTAGGAGGCTGCAACGGATGCTTCTTCTTTATACTTTTCTATAATTCTTTTCGGTCGCCTTAGGGGGTCGACACTCTGTTAATTCTTTTCTTTCTGCTTATTAATTCTTCTCTTTTTATAATTATCGACTTTTCTGCCTAAGTTCTGAAGCGAGCACGGCTCGAAGGAAAAAGATAAAAACTTCTTAAAGGGTGGTTTACTTCTTAAAAAAATTACAGTTGGTACTCTGAATTACAAGGGGTAGAGGTTCGACCTCTTTCGACCATGGCTCAGGCCGGAATCTAAAAATACTTAAGTTAAGGAGGCAAAGGGCTTCTGCCCCCTCCCGATGAAGTGCTAATCTGAAGAAGTCTAATGAGAAGATCTCTCTAGAAGTGCCTTAAATGAAGTCCTATAATGAAGTGAAGTATTTTTTCAAATATACGTATAATATAATTTAAATGTTTGGGGGAGAACAGTTGAAGGTTAAATTTCCCCCCTTTTTAAACACATGATTTCAACTAAAAAGAATAAAAAATAAAAAAATAAAAAAGAACAGTAGTATCGCTGATTCGACATTTATGGAGGCGATATTATTTCGTATTAGCACATCAGCACAATTTTGAGTACATGACTGAGTACGTATTAATTTTGGTTCATTACAATTATGATTACAATTATGGATTACAACTACCAATTAATTCATATTCACTTTTTAATTACAATTCCATTAAAGTACATTCTTACATTATAAATTAAATCATTACATTTAATTAGTTTCACTGAAGTACATTACAAGTTATTGTTCATTACAGTTTCATTAAAGTACATTACATCAATTACATTATATTAAAGGATTACATTTAATTACAATTTTAGCAAATTGTTAATTGACGTATCTACTACTGAAATAATATGCTATAATGTTATACATTCGAATCAAAGCGAAAGGAGACCTTTTTTATCTTAGAAGCGTTCAAATTATGCTGTGATGAGTGGAATTTCTGATAATAACTTACTAAGCATTGTCTAGAGTTCACCTCGGGAGATCAAATAATTAAAAATAAAAATGAAAAAAATAATACGAGAACGTTTTTTCGCGTTCCCGAACGAAGGCAAAGGTTTTGCGTTTCATAGATTGACACGAGTAAAAATAGACTGATAAGTTGATAGGGCATAAGTAGACAATAGGTAGATGAATGAACAAGTAATGAAATTAATAAAGGATAGCGGTCAAGCTAAAATATGGACGTATGGGGGCGGGGATGAGATGCAAGACAATTCATAATTAATTATAATAACTTTTATAACAACTGAAAAATGGATGATGGATACGACTAAACCATAGAAAGGGTAGATCGTAGGTTTGTGACACGAACAAAAATAGGAAGCTACAAGTAAAATTATTATCCAAACTCGCGTTAAGCGATTTTGGTTCTTATGTAAAAATGGACATTCGAACATAAAAGTATTGTTCATTGTTCACTTTTTACATATATATACACAGCTATATTCATCTTCGTTCACGTTTAAAAATAAAATCTGAAACATCTGTTGTTTTATTGGATGTTCTTGGTTTTCAAGATTTGCGACAAGATATGCATTTTAAGTTATACTAACCAGCGTCGAACCATTTCAATTCGCTCGATATCGTATTTAATAACATCACACGTTTTTGTTTTTTTTTAAATTTATTTATTGTATCGGTGGAATTTTACAACGGCTGCCTTCATGGGTAATTAAATATCTTCCACTTTTAAGATACGCATTTTAAATTATACTCCCCAGTTCATCACACATCTTTGTCATTATCTATTCTATCGCTCAAATATATTTTCACTTTTAAGTTATCATAAACCATAGTTTTTCTCAAACATACGCGAAATGTACATGATATCACGAAATCCCTTCCCAACAAACGAGAATGTACAGACAAACTGCCACTGCCATAAAACGTATTCTCTCTCTCTCTCTCGAATACAAGATCGAAAATCAATTCGTTTCGCGTCTCTCCACGAATCGGGACATCTGACACGCCCCAGATTTCAAGGGGCAACCAACATCATCCCTGTGGGGAGGATCCCACACGATGCTAACGATTGTGTTTTGTGGGTTGGTCATAGGTCTCATTATAAAGGGAGAATTTCGACTCAGAGCCTCAGTTCATACATTTTTCGCTTAGTGCTTTATACACCATGAGTCAGTTATCGTTGTACAATTCCCCCGATCCGATTGAGGATGAAGACATTTATGCCCACACGGTGCTCCACCTCTTCAATGCTATAGATCGGGATGAACTTTTATCTACTCAGAGTGTTACGAAAAATTGTGATGAAATGCTAGAACCGCTCAATGAAGAGGCTGTTGAAATGTAAGTAACGCCTAAGTGTCTAACCTAGCTTTATTCACGGTTTTCCTACAAAGAAAAATTAATCCTAGGGCTCTTTCTCGTTTTCAACAATATAACCTAACCGTAAAAGACGGGAATAAAAGCGTTTTCAAAAATATTTTATTATCTGTTTCCTTCGGGGTTATTTCAGTATATATATATTTACATATATATATATATATATATATATATATATATATATATATATATATACACATATATATATATATGTTATGTATATATTAGGGTGTGACAGTTGCCCCAACTTTGTCCTACAATACTGTTCAAAATTTTGGTGTTGCATATTGACATCAAAAATACCCACGTGCAATGTTTTGAAGATTCATGCATATTCGAGTGAGCACCAGCAATTTGAAAAATAGCGATTTTGCTTATACGGCATACGCGCCTATATATGAGATTACACAACCATCATAAGGGATATTAACACAAATCATTTGCCTGTCTTAATTAAAAGCTGTTATCACTAACACAAAAAAGTTAATCATTCTTATTCTCTCATGGTACATTAAGGGGTTTTATCATATATTCACAAGGTATTATTTCTCTAGAGCAAGAAACCATGATTTCTGTTCGGAAACAGATGATCGGTTGCGCTGATTAGGAACGCGGAGTCTGTTATTTTCAACTACTTGAAGGACTTCTTGAAAGCGCTCCTCATCCCTAGCAACATTAAGAAAGTCATGGCAAAGTTTTACACCACGCTCTGCAACCTCATTGACGACCTGAAGCTTGTCCATAACCCGTTTCATGTTCAGGTAGTCGTCATGATCCGCCCATTCACTGGCTGGACTGTGGAGAAACTGATAGGGCATGCCTAAAATGGTGAAGAACCGGCTTGAGTCAGGCCCAATTAGGTCCACCAGGGCAGTGCCACTTTCTGGGACAGGGGGAAGATATGGCTTTCCATAGCCCCCATGATTGAGCCCCACTCTCTCAGTAACTTCAGTGTCTTCATGGCAAAGAAGGGCCTTCCTCATCTCCTCTTTTGTCCTTTCTTGTACTTGGAACGAGAACAAAGCCAGTGGGGCCAACTCCTCAGTTAGGTACCAAGTGTGTCTACCGAGTGCCACACGTGCTTTGTCAACTATTGTGGCGTCATATGGGGCAAATTCAGCCAAGATTTCGACCAAATTCAAGTCATTCAGTGGCGCACTTGCTGGAACGGGGCAAACAATCCACCATGGGACATAAACAGCGACTGTGAACACAGCAAACCGTTCTAACTTGCTGATTTGACTTTTAGTCACAACCTCGGCCTTGGGAAACTGCTCTTTGATCTGGCCTGACAAAAGAACAATCTTGAGGGTATAGAGCAGTTTAGCCATCCACCTTGCTTTGTGAAGTGCGCCGGGGTAGACCATTGTGAAGTTCACTGGCTCGGATCCTTTAGTTACAAGCAGCAGACAAAGCTCTACCAGCTCCTTGTAGTCGCCACGTGTAAATGGTTGGGCTAGAGATTCACGGAAGAAGTCAGCCATCTCCTGCTGGCGGTCCTCAAACACTCCAGGCATTGCGGGGTAGTAGTATTTCTTTTTTTCATTGTACGCCAGTTGAGAGAAATGGTTCTTGAACCTAGAAATGCAATTATTGGGATTATTGTATTTCGTACTAATCTATAATATTGTTTTAGGGGTATTAAGATTGATATGATCGATCATTTGCTTGGTGTTAGTATATCTTATAAGTCTAATAAAAGAAATTCCACTAAATTTGTTCATTAGATAATAATATTCCTTGTTATTTTGTAAAGCTTATGACTCACCTCTGGAAAACCATTATGTTTGGACTTGAAGAGCCCTCCACTTTCAAGCAATCCCAGCAAACACCTAGGATGACTTCGCCCACATGCCTGCGACAGGCGCACCAGAATACGGCACGCTCTAATTCCTTTTGGAGGGAGACGCAAGCAGCTGTTTTTAGTCCTGAAAAAAAATGTAATTGTAGTTTAAGGCCACCATTTCAGGCACGTGCTTTTTGCAGATTTCTGTTAAATCATTCACTGTATTTTGGTATTAATGTCGTGATAAATTCACGCTGATGTTTGAAATAGGTTTACCTGTATTGGACGAAGTTGTGTCAAAAACCATACCAACGACATTCTGTTCACACTCCCAATCGACCAGAAGTTGTTTGGTTGCTGTTGATATCAAGTCTCCTTGAACCAGGCCAGCTTTTTGAGTCAAATGCGGAAGAGGTGGGACTCCAAGAAGCTTTGTGCCATTGACACCAGACACAAGAATGGGCAGGCGGTCATCAGTGCCTTTGGAATCCAGCGTGTCCATAAGTTTACCATCCCAGCGCACCAGTACTTTGTCTGATGGTTGCCATTCATCCATGATTTTTAAACTTATTTCTGACACGATGGAAGCTCGGTATCGGTGGGCCGTCCTTGCATTTAGACTCAGCTTTGATGTATCTCCACCACATGCAGATACAAGGGAGTTCACAATTGCACTCAGCTGGGTCGGCGAGATGTTGTTTCGAACACTGCATGAAACAAGTTCTGCCGACTTCAGAATATCATGGGGCACAAAAATTGAAACTCCCTCTTTCACTGTTCTCCGATGTTTTCTCTTTGGTTCAGCAGTGCTGGCCTCATCAATGTCATCGTCCTCATCAGAGCTAATAGGTGAATCAATATCAGCCTGTACATTGTCAGCATGATCACATTGCTCTCTCTCTTGTCCTTCTCTTCTCGCATCTGCCTTTTCTGTCACTTCTGAACCTTTTCTGTGAGTACTTTGTTTACCCCCAGAGTAGGTAGCTACTCTGTCACTTAGCATGCTTTTCATAAAGAATATGTCAGTATCGATGGCATCTTGTTCGGCCTGAGTTTTCCCCTTTTTCGCAGCCGCCATGTCTTTCAACACTGTGTTCTTATAAAATTTCATCGTCAGGCTCAATTCTGATTTAAACTTCATAAATCCAGGATCATCAGCCCGTCTTCTATCCTCATTCTTTTTCATAAGCATCATGTAGTCTTTGTCATAGTAAGTTTCAATCACGCGGCCAATATTGTTCCTGCCTGTAATGGTCGGGACATTCGCCTTCTGGTAATGCAAAAGCACATTGTCAATGGTGGCAGATAAAGCCTGGTCCCAATGCATATCCCGAAGGTTTGCTAACAGACATAGTAAGACCTGCCTATTAGTTGGCAGTTTGCAGCCCTTTATTTCCTTTTCTTCTTCTCGGGGTACGGTGCCCAATAACATTCTGACATACTCATCATCTTGCCGTGTATCCATGATTAAATTCTCTATTCACAACTTCAAATCACTGTCAAGGGAAAAGAAAAGAGCATCATTAAAATTAAATGCAATAAAATACGTGGAAAATTTGTGGGTCAGCGTTCCAGACCCGGAAATGAAAATCTGATAAAATGTGCTATTTTCACACTTATTTATGAAGTTCATAAGCTGAAATAGCAATACTTGCTGGTACGACGGTGCTAGCTCAAACATGCACCGATCTCCAAGAAAATTTACAGGGGTGTTTCCTAGATAAATACACAACAATAAAACTTTGAACAGCATTGTAGGACCATTTTTTGATTTTTGGAGGGCAACGGTCACACCCTAATATATATATATATATATATATATATATATATATATATGGCGTGTTTTTATTTGTACATTTCTTATAGGATTTTTAGAAATATAGGATTTTTAGAAATATTAAAACTTACAATAGAAATATTAAAAAATATTAAGATTCGGCTCCGGGTTCGAGTCCCGTTGCAGGCAGACGGAGCATAGCACACCCAGCTAACCTTACTTTTGAAAACTGTCAGGATATCTATTTATGGTTACAATTTCTTGTTACTCTAACGTAAATTTAACCCCATTATGTTTTTGTCTCCTTCCATCGCGATTATATATATATATGGTGGAGCTTTAAGAATATTTTTCACGATAATTCAGCACCGCAGTTGGACACAAAACTTTTATGAATTATCTGCAATTAAATTCGTGGCATTTTTCTTGTTGTTCTCGGTCTATATATAATGTTTCAACCGGCCTTAACTTATAAAAGCCTACAATAAACGCGTTTTGAAAAGTATTTTTAATTATTGTCGGTTTCCTCATACATACCGTATATTACGGCGTATAAGACGACACTTGAAGCATTAAAAAACTACCCTAAAACCAGGGGTCGTCTTATACGCCAGGATACAAAAAGTTACCTTAAAAATGCAGTGTTTACATTGTTTATTTCTTACTAAAATCCATATATTAAAACATTAAAAGCACTGTAGAATTAAAAAAAACACATCACATTCATTTAAAATTCCTCAAATTCACCATCTTCATCGTCTGAAGCAAAGAATTCGTCATAAACATCCGAGTGACATTGTTTACTGAGGCGTCGTAAGGGTCCCAGTCCGAATCTGATGCGCTAGCTTCGGCTTCGGCGACGTGATTCTCCAAGTCTGGCCAGCGAGTGATTCCTCTTCTCATCGAACATTTTGACTTTGGCATTTTTCTAAATCGCTTCATTCTTTATCCAATCTCTTACCATCTCAGTTATGTCAAATTTCCTTGCAGCAACACCGTTGTTCGATTCTTTTGCAAATGCAATCACTTTTAACTTAAAACTTGCTTCGTATTTTCTTCGTTTTGCGGGTGGCTCCATGATTAAAACTTCTGTGTCTGGGTTAGGGAGAAGCCACAAACAATACATCGACCTTTAACCTACCACAAACTGCCACTACTGACAATAGTCTGCCGGTAGTTTGGTGGTTTGGGGAGTCGTCTTATACCACAGGTATGAGCTAAAATCATGAAATTTAGACTGAAACTTGTGCCCCGTCTTATACAAAGGTCGCATAATCTGCCGAAATATACGGTATATATATGTTGGAGCTTTAATATTTTTCTCGATAGTTAAAGATATATTTTTCTCGTTTATAAATGACAATCTAATTTCCTTCATTCAGAGTTTCCCTACAACGTAAATTTATTCCTATTATGTTTTTGTCTGTTTCCTTCCGAATATTTCGGCATATATATATATATATGGTGGAGCTTTAATAATATTTTTCTTGTTAATTCAACGCCGCTGTAGGACACAAAACGTTTATGAATTATCTGCATTTAAATTCGTGGCATTACTCTTTATTTTAATTATTATTATTATAGGACCGAATCGGAGCTAGGCCGTATTATAGCTACTTTTGATGAATGGGGGATAAATGAAATGGAGGCTTCTCCGTCCGGCCAACCCAGTGACCTGAATACAGAAGTCGAGGTATTGGCTCACATCCAGTCAAGCGACTGTCAGGTCATCGTGGAACTAATGTAAGTATTTTGAGGTTAAGAAAAAAACACATTGTATTTTCATTTATTAAATGGCAGAAAACATGTACAAAGCGGGGCCAGTATCCGTTGAATAAGTCTTAATGGCTACAGTTACAAATATGGGAACCTTTTTTTATCTGTCTGCGTACACTTTTATCATTCACCTCTGTGTCGCACAAATCGAATAATTTAAAAAAAATCATAAATCCCTTCCCACGTGACATGTGCATGAGAAATAAAATGCAATACAATCCGCATGTTTCAGTATAATATCCTTGGACGATATGGGCTCCAAACAATCTCAGGCACATGTAATTACGCGATAAACTGTAAAATTACCGGATCATTCCAGGGCTTAAATACGAGTGAATCAAAATAGTGCATTCTTTCCCTATTTTTAAAATGGATTGCAAACCAATGAATCCCCTCACCCCCAACAATGTCGGTGTTAACGATAATCCCGTACCAGTTTCTCGTACTTGGCAGCTCCAATATTTCATTCTTCGCAAACACTGATAAATTTTGAGCGTGTGAAACGGTCACTTTTCATTACTCTCTGGAGTGTATTGGCGTCCATTTTAAAAGTCTGTGACCACGTTCCTGAAAAGATCAACTTCTATTAGTGCCTGTGATTCGAGATACACGAGTACACTTATAGGCTCGTCTATAGGCTTGGCAAATTCCAACCTGACTGAGATATTCCCACTCTGCTGTGGACTTAAATGCGTATTTGCGCCAGCAGACAAGTCAGGCGTAATATCAAATGAATAAATGTTAAATTCTTCGACAAATTCTTTCTGTTACACCAAAACCAAGTTCGTCACAGGCGCCTGTATTATGAGCCAGACTACTATATGCTCTCGCCCAGAGCGGGAACACAGCGTAGTCCGTAATCATGGTCTCTCCCAGAGCGAGGCCATTTATGTATAGAGTAATATTTTTAAGCCCGAAATTCTCGAATTTCAAGGCACTCTTTTTATATTTTCCATTCGTCGAGGCGTGGTCCTGCATTCCAATTAATATCCTTTTAGGTAGGACTCCAAGGGCCACGTTTTCTAGTTGCTTCGAGGCCAACCCTGCGGGGACCGTGTACAGTTTGATCTGTACCCTATTAATTGGGTATTTTACTGTGGCGTGTATTAAGTCTTTCTCAACTTCTATTTGTTTGTGAACTTAATTTCACTCGGCGTATACGCAAATACGTTTCCATGATGTGTATCACAACGGGTTTTGCGCCTTCTTCTTGATCAGACCTCAGATTTATGCAGATCTCAGGAATTGTGTGGGTAAGCTTCAACTTCATATCCACCCCGTTCATAAACAACTGGAATGTGAAGTCTGTATGCAGACGTCCAAAACATTCCTATATCTTGTTTTTGAATTTTTAAATTTATCCTTTATCCCATTTTCATCTTTAGTGTGGTAAGACCCCTCAGCGGTTAAAAAGGTGTCCTTTGCTTTTTTTGAAAAGTTGAGGACATTTTTTCCAGATAGGCTCGGAAGTGGTAGTACCCCGTTCCTGCCGAGATGTTAACCTGGTTTAAATACACTTCACACTGGCTGAATATGGAGTGTAAAAAGTTGGTTTCAAGGTCGGCAGAGTAACTATCACCGCAGTCCGTTCCATCAGAATGGGCTATACGCAGTTTAGCGTACATGTGCATGCAGCTCTGGTCAAAAAGTAAGGACCTGAGATGGGTATCACAAATTCTATGGAGGCACTGGGTGAGCTAATTGTGTTTAATGGGTTAATTGTAATAAAGTCGCTATGCTCAATAGAGACCTGAGTGAGAGGCATATCAAAGAGGGACAGTTCCGATTTACAGCATTGTGAACTACACAGATGGATGAAACGTGCCATGACGAGTCAGAAATAGTGCCACCTCCCTCGACAAGTATTAGTCAACCTATGATTCGTGAGAGTAGTGTCCTCAGCTTATATATGTTAAAAAATGATTAGCCATAGGTTTCATACGCTTAGAACACTTCTTTTTTATTTCCTTTTACGTTTGGCACCACGTGATGGTAACCCCTTCTTCCTGACAGATCTCTTCTTTCCGCCACGTGTTGGTAACCCCTTTTTCCTGGCAGATCTCTTCTTTCCGCCACCACGCATTTTTCTCTTTGCAGCTTTGATGATTTCATCCCGTGTACGTTTTAAATGTTTTTGTAGAGCTTCTTTAGGCTTAGTGCCACCCATTATGTCTTCTGCCGCGTTAAAACCTGTTTGTAACGCCTTCCGCCCTAGGTACCAGGCACCCCTCTTCAACAATGGGACAGCGGTGCGCAGTATGGACGAAAAAATGGATCCAAGTCCACTCCCACCTGGTACCTCACCCCTCGGGAGACTGTGAACGGTCTTCGAGCCATTATAAACGACGAAAGTGTAGTTTCACTGTTAAGCTCCCATCACCGAATGGGAAATTTTTTCCCTCAATCGTCTATATATATCGAGATGTTGGTTAATAGATTAGTCGCAACATTCACATAATGGGGCTTGTCATATGTAATGCTCAAACTTTTCCCTCTATGGTTGGGGATGTGTGCAATGCGCAGCAGGCGCGCCTGGGTGTCCCCAACAAATTGGTGCTCTACGATATTGCTGTAAATATAGCACATGTCTGGGGGCGGAGAGCTTTCACCCAATTTCTCCATCTTCATTGATACATTAAGCTGGACAAGTCATGCTGTGCCTCGTGAAAGGTATCTCTTTGGAGAGCTGCGCTATATCGGCCCTCAGCCACAATTGTGAACAGCTCTTTATCTTTAATATTTCTACTAAGCGTTGACTTTAACTTCAATGTGCATGCAGGCGTGTCTATGTTTACGACTTCAAAAAGTAAATCGTATGTCAGGTACGACCTTTCAAGACTCTTGTTTAACCCGTCACAATGTCCATGGCTGTATCATAATGCCCGATTCCTAGCGATACATTTGTGCTATAGTACCGTTCCTCACCGAACAGGACTGACGCATAGTATTGTCTAAGGTTATGCCTAATTTTTCGCACTCATCGAATCTTCTAATGATCAGAAATATGATTTGTTCATTTTCAAGAGTTAAAAATTTGGTGGCTAACTGGAGTTCACATAACCCCACCTCATACGAATCACGCTCCAATTCAATGGGCCGTGGAGTTCTGTCACAAAGTTGGCGAGGGTGTTGTTAGGGTGTACAGACAGGGAAGGAGGACGGGAGTGTGACGTAGAAATGGTTAGGAGCCATGTTGCATACTATTTAAGCTTCATTATTGCATCAGCTTTTATATAGGTGTTGAAGCTTTCTGGGTAACCCTAGCCATTTCACCAGGTACATTTTTCTCTTTCCTGAACCTTTGCTTCCTATAATTTTCTCAATTTTAAACACTTTTTTCCTAAATTAAATGCCACTTTCTGCAACTCCTCGCGGTAAAAGCCTCCTGAGATTTCTTCCCCATTCAAATCTTCAATGTAATACATCATTATCTCACCTTTAGGTCTCATAGCCCTAACTTTAAAAATCTCACGTGTCCATCCTTGCTCAAATCCCTTCGCGAATTTATTTCCCGAACGCGACAGCCTTACATAATCATTGATTTTGAAACGCGCAGTGTGGTGGTGGTGGTGTTCCATCTCTTCTCACCTCTGGGCGCGTACCTCTTTCTAAAACCTCGTTAGGCGTTGTGCCAATCGTACGATGGTGTGACGGTTGTAGGATGAAGCCAATGACCGAGAATGTTTATATATCTGTATGTGTTTTTATGTGTAAAATAGCGGTGCATGCGTTCCTTTATGGTACGTTGAACTCTTTCAGCTAAAGAAGCCTTATGTATAGAATTGGTAGTGTAATAGCTGATATTAAACTCTGCCAGCATGTTCTGAAAAGCGCGTCCTATAAATTCTTTCCCCATATCCGTACAAAAATAGCCAGGAATCCTGTTTTCTTTCAACATCAACGTTTTGGTCGCTTTAGCAACTGTTTCAGGCGATTTATTTTTCAGGGGAATTAACCACAGTATCTAGAGAATACGTCTATTATGAATAGGATGTAGCGGTAACCATCGTTATCCACTGAATATCTTTGCATGTCTGTTAAATCCGCCTGCCAAATAGAGTCAATCGATGCAGCTGTTGTCTTGGCCGTTTTAAACCTCTTTCTCACCGGTTTATGAAGTGTATAAGCATCCTGTTCCCGCAGAAATCTCTCAACATCTTTTTTCCTTACACCGTAAAAACCTCTGTACAGTCTATTAACGCCGCCATAGGAGGCGGGGTTAGAAATGTCATAATAGCGTTTACTTAATATGTTAGCCATTTGCGTATTTTAGAGGCACGTGGATAAAGTTGGCCGTTTGTTCTCTTCTTTCTCCTCTTCAGAGGTGTTACCGCTGGAGGCGATGACGTACTCAGTTGTGACACATGCGAGACTTGATCCAGGTCTTTTAACCTATTCAGATTACCTATCAAATTTTTGGGGACATTTATTTGTTGTAGTCTTGCTTTAATATGCTTCCAGCCTTTTGGCGAGGGTCTGTCCCACTTTCTCACCAGATCATGAACAATATCAACGATATTGGATGCTTGTACCCTTGTTCCTTCAATGATCTCGCCTGTACCGGCCCACTGTATGATGGGGTCCTCACTCAATAGATTATAAAGACTTAAGCCTTTATTCCTCAATGAATGTGGGAGGCTGTTTTTTAGCACATGTTCGATGTGTTGTGCTCCGTTGTTCTTTAGTTGGACATCGTTTGGGCCAGGTCCTGTGTCGTCATGCTCAGCACTACTCGCGCTGTGCCTAATAACCACGGGAAGCTCTGTACGATACTTATAATCTTCGTACTCATGAATAAATTTCTGCAAAGCCTCTTGCTACAAGAACCTTTTCTCAGCAGGTGACTTTTCACTGTTTAATAGGGCTAGCAACTCGTTTTCTATTCTTTTAAGCCTACTTTTACGGGTTCTAGAGCCGTGTCTGGAGTCTTTGAGCTTTGCAATGAAGCATACACCTCCTGCGGAATCACAACCACCTTCTTCATTATATTAATCTAGTCAGTAAAGGACCCAAAACTGAAAATAAGATGGGTAGGAATGAGCCTCCTCTTTGTACAATAATGCGCTTTTTCTTACCCACAATTTGATTTTTATGAGCGAGGGTTCGTATTATGTTCTTGTAACGACGTAAGCGAGTCTTCTGAGAGGGTTTCATTGGCACGTTACATTTTATAACATTAAGACATTTCACAGATGTATTTTAAAAAGTCAGAGTCGATATTTTTAACAAACATCTGTTGCAACGTCCGGGGCAATCGTTGATAGATTTTTATTAATTCACGGTATTTCTTAGCCTATTTGTCATTCTGGAATATACACCGTTTCAGGCTCGCTTGGGAATATATTCGTTCTTAGAAGCACCCTAAACGTGTTTCGCGGGTGAAGGTCACAAAGCAAATATCCATAACGCTGGTTTGTGGCCTCTTTATAAACCTCCAAAAACTCCTTACGCTGATTCGGGAACATTTGATTGGCTAATACCCCAATTTGTGATACATCTCTACGTTGCGCGAATAAGACTAGATATTGTGTATTTAGCGACACATCGCGCATGTATCTATTTTTGAAAAATAGATTCTGATTGATGAAGAACACGCTTATGTTAAGATGGTGGGAGAACACTGTAAATGTCTCGGCAAACGTTTTATCCATTTCCAACATGAGATCGTCAATTACAATGACTGTATGTTCATTTCCCTTTAACGAATTAACGTCATATACCCCTTGTGGAACAAGATTTCATCTTGGTACTCGTTGAAAACTGATTGGTATGTCGAATAGTACCATATAACTTTATGCACAAATTTTGAGAACATCTCCCTTTTCTTTAATGATTTTAAGCATAAACACAGTTTTACCACATCCTGTAGGGCCAGATATAATACATGTGGATGGGCTCGTGAACCTGAATTTTTCTACAGAATCCATTTTTAACACGTCACGCCCCTAAGTGGGCCATTTACAAAATATTACAAATTTTGAGTGCTGCTCCTTATATTTTGTTTTCTTCTTCCACAGAACCGTGAATGACGACGATGTACAGCACCCCATCATCGATATCACAGACGAGCCCGTTGACCGTACAGCTACAGAACCTTCCCGCCGCCGAGCCCTCACCAGCGACACCTGTAGCACGCGCCAGTTCAAAGCGGAGGCGTGATGAAGAACCCTCCACGTCAGGTATAAAGCGTGCCAGGATTGCTCCGGTTGTTAGACCACCAGTAATAGAGCCCCAACCCTCAACGTCTTACGACAAACCCCACAATAGTGCCTTCCTCAAATATAACCCCTTATTCAATTCCGGGTACATCCTCCACAGCAGCTTCCCGTTCTGTTGAGGATGGCATAACATTCGAGTTGGTGCGCACCGCTACCCCCACCCCGGCCTTGACTAGAAATCGGTATATAGTCAGGGTTGATCCTAGATCCATGTATAGCAATGGTGTCGAACACGGACTACGGCGCATAGTTGAACGTATTGTAGAGTTTGCCCTTCAGAACCGCGACGAACGTGAAGTCAGGACGCGGCTGTCCTTCGGATTCGGGTCAGATGACGGAGATGTAGATGATTTTTGGGTAGTAATACCGTTCAGACGTTTGGCATCTGAAGATACAGAGTATATATTAGGCCGTATAATGCAGGCCTCTCAAAGTAGTATAGCCTTCAATATGGACAACTTCACGGTAAATATTGACCGTGTATTCCGTGTTGCGGGTCATAGTGCCACACCTTATACTCTTAACTTCAATTCTCAGGCTATTTATAGACGGCATATAAACGTCGATCGTGGTTGCGGCTTTATAGCAGTAGTCTTAGCTCGTATGTTTACTGTACTAAATACACGGACCCAAAAAATTTGGTTGCCTACGGTAGTGGAGCGTGCCCGTAAACTAGCTGTAGACTGTAAACTTGAGTTTGACTGTAATATGGGTCCTGAAGAGCTGAGAAGGGTAGAACAGGAAATGAATGTTCGTATAGTTGTATTTGGAATGGATGATCGTCGTAGAACTGTGTATGTTTTTAAAAGCTGGTGAGAGATCGTACAAGACCCCTACTTATTTTAGGACTGTCAGGGACAACGTATCTCCCCATCCGTAATATAAGGGACCTTTACGCGAGTTATGATAAAAGTCGAAAATATGGACGACATCATGATTTGTGTAAGGGGTGTATCGAGTTTGCGGATGATATAGTGAAACATTGTAAAGATTGCCACATGGTATGTGAGCAGTGTAAAAGCACCAAATGTGAAAGCCGTGTAGTTGAAGCTGAGAAGAGGGATTGTGATGTGTGTAGACGCACATTTTTCAATAATAACTGTTTTGAGCTCCATAAATCAATTGGCACGTGCAGGAAAATGAGAATCTGTGTATGTTTCATGATGGATAATTGGGGAAAATTCAGCATAAATGTGATGAAATTCACTGTTCTACATGCCATGAGAAATATAAGGCGGTTGGAGTAAAGCATGTATGTTATATGAAAGACGCCAAGCCTAAAAACAGCCCTTGTATAACTGTGTACTACGATATAGAAACATACACGAACGCTGAAACCAAAGAGGTTATTCCACATTTACTTGTGAGCCAGACTATCTGTGATGAGTGTATGGAGATCGAGTGTGATGAGTGTCACAAATGTGGAAAACGGACAAACGTTTTTAAAACGAATGCCCACGATAGCCCTGTGAAACTCTTTGTGTCCTATATTGTCAAGTTAGCGGACAAGTTAAAAAAATGACTGTGTATATTCTCGCCCATAACGGGCGAAATTTGACACACAGTTCCTTTATAAGGAGTTGCTTGAGCACGAGTCATCTGAGATATTTACAGGTGATCCCTTGAAAAGAGGCAACAAACTAATACAGATGCAAATAAGAGGTAATGTACAGTTTAAAGACACTTTATTATTCACACCTTGTAAATTAGCAAAGCTACCCAAGGTGATGGGCGTAGCCACTGAAGTTTCAAAAGGATATTTCCCTTACACATTCCTCACTAGCGAAACTTTAAATTACGTAGGACTACCTCCACCCAAACATTACTTTAACTATGAATGTATGAGCGCAGATGAACGTGAAGATTTTGACCGATACTACAACAGTTTTAATGAATGTAATCCTTATAATATAACTGATGAATGTGAGCGTTATTGCGTGAATGATGTGCGCGTGCTTAGAGTATGTTTCCAGGCCCTTAGAAGGATGTACATATATCGTTTCAAGTGCGATCCGTTGCAAGTCGCAACCACCATCGCCTCATTATGTTTTACAACGTTCAAGAATAACTTCATGCCTAAAGACACCTTAGCCATTATCCACAAAAACAACCCCCGCAGTTATGGGCACAAGGCTATTTACCGGCTCATACACCTACAGCAGCAGACATACATACATAAAGCATGCTCGCAACACGGGTGAAGTACCTATTGAGGTTAATGGTCGTGTTTTTTGAGTTGATGGTCTAAGTGAAAACCGCGCCACTGGTGAGAAGACTGTGTACTCCTTCAACGGTTGCTGGTGGCACGGGTGCCCCCGTCCTGAGTGTGGAATCGTAGGAGATATCCACGGCAGATCTCCTAACGACTGTCTTGCGTGGACCGCTACCGCGATCAAATTATAGGCTCACAGTTCGCTCACAAAGTCTCGTGGGAGCATGAGTATGATGCACGGATGGAGGCAGATGGACAGTACCGTGAAGAAATAAACACGATAAAACGTTCAATGGTACTGGATCCTCTCAAATGCGGTGATAGCTTGTTAGGAGGGCGTACAAACCCGTTCACGCTATACTTTCCGTCTACGACTTCTGTTCTTTATACCCCTACATGATGAAGAATAATCCGTACCTCGTAGATGCACCTGAAAAAATGGTGGGTCCCACCATACCAACCATCGAGGAGTTTTCAACCAACTTGAATTAGCGCTACTTTGGACTCTCTTTTGTAGATGTGCTCCCCTCTCGCGATTTATGGATGCCGATCTTACCCGTCGTTATAGATCACAAGCTCATGTTTCCCTTGTGCGTGAAGTGCGCAGAAGAGAACAATGGTGATTGTGATCATACACCACACCAGCTTAAGATCAGAGGTCTATATACAAGCCCTGAGCTGGCCCTAGCCGTTCGCCATGGGTATAGAATAATGAAGATACATGAGGTGTGGATGTTTCAGAAACTACCCAACCTTTTCACGCCATATGTAAACGCTTTTTTGAAGGATAAGGTTGAGGCGTCAGGATATCCGCGAGGGGTTGATACCGAAGATGAAAAAACGTTATATTCAGCGTTACCGTGACCGTGAAGGTATACAGCTTGACCATCCCAAATTGTAAAGAACCCTGGCAAGCGCTTTAGTGCAAAGTTGTGCTAAACAGTCTTTGGGGAAAATTTGCACAGAATACTGGCAAAGGGAACGTTCATTTGGCACAAAGTTATAGTGAAGTCTGGGATTATGCCAACGCTCCCGATAAAGAGGTCATGGAGATTGTGAATGTAGGTAATACTTACATAATAAAGTACAACAATACCGAATTGGCCACAGATACCTCACGGGTTACAAACATTCCTGTAGCCAGCTTCACAACAGCCTACGCACGCATCAAACTTTGGGGCCTATTGCATTCTCTTGGGCGGAGGGTTTTGTACGCTGACACAGATAGCGTGATATTCACAGCGAGGGAAGGTGAATACATGCCCGCTATTGGGGAGTTCCTCGGAGAGCTAACTGACGAGATCAAGGATGAGTATGGAGACATCGCATACGCCGACTCGTTTGTGTCAACAGGGCCAAAAACCTATGGGGTACGGGTGAGGGTGGGGATGATACGAAGTATATCGTGAAGGCTAAGGGTATCACGCTTAACCATGCGAATCGGCGGGTCGTTAACTTTGATTCGTTGAGGAACTAGTGTGCTTGGAAGATGATGAGGCGACCGCCCCCCAACTGACTGTAGGTACCCACAATTTTCGGGCACAGAAGTGGGGGCGTGAAGGAACTTAGGGGTACAAAGGTGTGCCGTAACACCTATAGGAAACGTTACCAGGTGCCTGGTACCTATGATACCGTGCCCTTTGGATACCATAATCTTTGATATGTCTATTGTTAACTTATTTATTACAAGTATTTGTAAATATACTATATACCTTGAATATTTCGTTTATTAAATAAACCGTGTTTCAATTAACGTTTCACTTTCTCCTTTGCGTGCGTGCGTTGTGTGTACAGTAAAAAGCTAAGCCCCGCCCACTGTAAGACCGGCAAAGTGAGTTATGCCGCTACCTGAGCATGCATCTATCCCTGCATGCTCAGTTCACCTCTGCATACCCTTGAGCTGAGACGTGTATTTTCCCGCGTAGAAGAAAAATAGTAATGGCTACCTTTAATATTGCGTGTTGAACATTTATGAAGTGGTACTCGGCAAAGTGCCAAGATGTGGTGGATACTGAAAAACTCCCTTTTCCATCCTCCTTTTCCACTTTTAAGGCTACATTCAGCCGTGCGAAGACCAAGATGTTCAAATACTCTACGGGTATTCTGGCGACGGCGTTGTAGGATTTCGTAGTACAGACGATGCATTGAAGTATGTTATAGACCTAGCCTTTATAAAGGCTCACATATACCGCAAAGTAGAAGAAGCAACACGTTCAGAAGTTAAGCAACGGTTATGGATAGTGAGTCTTGTTGATGAGTGGTGTGACAAGCGATATTATGCCATGTTACACCATACCAACTACTCGTACCCTACGGTTGAAAATGTAAATCTTATCATCATGGAGAATCTTAAGTATTTTTACCACTATATTAATATATATCATGATGAGGTTTGTAATGAGGTTGTGGCTAATGGGCTGTGTGAGTTTATAACAGACTTTAGACAAAAAGGTCAAATATGGACATATGTTTCTCTCAAATAGTGCGCCGGATTGTGAAGATGTTTAGTTTGTGGAAATGAACGTCTGATGAGTGATAAAACATTAAAGTCGATATTGTTTCGGAAAATTCTGTTTGTCTAAGAGTGTTCGAACAAGCCTGTACACGCTTTAGCAGTGTGACGCGCTCTCCCCAGCGAGCCGAGCACCCGTGTACCTCACGAAACATATGAGTTCGAACAAACTCAAACATTTCATCAGCGTGACTCACTCCGCCCCGTCGCGCCGATCCGTCCACCTGTGGCTCATTGTCATCTCAGAGCTTGAACTGAGTGGACGTATGAATAAGATGGAACTTCCTTTGAGAAGCATTCTCAACGCCTCGTACGATGTCTCCGTGACGAAGTCATTGCGCGTGTTCAGGCGTGAAACTGGCACCATTAGCTATGTACTTGAAACGATTTGCAGGCAAGCAAGCAAACGTAATGTTATTTATTTTAGTGTTGAGGAGATGAATAGAGTCTTCGTGATAGTTAAGAAGTGGGGAGAGGAACGTTATAAAATACCTGCAGGTGTAGGTACAAGAAGAGAGCAGATTAGTGACGCCTCCTCATACGCCGTTGTTTGCACGTTGTGTATAAATAACGAACAGCCATACATTGATATACGACTGATGTGGAAGAACGCATCTGATAATAACGTTCTTGTCCCTACGCGAAACCGTTTCATCCTCGACAGAATATTTGAAATCGTCGGATTCCGCAAGCTGAAGCCTATATTAGACGCTCGTGTTACGGATATGCTTTATTTTGACACTGTTCTTGAATACGCATACACCGCTATGCTCGACAGATTTATCGAATGTAGGAATGAACAAGGCGAGAATGGTCTAGAGCTAGATTCATATTTAAAGGGTTTAGATTCTTCGAAATATCCTGAACTTTGGTACAAAGCACTTGAGCGGTACAGGGCTGAGCTCACCTTCACTGTTCACCCAGAAGAGCTGTACCTCTATATATTGAATATCTGTCGTTACGACTTGGTAGATTATTTCAATTGTAGCTATGAAGAGTGAAGAAGAGCTCACGATTGAAAAGCTCGGGGCGTTAAGAAAAAGCCCTCGATTGGAAAGGCTTGTTTATAAACTTGTATTTAATAATGATGTTGTGGTTAACGATGACCTCTTTGTGCGTGCTTTTGATTGTATTCTAGCCTTGTTTAAAGATAACTTGCCATCCGGATGTAAAGTAGGCACAAAAATAGTATTGAATGATATGAAAGCCATTTATTTCGAGTATATGCCTCCGTATCAGTTAAACGGTGAAGTGTTGCTTGGACGGTTTTATCACGTGGTGCAAAGTAATAGCGATGTGGATGTAGACTCTATTACGTGTGAGTTTAGCGTTTTGCACCGTAGAACTTAAAGGATGTATATTTAAATTGTGTATATATATATCATTCCTGTACTAATATGCAACTGAATATATGTTTCGTATATTATTATTTTTAATATATTTAATATAACTGTATATATATTTCCTGTACTAATATGCAATTCATTATACGTTTCGTATATTATTTTCAATATATTTAATATAACTATATATTTTTTCTGTATTAATATATTGATAATGCACCGTTTTGTATATTTTTTATTATATATTTCACGTTCGTGATGCTATTATTATTATTTTTTGATCATATGTATATATATCCCATTGTATATTTATTTCCATTAATTCGCCTAAATAAACAGAATGATGTATTGGCGTTTTATTTATTCCTTTTTGCTTGTACACTGTATTTAATTATGTCAATTGTTTGGTTTCTAAAACGAATTTCTAAACCAGAATATTTGTTTTAATTAAATAAATGGCGCAAACTGGCAACTCAGCATTCTAAGCTAACTGGCGGAATAAGTCAGAATATATGCTTTAATTAAATAAATATGAGAGAGAGAGAGAGAGAAATAAACAGATAAACAACATGGATTAAGTCAGAATATATGCTTTAATTAAATAAATAGCGCGAACTGGCAACTCAACCAGATACGCCGAGTGGTGGTGAGAGAGAGAAATAACATGATCGAGTGTTGCAATAACGGGGTCCTGCCCCTACGAACCGTGGAAGGACGTGCGGGGTCTCGAGCCCGCCCCCACCTTAGAGTTTAACGCTGATCATTAGGACTCCCTGGCTAGCAACCGCGGAAGGACGCGCCGGGTCTCGAAACCGCCTCCAGTTTAGAGTTTAAAACGGATTATTAGGTCACCCTGGCTATCACCACGGAAGGACGCACCGAAGATAAATATAAATGTATATATATATATATATATATGAGGAAAGTTCAGAATGGGAGGGCTTTATAGCCCCGTAATTAAATTTTTTTTTTGCTGATGATGCCCGGAGGCACTGGCTGTTTAAGCCAACTGGCTGATTAAGCCAGAATGTATTCCTTAATTAAATTAACAGTGCAAACTGGCAACTCAGTCTTCTAAGCCAACTGGCTGATTAAGCTAGAATATATGCTTAATTAAATAAACAGCGCAATGTGGAAACTCAGCCAGATAAGCCAACTGGCTGATTAGGAACATATTAAGACAATGGCCTCTCGGCTGAAGTCTTAATATGCGCTTGGCTACCGCCAGGCGAACACCTCTCCTCTTCCTTTCTCTCCTCCTCTCTCTTTCTCTTGGGGGATAACCCCGCCTCCACGTTACATAACCCCTTGTTGCTCTTGCAACATTTGCCCCTCCCCCTTTTTACATAAGAACGTGCAACATTTCCTCTCCCCTTGTTGCACAACCCCTTTGCAACATCTTGCAATATTGTATTACAATATTGCAGTGCACCATTATGCAACATTTGCAATTGCTTTGCACTCTCCCATTTTGCGGCCATTCTACTGGGGTAGTCAAAATTTCTAGTGTTACGTATTAATTTATATCATAATTCAGAGGCCTGGAAACTTTCTTTAAAAAAAATATATGAACTTAATTGTGACAAAAAAATAAATTGAAAATTAATTTCTACAACCGTACCTTTTTTTCTTAAAGGACCCAGGTGGAGCTGGATCGTGTTGTAGATAGCTTTGAAGAAATTGAAATCGACGACGGTGATTTGAATCCGGGGCTAGAAGTTTTACAGGACACTCGGTCCTATGATTGCCTCATCATCGGTGAAGTGATGTAAGTTTTTCGTTTTTCTTGTGTGTGTGTGTGTGTGTGTGTGTCAGGTAAGAATAAGCCTTGCATTTTCAACAGTTTATTAAATGGTAAAACTATGAGGAGTGTTTTATAAATTAATGCATAATAGCGTTTACTCAATACAAAACATTTTTACGTTATATGGCTTTCAATGTTTCACACACATATAGAAGTGACATTGATATTATATATATATATATATATATATATATATATATATATATATATATATATATATACAGGGTGTTTATAAAGTCCCTATCTATTTCGTTGAATTAACGTTTTTTTTATTTTTGTTGCACAACGTTATGAAAATGAATGCACAAGAACGGGTGATGGTGGTGATACTTCGGATTAAAGGAAAGAAATGCAAAGAAATTAGAGAGAGGTTTGAAAGAACATTTCACAAACCAGGTCCTACAGACAAGACAATTCGTGATTTGCTTAATAAATTTGAAAGAACGGGATCTGTTCATGATAAGTCAGGATCTGGACGTCCAAGTGTCTCTGAGCATGCCGTAAATGCGGTACGTAATGTTATCGATGATCATCCAAGCATGTCAATTCGCGCCCCATCACGTAGACTTGGGATACCCAAATCAACTGTCCACAGAATTTTGAAATCGACGTTGAAGTAGAGAAGTTATCACATTCAGGTGTCTCATGACTTATATGAAGAGGATTATCCAAAGCGAAGTGCAATGTATGCCGATCTTGTTGAACACATTCAGAATGAAAATTTAATGGACCACATTCTCTTCGGTGATGAAGCAACTTTCGGAGCTATTGAAGAATAGGGACCCAAGCCTTCTTTAGTTAGCTTTATAAGGCTAACTAACGAAAATATCACGACCTAACCTAACCAATCGTCAAGGGCGTACAGTTAACCTAACGATTGGTTAGGTTAGGTCGTGATATTTTCGTTAGTTAGCCTTATAAGCCTAACTAAAAAGGCTGGGGTCCCTATTCTTCAATAGCTCCCAACTTTCTACATGTGTGTAAAGGTTAATCACCACATGGGCTAATGAAAAGCCAGTTGATTTCTATCAATGGGAATAGGATTCTCCTAAAGTTACTGCCTGGATAGGTATGACCAAATCTAAGATTTATGGGCATTTTTTCTTTGCTGAAGCTACAGTTACAGGGCTTATTTATCTGGACATGCATCAGCAATTCCTGGAACCCAAGCTTCATTCAGATGTCTTTTAAAACACCGTCTTCTTTCAACAAGATGGGGCACTTTGTCATTATGCAAACACTGTTCGGGAATACGTCAATGAACGATTTCCAAATCGGTGGAGCGGACGTGAAGTCAACAGGCCCTGGGCAGCTCGATCTCCTGACCTAACGCCCTTGGATTTCTTTGCATGGGGCTTTATCAAATCAAACGTCTATCAAACGAGGGTTACATATCTGCAAGATTTATGTGCTCGTATCGTAACAGCAATTATAAAAATAACCTCTGTCATGCTCCAAAATGTGTTCCGCAATGCTGCTGACAGATTCGAACTCTGTAGAGATACTGATGGTGCTCATGTAGAATCATATGCTTAAGTATTCATAAAATGTATGCCTTCTATTATATTGTTACTGAATTTTACCCTTTTTGCTACGTTTTCACTAAAATAGAAAGGGACTTTATAAACACCCTGTATATATATATATATATATATATATATATATATATATATATGTATATATATATGTCGAAGATGGCGTCTTCTTCGTTAGACATCCATCGCCGATATGTAGGTAAAGTCAGTATGTCGGTACCTTATACCGACAGTGATGTTTGTACTGCTGACGTCCACGGTTCTTTTGTTGAACTTTACTTTTTCTGACTGCGAGTTACAGAAAACACTTTATACCCTTGCTCCGTTGTGGGAGTGGAATGCTTTTCTCGTGGAAGGATATAAATGACGAATTACCTTTTCAGTCTTTATTTCATAAGGATAGATCACTTTTAAAATATTAGATTTCTTTTACAATCAACGTAAACAGAATTCAATGTTGTATCACTACACTGGCTTAGAGATTTATTAACGAACAATGCTTTTATAAAAAAAAAGCTAAGGACCCGAGCCGAAACGGCTGCCCAAGGCTTCTCAAGGTGTTTTTCCTTTACCCCTGGAGAAACTCCCATGATACCACGCTTACAAAAGATTCTTGAGGTTGCAAAGGTTGTCTAACAATGATATTAGCAAAAGAATTTATATAATTTTGGTTCAATACTTAACTACTTTATGTGATTTATATTAGCCGAAAAGAACATTTAGAATTTAGTAGTCTGTTTAAGATTATACATGTGGCAACTGTGGAGAGCATCGTTAGGCTTATCGAAAGGATGCCAAAGAATCTACTGGGCATTGAGGCAATATATACAAATATTAAGAATTTAACGGATTCATATTTTATTTATACGAGCAGAATAATATCTTTTAAAGGATTAATACTTTAATTTATACAAACAGAATAATATCCTTAAATTTTAAAAAAAATTTATTTCCTGTGTAAAACCTTTTTCACATGGCTCCCGTCCCAGAGTTGGAACTAGGGGCTTAGTTTGAAAATCCTCTCAAACAAAAGCAGTTGGATGTAGTGTTACATAGAGACAAAGAATAGTTAAAGAAGTAGTTGGATGTAATGTTCCATAAAGACAAAAGAAATAGTTAAATAAAATACATCTACTTAGCACTTAATCCACTATATTTATCAGTTAAATTTTACATTAAAATCGATACTTATGTACTAATGAACACTTATAATTAACGGTCACTTGTTTGCCTTCAGCACTTGGCGTCTGATTTCTTTAGGTCCACTTTTTACACTCCTCTAAGTTCACCGTGCGCATACACTTTTAAATCATCAGCGATTTTTATCAAACATTAAGAGAACAAAAATTTAGAGAAATGCATTTCAATGAACTATTGGAAAAGTACTTGAGTGAAATTGATACGATTTCTGCAAGGTTTAGAACGAATATGGGTCGCCTGAGAACCTTTTAGAACTTTGGAATTGACTAAACTCTATAACTTAGAAGGTATAAAATTTCAAAGGTTTGTGCAATGAAAGGGTTACGTTTGGACATTGCTCAAGTTTTTGGACGTAAGCATTATGGCTAATTGGCTCCGACATCAACCATTCCACGTCTCAAGCTTATTTCAATAAATTAGTGCGTAGCAGGGCTGTGGAGTCGGCACATAAAAAACCGACTCCGACTCCGACTCCTCAATTTTTTGTCTATCCGACTCCGAAGGTATATTAATTCGAAATCTGCTATGATGATAATTACACAAGAGGCATTTCATCACCACCACGTGAATCATCAGGCTACTTTTTAAACCCATAACCTGCAAAGTTTGAGTCTAATGGTTGTAGCGATGCCATTATGGCTTTTTTATTTTTTATTTATGAAAAAACAAAATTCATTGAGCATAAAACAAAAAAAAAATTAAATTTAAGACTGACAAAATAAAAATTTCATTAAATGCAATCAAAAATATAAAAGTATTCCTGCAAAATTTATTAAACTAAGGCCAAGGGTGAAATCTAAAATTTACGAATAACTTGTTCTTAGGAACAGAATTGCTTCTGCCAGATCCTCTTTCATTGAAGCCCTTAAATCTGATTTAATTATTTTCAGTGCGGAAAACAGTCTCTCCACACTGACCTGAGTGGGTGGCATGGCTGTTACTATCATAGCTGTATCTCTTAAAATCTCTGGATATGCGGGGATGACTTCTTGTATTGTCAGTTTAGATGAGCGATCATATTTTTCCACTTCTTTTAGGCCATCAAAAAAATCTTGCTTAAATTTCATTAGTTTAACATCAAAAGGTTGCCTATGCACGTTTAAGCGGCGACGCTTTGCTTTTGAGCGTTCAATTTTATCTAAATATTTTTGAAAGTCTAATTCTTCATCATTTGAAGAGGATGAGAGGGACTTACTACTCATATCTTCATCCTGTGGTTCAGGATTTTCAGGTAATAGCCCTTTTATGCGAATTGCAACCTCGCAGAGGGCCTCTTTTGCTTTAACAATTTGTTCTTCAGTCAACAAAATTCGGTTCATTGGATCTATGTAGACAGCAGCTAATAAGATCTCATTTTCCAGTAGCAGACCCTCTCTTTTCTTCATTGAGGATACAATTCCATCAGCAATTAATCCTCCAGTTTGGGATAGACGAAATAATAAATTTTTCCATTCCCATAGGAATGTACCAGGAGTTAAATCCTCTGCTTGCAACTTTTTGGCGACAGTATAAGGGTGAGCAAGCAGAGCTTCTAATTGTGTAACCTCCCTCCATTGAATTTCAGTTCGTGAAACATTGGGATTATCAATGTCTTCTAGGAAGGGTTTTAGATCAAGCAAACGCTTAATCATCATATATGTGCTCCCCCAGCGTGTCGCTTAGTCCAAAATAGCTCCCTTTCCTGCACGTCTCTGGATAATAGCATCAATTTTAGAGGTCCTCGCTGCAGTGGCTACTTGCCTCAACTTGCCTATCAGAGTAGCTGCATGGCGATCTTTCAATCCATCTCTTATTGCTAGCTGCAATGTATGTACAACACAACGCATATGTTGGATTAGAAAGAGCTTAGATGCTTCTTCAACAATATCATCTAAAATTTCATCGCTCTGTTCTGTTTGTGCTGTTTGAGAATCAGTTTCAGGAATGTCATCTTCATTAGCCACTTTTTCTTCATCAACTTTATTCAGCTTTTCTATCGTGCTTAGCATGTTTGAAGCATTATCTGTGACAATACATAGAATCTGCTCTTTCTTAATTACAAAGTCTTGTAAAACTTCCTCCACTAACTTCTGAAGATAGTCGCTGTCATGATGCGCCTCGGTGTCCTTTACTCCCAATGTCCGAGTTACCATTTTATTGTTTTCATCAACAAATCTAGCATTGATGGCAAAATAGTTAACTCTATGACGCGTGGCTGCATCCATTTTAATAAACATGAAGCGTCCCTTAAGAGTTCTTCGAAGTTCTCCTTTTTATTTGTGGCTTCTTCAACTATTATAATTTTTCTGATACTTTGTCTTTCCAGAGAAACTCCAAGTTTCTTGGCCATTTCTCCATTTAGGCCTAGAAAGGCTGGTTGTGAAAATAAAGATAAGGCTACACCATTTCTTACCACCAGTTCGATGATGTGCTTCTTGAACTTTTCTGTGGTCATTGTTACGGTAACTTTGTCTGTAGTAAAAAATCTTGTAAGTGGTGCTTGTCGTTCAATAGATTTCTGATCTTTTGTTAACTTTGAAGTTGTTGGAAGGTTTTTATTACTATCTTTCTCAATGACAACTTCTAAAATTTTGGGATGGAAACGCTGCAAATGTCTTTTCAAATTTGATGCTCTGGTTGGTGCATTTTTATCAGAGCCAGTAAAACCACTGATTTTTGCTTCACATAATTTTTCACCATCATCATCTTCTATCATACACTGACACACGAAATGTTTCCCATCTGTGGTTATTGTAAAATATTAAAAAACTGCAGACTTTGTTGGAAGTGTCTTTGCCATTGTGAAAGGGATTTTAGACTTGAAAGTTAAAAACTTATGAAATTTAGAAAGAACTCGAAATTAAATAAGCATTAAAAATAAAAAATATTATCTGAAAAGAAAAAATGAATTAATGGCATTAGTGTCTGAAATGGAAAACATTGTTTATTATTTAAGTGGTTTAACCACCATAGCTGCCAGTGATATCACACACAAAAACATATTTTATTAAAATTTATATTGAGGTCGGAGTCGGAGTCGGTACATTGTTACTGACTCCGACTCCGTTTCCAGCAGCACCAAAATTGCTTCCGACTCCGACCCCGACTCCACAGCCCTGGTGCGTAGGGCATAAATGCATGGGTATCGCCTAAACGGGTATATGGAGTACGTGTGGTGGTAGATCTTAGACTGGAAATACGGTTAAAGAAACAATTTGTAAGTGGAATAAACCGACGTTATGATTACTTTTCTTCGTTTCGTATATTCGGTCCTTTTAGAGCTACGCGAGTGACCTTAGTGATGGAAGTTCCGTTTCTGAAATTAAAGTGGCAGAGGGGTCCAGAAAATTGTGACCAATCGAATATTCAGGAAGAGGCAGGAGTCCGAACGAGTGGGGCCAATCTTGGAGATAGCCTTAAAGGGCGGTGGCCTATCGGGCTGCGAGATAATAGGGATAGAGAAGGGTAAGAAAGGACTTAAAACACAAGAACGAAGAAATCCGATGAATTCTGAACATAAGTATTCCCAAAAGCTGTTTTATGGTGATAGAAAGGAACATTTAGAGGAGGACACGGAAGGTTATGGTCAATGCCGAGGTTCTCGACCAGTGGTTTGACCTGAAGCAGGGCCAACAAGGAGCCAGGAGAAAAATTAGTATCCTGTTTCATCGGACAGGAAACAGGAGGAAGGTTAGTCTTCTGCTTAGTCGGAGAAAGAGAAGACTTTCTGCAGGTGTCTGAAATGGCACTGCAAAATTTCGATTTCCAAACCATCTGATTAGAAAGAACAGAATCGAATTAACGTCGTCCTGTAGAGCGATGCAGAGATGCATCACTCCCTTTGGTGGGAAGAGAAGAATGGCAATTTTCTTCCGAATTCGTCAAAGACGCGTTGTTGGCGCGTGGCTTGATTTGAACTTCATTAAGAAAATGAGACTCGAGGTCATAAGTTGCGTGATTAGGGACTTCATCTGGGACGATCTCGTCACAGACCACTTCCCCAGGAAAATTCCCCACATCGAGAACTTCCCTCATGATGTCTGGGACAGTTTCTTTATTGAGCGCTTCCGTCGTGAGGTTTGAGACAGCCTCTTCATAGGGCACTTCCGTCGTCGTATTGAGGATATCTAGCGTATCATGCATGCTACACAAACTAACTGGATGGACAAGTGTATTCCGCGCTTGCCTATCCGTACGAACAACTTCCGACGGCAGAGTAGATTCGGGTCCGCTCCCGGCACCTGTAGGCTTAGTCTCGGAATTGGGTGAAAAATCATCTACCTTTAAAAACAAAATCAAGACATCTTCCTTAAATAGGGATTCAAGCGAAATGACCAACCCGGAATTCAAAGGAGAGGAGTCTTCAGATTTATTTGGAATAACCGAAACTCTGGGAACTTCAAGTTCCTGCCTAACTGTAACCGAAGGGGGTGACTCGCTCTCAATGGAGTCACAGAAGTCTACTGTGAAGACATTCGAGTCTTCGTCCTCAAAATTACCAAAGTATGTTGGCTTTCTAGTTCCTCGTTCGCTGGAACTGGAACGGAACAATTGACGATTGATGAAGAATCCACCCCATCTAATAGCAGTTCCTCAGTCGAAAAGAGGGAAGAGTAGGGGTGATAAACATACTCGAAAGGTGGGTTCTCTCTTCGAATTAGGCCTGCTTCTCTATCGGCCACATAGAAATCGTGCGTAATAAAGAAATTCATCCTCAGGATTAAATCTCCAACCCTGTCTCCTTCAGATATGACACAAATGGGGTCAGATAAGGGACTGAATGAAACTCAATAAGAAAAATAATTTCTCCGGTACTGTATTCTTCCCAACCATCATCAATGCAGGTCAAGCGAGAACGCAAATCTAAATTTCCCGTAGCCGTCTTAGGTAATTTCTTGTATACGTCTTGTTTAATGTAATTCGCTTGACAGCGGTCGTCAACAAGAGCCAAAAGCACTTGGTTGTTGACAGACGTTTTCATGAAAATTTGTGAGCTCTCGTCAGAAAGCACCATTTCGTGAACCCAAGAAGGCGTTTCCGAAACATACGAACATACTTCGTCTGCGTCATCGATGGTTTCGCGCTGGGTCCGGAAAGCTTCCGACCATCCCGTCTTCCTTAATGCAGTCGCATTTAGTTCGTTGCTATAGCCTACCGGTTGGAACCCTTGAGTAGCATAATTCCAAAAAGCGTTCTACGTAGTAAAAGTTTCCAACAAAAATGGGTGCAAGACGCTCCTTGCGCAACCCTCTTCATCGTCTAAGAAGTGAGTAGCCATCCGAATCTTCGCGATATAATCGCAAACGTTAAAATGAACATAATATCCCTCTAATGCGTCAAACCATTCGTCCACGTACGGTGGTACCAATTTACCGTTTTCTCTTCCCTTAAAAATTGGAACCTTAGGGATATTACTCGTCCGATAATTATATCTATCCATTTTTCTTCGAAAAACGACAGAGGAAATGAAAAATGGACTTACAAAGAGGAAGGCGAAGCGAAACAAAGAAAAATAAGAAAGAAAACTTATCCCTAACATCGTATATACAGTACAACAGAATTGAAACGAAAAAACTTAAGGGTGACATTAGCTATTTCGGTTTAAATAAACACTTCATAAAGTCATCCCAAACGAAGATGAAAACTTGCCTGTCGATTTCGACATATTACTCGAAATGTACGAACTCATTTTAATTTAAACCGAAAAAGTAGAAGCGATTTGCCGCAAAGCACATAAAAAACAAAGACAAAACTATTTGCACTCCAACGCAACAACCAATTACAAACAAGAATGGAAAAAGAAGTTCGCTTACCGACGCGAAAGAAGGAGAGAAGATAAAGGAAAAAAATCATTTTTACTAAATCTAAATGCGCTGAAACGGGCTAAATTCGTGCGGTAAACGAGTCAAACAAACAAATACACGCACGAACTACATTTACACATACTGTATAGGTACAATTAATTTGAGAGACCACTATAAAATTAAAATCAATCCAAAATTCCGTTTCCTGTTATAATAAAACGAGGCAATTCAAATTAAAAAAAATGAAATACCGACTTTAAAAAATGTTCTTTTCTCAAATTCCATAAATTTACCATATACTTTGCAGAAACCGTTTTGTTACAAACACTAAATATATAATTCACTTATATATTCATATCCGCAAATACTGCATGCAAAAAGACGAACCTGTCAATTCCTTTCTTCTTGCAACAAAAGAAAAGAAGGTTGAATTAAATTGACTGCAACCACAGACAAACAAAACATCGTTTTTCACTCACCAACGAACAATTAAATTGTTTCCATCAACAAATATAGTTCACACATATATATATATATATATGTATATACAGGCCCGGATTTAGCTATAGGCTAACTAGGCGATCGCCTAGGGCCTCGCGCCAAAGGGGGCCTCGCTCAAGCCGTTTTGCGCGTTCTGTTCAAGTGATATTAATGATTTAGAACTATATGAAGAACTTAAAGTTGCTTCGGCTGAAAGAAGTTTCTCGCGTCTCAAACTTATTAAAACATATTTGCGTTCCACCATGTCTCAAGCGAGATTGCAATCATTAGCTATGTTATCAATAGAAAACGATATAACAAATTCATTAGATTATTCTCAATTAATTGAAGAGTTTAGCTCGAAGAAAAGTAGTAAAGCATTGCTGTAATATTCAAGGAGCATCTGAGCCAAATATTAAAGCATTAATATTTAGCCTGATAAGTCGATCGCTCACTATTATAAAAAATGAAATGTCAACATCTCTTATACATCACATATGAAAAACGTTTGTATACTATGGAAAGTCATTACCTATAATATTATATAAATCTTAGAAATCATTGTCTTATATTTTCGATACAAATCTTGATTCATATTATAATTTATACTTATTTGTATGGTTTATTTATATTTCTTATACAATTTCCATGCGTGATTATTTTGGTTTGGTTTAATTTTTAAGTGCTGGCATAGTTCTGTCTATGCGGGATTCTAATATTGCTGGTATAGTACCGATAATTAAGTCCATATTTTCATATATATAGGCCTAGGGCCTCGCAATTTCTAGATCTGCCTAGGGCCTCGCAACTTCTAGATCCGGCCCTGTATATATATATATATATATACCCAAAATACTGCAGGAAAAAAATCGTTTGACACTCACAATGAACAGTAAACTGTTTACGAACAATAAATGTATACTGCAATTCACCATTATATTTACATATACACAAAACACTGCATGCAAAAAACACAAATCTTCTTACAACAAAAAGAATAATAATAAAAAAAATAAATTCCAACCCAATACGTTAAACTGTGATACACTTTTTTCACGTACTTAAATTCTTTTTTCAACCACAGGAGAGAATAATAATAGAAAAGTAATTTTTTTTCAAACCAATGCGTTAAACTGAGATACACTTTTAATTCACGCCTTTAGTTATTTATTGATGCTAATGTTAACCTTACTTGCCAAAAGCAAATTTATTCCAGTTACCGAGTTTTTCGCTATTTTCTTTCCCTAATATTCCGTCTTGAAAGAGCATTTGTTTTCGTTTTCTTTCAGTCTTCTCAAATTCCTTAGGACAGAGCCGAATGCGTTCGACTGTCCCGATCCGCCAATGTGAAGCCGTTTCCGAATAAGATGCATTTACAGAATTAAATACGTTTGACTTCTGTAATTTCTTATTCCTTTTTTTTGAAGAACGTTTTTTGTTGACGATTAACGACTTTCAAAATCTTCTCCAATTTCAATGATTTCCAAGAGAAATTAAATTCGTAAAATTCCTCTCTTCTAAACAAGTGAATGATTCACGTGTAAAATCCTACCTTCGTTTCGAATACGTTGACTTCCTTGTAGCGGGATTTCTGACTGAACAAAGTTTTTCAAAGCCTGGCATCGGGCGACAGTGTCGCAAGATGGCCTCTTCTTCGTTAGACAGCCATCGCCGATATGTAGGTAAACTCAGTATTTCGCTTCCTTGCACCGACAATGAAGTTTATACTGCTGACGTCCACGGTTCTTTTTTTCAACTTTACTTTATTTGACTGCGAGTTACGGAAAACACTTTATACCATTGCTCAATGGTGTCCCCTCCCTCCGTCCAACATGCATCTCATGTATGGACTTCCCGAATGTAATGCGGCCGCAGCAAGACGTCTGTGTGCGGAAAGGCTTCCGAATCGCCGTCTGCCAGATAAGACCTTTAAGAAAATAGACGAGCATGTTGGTGATACAGGATCATTCAACAAGCGAATTTCAGGTGGTGGTTGACCAATCAGCGCCAGAACTGTTGATTTGGAGGAGCGGGTCCTGGATCGTGTGGAGGAACATCCTGGTGTCAGCACCTGAAGGAGAGCAATAGCAGAGAGCGTTAGATACATAACGGTGGGGGGTATTTTATCTTACGGGAACAACAGCTTTACCCATATCACGTTCAGAGAGAACAAGGCCTTACTGAAGCTGATTTCCCACCAAGAGAGGCTTTTTGTACTTCGTTCCTTCAACAGTGTGCTCGCGATCTTCTTTTTCTATCCTCCGTGTTGTTTTCTGATGAGGCTGCCTTCACAAGAAATGGCGTGATCAATTTTCACAACACTAATCACTGGGCCGAATAGAAACCGCATGCCATCATCCAGTCAAGGCACCAACAACAATTTAGTATCAATATATGGGCAGGACTTATTGCCGACAATTTAATCGGTCCTTTTGTTTTGCCTGGAAAATTAACAGGAGAATCCTATTCCAATTTTTTAAGGAATGATTTAAGCAATTTACGAGATGAAGTTCCTCTTAGTGTCCGACGTCGTATGTGGTTTATGCATGGGGTGCTCCGCCTCATTTTAGTCAAGTAGCCAAAGACTATTTGGATGACCATTTCCCTGATAAATGGCTAGGCCGTGGAGGACCCATTGTGTGGCCTGCTTGCTCCCGGACCTGAATCCACTCGATTTTTACCTGTGGGGTCATCTGAAATCCATCGATTACGTGACACCCATTGACAACGTTGAAATGCTTCGCCAACGTGTAGAATAAGGATGACAGAAAATCCGAGCGATACCTGGAATGTTTGAACGCGTCAGGCAGTCTGTGACGAGGCGTGTTGAGGCGTGTATTCAAGCGCAAGGCGGTCATTTTGAGCACTTCCTTTAAAGGTAAAGCGGATATTTACTGGAACAAATAACGGGCTGTAAGTCGGAAACAAAACGATTTCGGGCATATGTTTATATAAACTTTTTTGATTGTTTTCAGGTCCTGAATTCATCCTGAAAGTGCGTCTCACGTATTATGAAACACCCTCTATATACGGTAGAGTGATTTTCTCCTGATGTTCTACAAGGCTGAAGCATCTATGCTGCTCTTTGCAGCCTCTGACAGGAGAGAATTATTTTCATCGCAAGAAATCGCAAACATTTGGGAAGCTGTTCAGGCTGAGACACACACGCACACACGAAATGTAAGTAGAAAATTATATCCCTGTATTTCAACCTAAGCTTTTTTATAACATCTCTCTCTCTCTCTCTCTCTCTCTCTCTCTCTCTCTCTCTCTCTCTCTTTATATATATATATATATATATATATATATATATATATATACACAGGGCGTCCCAAAAAAATGTGTATACACACTTTAACAGCTGATAGCTCAATTGATGTTTCTTTCTTTCCAAGTTAAACCCATTAGAATTAATAATGGCAGTCAGACTAAGCTTTGAACAAAGGAAATTCATTCTAAAATGCTACTGGAAGTGTGAAAACGCAGTTGAAGTGCAAAGACAGTTTAGGAGGGAGTTTCAAACAGATCCACCAACGCGACTTACCATCACTCGATTAGAGATAAGTTTGAAGCCGATGGAACTGTTCAGAATGTCCAAAAGAAGCGTTCCGGAAGACCACGGACATCGACAAGCCCCACAAAGCAAGAAAGAGTACTGGAAACGTACCACCAAAGTCCAAGAAAATCTGTGCGGCAAGCGAGTCGTGAGGTAGGAATTTCAGAATCGTCTGTCCAACGCATTTTGAAGCGCTGTCAATGGAAAAGTTACATTCCAAGATTAGTCCATGCTATTAATGAAGATGATCCGGACCGAAGAGTGGAGTATTGCGAGTGGTACTTGGCACGATGTGGATGTGGATTGGACGAAGGGGTTTCGTAGAATACCCTCCGCGTTCACCAGACCTCACACCACTAGACTTTTTTTATGGGAATACTTAAAAGACAAAGTCTACGCTATAAAACCTGCAACAGTCGCTGAATGAGAGCAGCCATTGGAACGAGAATGCACACAAATACCAACGAAATATTTCGTGATGTTTGCGATTCCATTGCTTCGCGTTATCAGCAGTGCCTGGACCAGAACGGACGTCAGTTTGAAAACAGGCGTTGACAAAACAATTAAATAATGTCTGTAGATTCTATTACATTTTGAAAATGAAATGTATTTTAATAAACACTGCCTTTATAAGTATTTAAAGTGTGTATATATTTTTTGGACGCCCTGTATATATATATATATATAATTATATATATATATATATATATATATATATATATATATACAGTATATATACACACACACCGGGTGTCCCATTCGAAATGAAACAACTTTGAAACCTTATAATTTTTTATTGAATGATGCAAACAATGTAATATTCACACAGTAAATAGTCAATGTCATACAGTTTCATATGATATATATGTATATATATATTATATATATACACACCGGGTGTCCCATTCGAAATGAAACAACTTTGAAACCTTATAATTTTTTATTGAATGATGCAAACAATGTAATATTCACACAGTAAATAGTCAATGTCATACAGTTTCATATGATATATGTGAATTATAACATTTAGATACATTAGATGCATTAGATATATTAGATACATTGTGCATAGCATAATGTTTCCTTTTGTTAAGATCTTCACATATTATATGCTGAACAATTTGAAGCTTATATGGATAGAGCTGCAGCCGCTTGCGCACGACTCTATGCACAGTTGAACGAGGAATCTGCAGTTCGACACTGGCACGACGGATGGACTTTCTCGGGCTACTACTACATCACCTTCCGATCTTGTTCGCCCTCCAGAGTGTTCCTTTAGAACAATGCCAGGCTCCTCAAATTTCTTGGGCCATGCATATAGGTCTCTTCTGGTGGGTGGTTCCTTGTGAAAGGTTGTACGGAATCGCCGTTGCACCAGAGTAGGGGACTTCAACTCAGCCATCTATAACACACATTTCGCTTTTTCTTGTGGGGTAAACATAATTCAATCTGAAACAAACAAAAAACATTATGACAAAATCTTATGCATATGATGTAGTAACTGGCAAAGTTTCAACATTCTCACATTAATACTTTAGAAATTACAGAGTTCCAAAGTTGTTTCATTTCGAATGGGACACCTGGTATATATGATAAGAATGAACATTGCCTATATTTGACTCATAAATTAGACATTTCAAATTCGTCACATTGTAAATTTATTGGCTAATTTTTATTAAAACTATGAAATGTAATTAAAACTGAATAACTCTCTCTCTCTCTCTCTCTCTCTCTCTCTCTCTCTCTCTCTCTCTATATATATATATATATATATATATATATATATATTGGCGTTTAATATGATCTTACATATATTACACTGGTCAGCACTCATTTTATTGCCAATCATATTAGAGTGATTTTGGGGTAACTTTGTGGTGCTGATTCCGAATATGACATCGGTTTTGCTAGATTGGCTCTAATTTATGAGATAATTGGTACCCCATTGAAACACGTAAAATGCAAAAAATTTAATGTTCAGGCGGAGCCTACTTACAAATCGCATTGAAATTGTCTCAAATCATACAAAAGTAAACACATGAAATACATAATGGCATTTTATTCGGTCTCACCATCTAGAATGTTCCGGTAGTTTCCCATATGCACGCGTTATGGTTACGTTTCCTATTAATTGAGGGTATTCATTATCTCAAGAACTAGAGCCAAATCGGAAAAACTACTTTCATTTTGGAATTCAGCAACCCCAAAATACCCTAAATTCGTACGAATTTCCTTGGCAACGAAAAAAAAAGAGTTTTTTGTTGACCTGTGTTATTCAAGAAACCTCATCAGTATTGGTCCCACGTTAAAACTGTAGGCTACCAGAACCTATTTCTGTAGTTTATTTTCCCCTGAAGAGTAATTTTGCTATTGGTTTGAGGCACTGCGCAATTTAAACAAGGGGGTTAAACGAATAGAGGAGTAGAATGCTTATACCAAAACTCAATTTGAAGGGCAATATTGTTCATCTTTTTTCTCTTAAAGGGGCATTCAAAATTTCTACTGTTACGTATTAATTTATATCATAATTCAGAGGCCTGGAAACTTTCTTTAGAAAAAATATATGAACTTAATTGTGACAAAAAAATAAATTCAAAATTTCTTTCTGCAAACGTACCTTTTTTTTTCAAAGGACCCAGGCGGAGCTGGATCGTGTTGTAGATAGCTTTGAAGAAATTCAAATCGACGACGGTGATTTGAATACGGGGCTAGAAGTTTTACAGGACACTCGGTCCTATGATTGCCTCATCATCGATGAAGTGATGTAAGTTTTTCTTTTTCGTGTGTGTGTGTGTGTGTGTGTGTGTGTGTGAGTAAGAATACGCCTTGTTATATCAACATTTTCTTAAATAATAAAACTATGAGGAGAGTTTTACAAATTAATACATAATAGTATTTACTGTATACAAAACATTTTTACGTTATATGGCTTTCAATGTTTCTCACACATATAGGAGTGACATTGATATAATATTTTTATATATTATATACATATATATATATATATCACACATATATATATATCGCAAGATGGCCTCTTCTTCGTTAGACAGCCATCGCCGATATGTAGGTAAACTCAGTATGTCGGTTCCTTCTACCGACAATGAAGTTTGCACTGCTGACGTCCACGGTTCATCTTTTCAACTTTACTTTATCTGACTGCGAATTACGGAAAACACTTTATACCCTTGCTCAATGGCGTCGCCTCCCTCCGTCCGTTGTGGGATGGAATGCTTTTCTCGTGGAAGGATATAAATGACGAATTACCTTTTCAGTCTTTATTTCACAAGGATAGATCACTTTTAAAATAATAGATTTCTTTTACAATCAACGTAAACAGAATTCAATGTTGTATCACTACACTGGCTTAGAGAGTTATTAAAGAACAATGCTTTTATCAAAAAAGCTAAGGACCCCAGCCGAAACGGCTGCCCAAAGGTCGAGCCACGCACTCCTCTCTGAAGGTGTTTTTCCCTTTACCCCTGGAGAAACTCCCATGATGCCACTCCTTTATGTAATTTATATTAGCCGAAAAGAACATTTAGAATTTAGGAAAGTCTGTTTAACATTATAAATTTGGCAACTGTGGAGAGCATCGTTAGGCTTATCAAAAGGATGCCAAAGATTCTACTGGCATTGAGGCAATTTATACAAATGTTAAGAATTTAACGGATTCATATTTTAATTTATACGAGCAGAATAATATCTTTAAAAGGATTAATACTTTAATTTATAAAAACAGAATATCTTAACAAAAATTTGTTTCCTGTGGAAAACCTTTTCCACATATATATATATATATATATATATATATATATATATTCAACTTAAATTAGTCACTGAATTAGCATCCATTGCATTTTAAAATAAACTACTGAACATAATCCTCGTCCTTAAACGTTACACAAACTAATATTATTAGGGGTACTTTTTATAATTTTACACAATATAGTTCTTTAAGCTACACTGTGCATATTGTTACAATAATTAATTGATGAAGTTCCAATTATATATATACGCATAAAACTCCACACAATACACCGAGTGCCTACAAACGAGAACCGGTTTTTTATCTGGCTGCATACCAGTTCATCATTCCGTTCAGTGTCACACAAGTCAAATAATTTTTTAAAATTTGTAAATTCATTCCCACGGGCCATATGCTGTACATGTCACATATTTTGCTGTAGTAGCTCTGGAATCGGTAAGGATTCCAGATTATTTGGGGAATTTGCAATTGATCGAGAAATTTTACAATAATAGCATCATTGCAAGGGTGTCCACTAGGGCGGCTCGTTTTTACACTTTTTTCGATATTTGATTGGGGGTAGTGCGGAAAAGTTGCGATTTGGAGAGAAAATAAAGTGTGTAAAATTTTTTTGATCTACGTCAATACCTTCCGGTGGCGGCGAGTCCTTAAAAATCGAAAAATAGGCCTAAAAACAAAAAATTTATATATAATTTTATATAATTTTTATATAATGTTCATTGTTCAATGACTGCTATTAATTTATTCAAGCCTATAAGAGTGTTCTCAGGTTGTTTGCACAGAAATATACCGGAATTAACATTTGTATAACATCTTGTTAAAACTTGCTTTAAATCAATATTTTGGATATTTTAACGGCTAAGACGCCACCGGAAGTTATTAACAGATTGTGCTGAAATTTTTATTGTTTATTTTGTAAGTCTTTAAAACCATTTTCCAATCTACCCCGTTAGGCCTATTTTTCGATTTTTAAGGACTCGCCGCCACCGGAAGGTATTGACGTAGATCAAAAAAATTTTACACACTTTATTTTCTCTCCAAATCGCAACTTTTCCGCACTACCCCCAATCAAATATCGAAAAAAGTGTAAAAACGAGCCGCCCTAATGTCCACCCAGTGAATTAAAATAGTACATTCGTTCCCTATTTTTAAAATAAACGGCTATCCAATGAATCCCTTCTCCGCCACTAACATCCGTATTTAGAATAAGTACGCCGCAGTGTCTCATAGTTGGAAATTTCAGCGTTTCATTTTCCGGAAACCCGCCGATAAAATTTGGAGCGTGTGAATCGGTCACTATTCATTACTCTCTGGAGTGTATTCCTGTCCATTTTTAAAAATCTGTGACTACACCTCTAAACCTATCAATTTCTATTAGGGCTTGCGATTCGAGATAAACAAGTACATTAATAGGCGCGTCTGGCGGCTTCGTGAATTCCAATCTGACTGAGATGTTCTCACTCTTCTGTGGACTTATGTGCGTATTTATACGCGCAGATAAGGGGGGAGAGGTCAAAGGGGTAACGGTTCCCCCTCTCAACAAATTCCTTCTGTGTTACGCCGATTCCTAATTCGTTACAAGTACCGGCAATATGTGCAACATTACTATAAGCTCTCGAACAAAGCTGGAACTCGTCATCTGTAGAATAATTCGTTTCCAGTGTCCCACCTAAGGCGACTCCATTGATGTGCAGGGTTATATTTTTAAGGTCGAAAATTTCGAAATTAAATGCGATCTTTTAATATTTTCCATTCACAGAAGCGTGTTCCTGCATTCCAATTAATAACTTTTTAGGCAGAGCTCAAAGAGCAACATGTTCTATCTGCTTCGATGTTAGCTTTGAGGACACCGTATACAGTTTGAGTTGGACTCTATTAATTGGGTATTTTACTGTGGCGTGTAGTAAATTTTTTTTCACTCGACACACGCGGAGATATATAGGGTGTCCATAAATGTTTACCCTGAAAACAGTATGCTCTCATGTTTTAATGACGAATCTTACATCCGTTTTCTTTTTTACAGGTGATCTCGTACACGCATAGAGTTTCTGTGCTGGTGTGTTTCGTCTACCGCATTCGCCGCTAGGAGCGCTGTAGTAGCTGTTCAGTTAAGATGGCGTCTGGGACAGAGAAGGCACAATGTGTTGTGTGGCTTGCAGAAACAAAATCTCCTGTCAGTGTTCAGCGAAGGTTCAGAACAAAGTATGGAAAGAATCCACCTGATGTGAAGTTAATTAAGTCGTGGATGAAAAAATTCTTGGAAACTGGAAACGTGGAAAAGGGAAAGAGCAGTGGTAGACCATCAGTTTCCGATGGGACGGTGGAAAACATTCAAACTGCTTTCACACGGTCACCAAGGAAATCGGTGAGACAAGCTTCATGCCAACTAAAGATACTGAAGTCTACGGTGCACAAGGTGTTACACAAACGTTTGAAGTTACACGCCTACAAGGTAAAAATTGTTCAAGAACTGAAGCCTGATGACCGTCCAAAACGTGAACAATTCGCTATTGACATTTTGAACAGCATTGACGAGGATAATGACTTCTTGTTACGTGTCTGCTTTGGTTTATGCAACAGTTGTTCCAGATATCAGGACATTGCGAGAACGCATTACGGATGCAATTGCAACAGTTAACCCACAAATGTTGGAAAATGTGTGGCGTGAGTGTGAATACCGTTTAGACAATTTACGTGCCGCTAGGTGTGCACATGTGGAAGCTTATTAAGTTCATTAACTATGTATCAAAACTTTGTATGTTTATCTACTTATGATTAAAACTGTGTTTGAATACGAGTGTTTATTTAAAAGTTATAGCATGCTTTAATCAGGATAATCATTTATGGACACCCTGTATCTCCATAATATGAATCACAACAGGCTTCCAGCTCTCTTCTTGGTCAGCCCCCGAGATTTAAACAAATCTTAGGGCTCGTACGAGTGAGCTTTATTTTCACATCGACCCCATTTACAAGCAGCTTCTCCTGGAATTTGAAATCTGTGTATAGGCGCCCGAAGCATTCATATATCTTCTTGTTAGAATTTTTAAATTTGGCCTTTATACTACTTTCATCTTTAGGTTGATATTAGCCTTCGGCAGTTAAAAAGGTATCTTTCGCTTCTTTTGAAAAGTTAAGGACATTTTCCAGGTAGGATCGTAGATGATAAAGCTAGACCCTGCCGAGACGTTGATCTGATTTAAATACACGTCACAGTGACTGAATATGGTGTGCAGAAAGTTTGTTTCTGGGTATACAGCGTAATCATTTTCGCATTCCGTTCCATCTGAATGTGATATTCGTAGTTTAGTGCACATGTCCACATAGCTTGGGTCCAAAAAGTAAGGGCCTGAGCTGGGGATCACGAACTCTATAGGAGCACTCGTGGAGCTAGTGGTGTTTAACGGATTAACTGTAATAAAGTCACTATGCTCTATAATACTTGTTTTGGAGGCATGTCAAAGAGGGCCAGCTCAGATTTACAACATTGTGAAATACATGGATTGATGAAACGTGCCATGGTACCAGAAATAGTGAACCTCTCTCGACAAGTAGTAAACAATCTATAATTCATGAGAGCAACGTCCTTAGCTTATATCAGTTAAAAAAGTCGACAACCATATGTTTCATGCGCTTAGAACACTTCTTCTTTTTTGATGTCCTTTTACATTTAACGCCACGTGCTGGTAAACCCTTCTTCTTCCGTACAGGAATCTTCTTCCCGCCGCCACGCATTTTTCCCTTTGCATCTTTGATGATTTCTTCCCGTGTACGCTTTAAGTGCTTTTTTATAGCTTCTTTAGGCTTAGCCCCCTTAGGCTTAGCCCCCGCCACCTGAATGTAACGCTTTCCTGCAGAGATATCTGGCGCCATTCTTTAGCAAGGGGACAGCCGTACGCAGTATTGTTGAAAAAATGGATCCGAGCCCACTCCCGCGCTGGTATCTCACCCCTCGATAGACTGTGAAAGGCCTTCAGGTCATTCTATCACAGTGCTCCGAAAGGCCAGCTTCACTTTTGAGCTCCCGTCACCGAATGAAAATCTTTTCCCCTCAATCGTTCTTTTATATATTAAGATACTGGTGAGTAGGTTAGTTGCGACATTGACATAATGAGGCTTGTAGTATGTAATGCTTAAGCTCCTTCCTCTATGATTGGGAATGTGAGCGATGCAGCAGGCGCACCTGGATATCCCCAACAAACTGATGTTCCAAGATATTGCTGTAAATATAGCACATGTCCGGGGGAAGGTCGCCACCGTTCAATTTCTCAAATTTTAGCTGATACACTTAGCTGCACAAGTCATGTTGTGATTCGTGAAAAGTATATCTTTGGATGGCTGCCCCATATCTGCCCAAGGTTATAATTTTGAACAGCCCTTTGTCTTTAATATTTCTGTTAGCCTTTGATTTTAGAGTCGAAGTATGTGCCGGGGTATCTTTGTTTATGATTTCATATACTAAATCAGACGTAAGATTTGATCTTTTCAAACTACTATTTAAGTCTCTCACAACATCTTCGGCTGCACCATAGTGACCCGGTGCTAGTGTTACTACTGTAGTGTAGTACTGTGCCTCCCCACTTCGCGCGTTGTAGGTTTCGTCCCGAGTTACCCCGGCCTTTTTACACTCATCACGGTTTCTAAGAGCCGTAAAACGGATTCTTCATTATCAATACTTAAAAATTTTATAGCCAATTGTAATTCGCACATTCCTATCTCGTGATTCACGGCCCAATTCAATGGGCACAAGGAATTCTGTTAGAAAGTTGGCTAGGGTGTTGTTAGGATGTGCAGACAGAGAAAAAGAGGACGGGATTGTGACGTAGAAGTGGTTAGGCGCCATGTTGCAATTTTTTCAATTTTAAACACTTTTTCCTAAATTAAATGTCACTTCCTGCAGCTCCTCGCTGTAAAAGCCCCCTGCAATTTCTTCCCCATTCAAATCTTCAACGTAATATCTCGTCTTTAGGTCTCACAGACCTAAGTTTAAAAATCTCACAAGTCCAACCTTGCTCAAATCCCTTCGCGAATTTATTACCCGAACGGGACAGCCTTACATAATCATTGATTTTGAAACGCCTAGAGCGTGGTGGCACTCTACGAATATCTTTTCTCACCTCACGTTCTGTGCGCGTACATCTTTCTAAAATTTCGTTAGGTGTTGTTCCAATCGCAACGTGGTGTGAACGGTTGTAGGATGAGGCCACCGTATCCAGAATGTCTATGTATCTGTGTGTTTTTATGTGTGAAATAGCGATGCATAGTTCCTTTATGGTATGTTGAACTTTTTCAGCTGAAGAGGTCTTATGTATAGAATTGCTAGTGTAATAACTGATATTAAACTCTGTCAACAAATTCTGAAAAGCTTGATCTATAAATTCTTTCCCCATGTATGTACAAAAATAGCCAGGAATCCTGTTTTATTTCAACATCAGCGTTTTGGTGGCTTTAGCAAGTGTTTCAGGCGATTTATTTTTCAGGGAATTAGTCACAATATCTTGAGAATACATCTATTATGAATAGGATGTAGCGGTAGCCGCCATTATACACTGAATATCTCTGCATGTCTGTTAAATCCGCCTTCCAAATTGATTCAATCGAGGCTGCTGTTGTCTTGACTGTTTTAAACCTTTTTCTCACCGGCTTATGAAGTGTATAAGCATCCTGCTTTCAACATCTTTTTTCCCTACTCCCTCTTTATAAACGCCTCTGTATAGTCTATTAACGCCGCAGTGGGAAGCTGGGCTGGAAATGTCCTAATTACGTCTTCTTAATATGTTAGCCATTTGCGTATTTTAGAGGCGCGCTGGGAGGGATGGCCTTTGTTGTTTGGTCTCTTCTTTCTCCTCTTCAGAGATGTTACCGTTGGGGGCGAAGGCGTGCGTCAGGTATAAAGCCTTCCAGGAAGGCACCGGTTGCAAGACCCACAGTAATAAAGCCCCACCCCTCTACGTCTTACGACACAGCCCCCACATTAGTTCCTTCTACAAATAAAACTGTGCCCACTTATTCCTGTTCAATTCTGGTCGTACCCTTCACAGCAGCAGCATCTCATTCTATAGAGAGTAGCATAACATTCGAGCTGGTGCACACCGCCACACCCACCCTGACTAGAAATCGGTACGTAGTCAGGGTCGACCCGCGAACCATGTAGAGCAACGGTGTTGTGCACGGACTGCGGCGCGTTGTTGAACGTATTGTGGAGTTTGTCCTTCAGAACAGCGACGGACGTGAAGTCAAGACGCGGCTGTCCTTTGGGTTCGGGTCAAATGACGGGGATATAGATAATTTTGGAGTATAATACCCTGCAGGCGTTTGTCTGCTGCAGATATAAAATATATTCTGGGCCGTATAATGCAGGCCTCTAAAAGTAGCAGCGCCTTCAACATGGACAACGTCACGATAGATATTGCCCACTGTTCCGTGTTGCGGGACATAAGGCCACACCTTATACTCTTAATTTCAATTCTCAGGCTATTTACAGAGAGCATATAAACGCCGAGCGTGGTTGCGGCTTTATAGCAGTAGTCTTAGCTCATATGTTTACTGTACTAAATGCATGGGCTAGAAAAATTTGGTTGCCGACGGTTGTGCACCATGCTCGTAAACTGGCCGCAGATTGCAAGATCGATTTTGACTGTAATATGGGTCCTGATGAGATGAGAAGTGTGGAGCAGGAAAAGAATGTTCGCATTTGGAATGGATGATCGTCGTAGGACTGTGTATGTTTTTAAAAGTTGTGAGAGAGACCGTACAAGACCCCTACTTATTTTAGGGTTGTCAGGAACACCGTATCTCCCCATCCGCAATATAAGGGCTCTTTACGCGAGTTATGATAAAAATCGAAAATATAGAAGGCATCATGATTTGTGTAAGGGATGTCTCGAATTTGTGGATGATATATTGAAACATTGTAAGGATTGCCACATGGTGTGCGAACAGTGTAAAAGTTCCAAATGTGAAAGTCGTGTAGTTGAAGCTGAGAAGAGGGAGTGTAATGTGTATAGACACACATTTTTCAGTAATAACTGTTTTGAGCTTCATAAATCATAAATCAATTGACACATGCAGGAAAATAAGAATCTGTGAATGTGGCAAGCTTCATCTGATGGATAATTGAGGGAAATTCACGCATAAATGTGATGAAATTCATTGTTCTACATGACAAGAGAAATATAAGGCAGATGGTATAAAGCATGTATGTTATATGAAAGATGCTAAGCCTAAAAATAAACCTTGTATAACTGTATACTATGACATAGAAATATAAACGGATGCTGAAACCAAAGAGGTTATCCCACATCTAGTTGTAAGCCAGACTATCTGCGACGAGTGTACACGACAACCCCGTGAAACTCTTTGTATCCTATATTGTCAAGTTAGCGGATAGGTTAAAAAAAATGACTGTATATTCTTGCCCATAACGGCGCAAAATTTGACACACAATTCTTTTATAAGGAACTGCTTGAACACGAATCATCGGAGATATTTACAGGCGATCCCTTGAAAAGAGGAAACAAACTTATACAGATGCAAATAAGAGGTAATGTCCAGTTTAAAGACACTTTATTATTCACACCTTGTAAATTAGCCAAGCTACCCAAGGTGATGGGCGTAGCCGCCGAAGTTTCAAAAGGGTATTTCTCTTACACTTCCCTCACTAGCGACACTTTAAATTACGAGGACTACCTTCCCCCAAACATTACTTTAACTATGCCAACATGAGTGATAGTGAGCATGAAGATTTTAACCGCTACTACAACAGTTTTAATGAAGATATTCCTTACAATATAGCGGATGAATGTGAGCGTTATTGCGTGAATGATGTGCGCGTGCTTAGAGCATGTTTCCTAGGGTGGCCCACTTTTCAATTTTTTTTAAAAGTATAGGTTATCATAGTTTTTCCCATTATTTGGCACTATACTAGCACATTGGTACCATTTTTACAAAAATTGTTCAATATTTAGGGGTCTCGCATCGACCTTGAAATTACGAGTTTTTTTTTAAAATGCATACTTTTTAACTTTTTACTGAATCAAGATAAATCATTAAGTAGGGGTGTTTTCTGAATCCTATTGATGAGAGAAGTCGTTTGGTGTGCCTTCCAATGTCATACAACTAACGGTTTAAACGTTGTGCCTGTATACAGGTAATACCAATGTGCTAGTATAGTGCCAAATAAAGGGAAAAACCACGATCACCTATACTTTTCAAAAAAATCAGCAAATAGCAAACAAATAAGGAAGAAAGAAACAATAACTTAAACAATCACTTTTGCATTGTATTGACCACTATCACACGTCACTGGCTGCAACGTTGTCCCTCTGTGCTATGTCATCGTGGCGAGTGATGACTTCTTGAAGTCGCCGAGCTCTTTCCGGTTCTTTTCCACCACTTGCAGAAGATCCTGCAGCTGTGCCTCGTCCTTTGTGACCGTGTTCGCATAGTCTTGTATCAGTTGGACTCCTCTTTCAGCGACGTCATTGGTGACCTGGAGATTAGAGATCACATCCTTCAGACGACAAAAGTCCTCGTTCTCGTCCCACTTATCAGTTGGCAGGGTGAGCCACGAAGACCCATACATCTTCAGACCTGCAAATAAGAACCAGGAGGACTCGTCGATCAGGTCGGGGAGTAGCGTCATCTCGTCGACTGAGACGTTCTCGTATGTGAAGTCTTTGGGTACAGGGAGGTGGGACAGCTTCTCTGCCATCTGTTGCTTCACAGTGCCATCCACCTTGTTGCTGCATAGAGCGAAGATGACGGTCTGAGGCCTCAGATACCAGAAGTGCCGCCTCATCACTGCCAGTGACGCTTCTGCCACCTCGCGGTCCACTGCCCTATACCTCAGAAAACGCTGGTATAGTACCAGGTCATTCAACGGCGCATCAGCTGCTACAGGGGCCGCCAACCAAGCTGGTACGTACAGAAGAGCGATGAACACCACGATCCTGTGCAGTTTGTCGACCAGCTCGGCGTCGAGCTCCAGCTGCCTACTGAACATCAGCAGTTTTGTGTAGTAGATGACCTGAAACAGAATAGGCACCATTGTAAGTAAGACAGGTTTATTGTTACCAATTACTTTGTTTGCGTTATAATGAAATGTTTATCTTTGAATAACATTTAAACTTATCTCTAGATTATTTTTGTTTGAAAATACTAACTTTAGCCATCCATCTTGCGTGGTGGTAGGCTCCTGGGCGCATGAGGTGAATGCCACGGCGTGGTTGTGTCCCGAGTACCAGGAGCGTGATCTCTGCCACTTCCCGGTAATCGTCTCTGACGAAACCAGAAGCTGTGCTCAGGAAGCTGACCGCCGCGTCCCGGAGTTCTATTAGCCACGTACTCTCCGCCAGATTCTCGACCTGCAGCTTGCAGTAGGTCGAGAGATCGAGCTCGTCCCATCTTCAAAAATAATAACAAGAAAATTGTGTGAGAAAACTCTGAAGTTCCGGTTTGGCTTGCTGTTTTATAAACTAGTGAAATATCATGTGTCCTAACTTTACCTTGCACAAAAAATGAACTAACCTTCTCTTCAACTGCTGAAACAAAGGATCAGTTGGTGCCGTAGTCCTTCCGAGCAGGGTGACGGCTACTGCCCCCACGATAAGCTCTAGGACGTGATGACGGCATCCCAGCTGGAGTAGCGGTCGCCCGAGCATGTTTTCCAGCCGGACAACTCCACCCTACACCCTCCCCGTGTTGGTGGAAGTGGTGTCGAAGCAGAGTCCGATGACGCTCTCCTCACATCCCCAATCTTCGAGAGCATGTATGGTTGCCCGCGCCTGCGACAGTCCGGTGCCGTCAGCAGCAGCTGGGACTGACAGCAACTTTCCTTCTGTGCATTGCTTGGCGGTGCTCCGCCGTTCCAAGGAAGTTCTGAAACACATGCCATATATTTCAATTTCATGGTTGTAAAGTAACCTACTTTTGTTCACATTCAGTTCTCTTTTTAATTGACATTATGCTTCATGAATCTCATTACTAAATTGATAGCTATGAAAACTTAATCAACTGACCTTGACCATTTTGCCATCCCAGTGGACAACAGTGTGCCTCGGTGGCGTGAAGGAGTCCTTCACAGCCGTCGCCACTTCACGGCGACGTGGCACTCTTCCCCGGCGAGCCGTCTCTTTCGAGATGCTGAACTGATTGAGGTCTGCTGGTGGATCCGCCGAACGTGTGATAGCAGCCACAATGCTTACTACCTATGTAGAGAATGGAAAGTGGAAAGGAAACTGTCAAGAATACATGTGGGTTACAGGACACTTTAAAACTGACGCTATCGATGAATACTATACACAATACGCACCTGATTATTGGACATGCGGAAACGATCAGCCACTTCCATGACAGCAGGTACATTAAGGATGCGGCGAGGAAGATTGACAGACACACTTGGCTCTTTCGGCAGGGGGAACGCTATTTCTGTCTCCGACTCTCCTGACATGCCAGTATCATCATTCTCCATGGCCTCATCTCCGGTTTCGTATGCACACTTTGAGGTTTGCGGCTCCTGGCGAGGACGTTTTCTTCCTTCCTGTAGCTTTCTTTTTACAGCGAAAACTTTATCGTTCCCGCTCGTCGTTGCCACCCGAGGACCACGTTGATCGAGGTAGAAGTCAATGTCTTCTTTCTTGTCCTTGTCGGACAGCAGTCGATTCTTCTTTATATTTTCGACAGCGTCAGATGCTCCGATATCCCACAGCGTGTCCACACTGTCCGAAAACTTCTGCCGTTTTTCTCCGGCGTCAGTTTCTCGTTTTCTGCTCTTTTGGAGTAAGTGCCACTCTTTCCACAATGCCTCTAGCTTCCGTTCGCAGTTGAGCTTTGTGATTGTTTTAATGCGGGCCATGTTCCAAAACTTTAAGACGTTGTTTACGGTTTCTTTGAATGCGTCTTTCCTGTTAGCAGTGTACTGGATAACACTGAAGAAGTATTGCAAAACCTGCCGTGTTGTTGGCAATTTGCTACCACTGATGGAGGACGACGGTTGGCCAACTAAAAAAATTTCCGAGGCCGATCTTAGAGAAGATAGCGATGTTATTTTCGCCTTTCCTTTTGATGACTCTCTATTTGTAGCTTCAAGAGTTCTTCCAGTTATGGTTGCCATCGATTTGTCCATGACAAAGGATGAGGAACTCAGACAGAATTTCAAAATGTTATGATCTGCAAAAAAAGAAATAGGTTAGGTACCTGGCACAGGCATAGTGCATTTTCTAATTACCTATATACATTATACATTCCGCCCGGGTATGGTGACTCATTTTTTTGAAAAGTATGGGTGATCGTGGTTTTTCCCATTATTTGGCACTATACTAGCATATTGGTATTACCTGTATACAGGCACAACCTTTAAACCGTTAGTCGTATGACATTGGCAGGCACACCAAACGACTTCTCTCATTAAGAGGATTCAGAAAACATCCCTACTTAATGATTTATCTTGATTCAGTAAAAGGTTAAAAAGTACGCATTTTTTAAAAAAACTAGTAATTTCAAGGTCGATGCGAGACCCCTAAATATTGATCAATTTTTGTAAAAATGATACCAATGTGCTAGTATAGTGCCAAATAATGGGAAAAACCACGATCACCTATACTTTTAAAAAAAAATTGAAAAGTGGGCCACCCTAATGTACATAGACCGGTTGAACTGCGAACCGCTACAAGCTGCAACCACGATCGTCTCATTGTGCTTTACGGTGATCAAGAGCAATTTCATGCCGAAGACGCACTAACCGTCATTCACAAACAACCCTCGCAGTTATGGGTATTAGGCTATTTACTGGCTCATACTTCTACAGCAGCAGACCGGTGTATACATAAAACATGCTCGCAACACGGGGGAAGTGAATGTGGGTAATACGTACATAATAAATTACAACAGAACCGAATTCGCTACAGATATATCACGTGCTACAAACACCTGTAGCCAGATTCACAACAGCATACGCTCGCATCAAACTTTGGGGTCTACTGCATTCTCTTGGGCAGAGAGTTCTGTACGCAGGCACAGCTAGTGTGATATTCACGGAGAGGGAAGGTGAATACATGCCACCTATTGGGGAATTCCTCGGAGAGCTGAGTGATGAGATCAAGGATGAGTATGGAGATAGTGCTTACGCTGATTTTTTGGTCTCAACGGGTCCATAAAATTACGGGGTACGGGTGAGGGTGGATACTGCGAGGCGTGAATATTGCTGTCATGTTAGCGTATATTTACTTGTTGACAATATGTTTATTTATATATTACGTGTATTTGAATATATGCCATGAATTAGAAACTATTTACTTGTTGACGATATGTTTCATTTTCTCCTTTATGTGTGTGTGTGTGTGTGTGTGTGTGTGTGTGCGCGTATGTGTGTGTGCATGTGTGTGTGTATACAGGAAAAAAGCTAAACACCGCCCACTGTATGGCGCAACCCAATCAAAGGGGTCACGTGACTCCTGCTGATAGCTGGTCATATCTCTGGTCTGCTTTCTCAGTTGACCTCAACAAGCCCTGGATTTCAGACGTGTATTTTACCTGTTGAAAAATTCTCACGTAGAGAGAAAATAGTGATGGCTACCTTTGATATTGCGTGGTCGACATTCATGAAGTGGTATTCGATAACGTCTACAGATGTGGTGAACACTCAAAGAATCTCTAGTCCTCCCTCCTTTGATGCTTTTAAGGCCACATTGATGCGCAAGAAGCGTGAGAAACAGGAGGTCCAAATACTCTATGGATATTCTGGCGAGAGCATTGCTGGCTTTCGTGAATCAAACGATGTTTTGGACTACGCCATAAGACTAAACTGCGTAAAGGCACACATACACCTACACGTGAAAGAAGCATCACGTGATACACGTGAAAGAAGCATCACGTGTAGAAGAGAAACAACGGGTGTGGGTTGTGAACCTTGTTGACGATTGGTGGGACAAGCGGTATTATGTCATGTTATATCACACCGACAACGCATACCCTGCAACTGAAAATATAAATCTTGTGATTATGGATAACCTAAAATATTTCTATCATTACGTTGATATATATCGTGATGAGGTTCGCCAGTGAGGTTGTGGCTTGTACGAGTTTTTAATAGAGTTTAGGGATGAATTTCGCTTGTTAAACAAAAAGGACAGATATGGACATATGTTTCTCTCAAATAGAGCGCTAGATTGTTAATAAAATGTGTGGCGAAAGTGAACGAAGATGTATGGTGTGTTCCGGGGAGTGATAAAACAATAAAGCCGTTATTACTTCATGTATCGGAAAAATTCTCTAATGAATTTCCGGTATAATGGGTTACAAGTATTCACATGATTCTTTCATGTTGGAACAATCCCGTGCACAAATCACTAACGCTTGGTATGAGGCGCCCGTGTGACTCATCACCCCACACTTCCCGCAGAGCCAAACCGCTCACCGGCTGCTCATAGTCACCTCAGAGCTTGACCCGCCTGGACGTGCGCTCCTCACAATAGAAAACCAATATACGATGGAGTTTCCGTTGAGCAGTATCCTCAATGCCGTATACGATGTGTCCTTGACGAAGTCAGTGCGTGTGTTCAGGCGTAAAACCGGCCCTATTAATTATGTACTTGACACGATGTTTAAACATTCAAACTTTGGTAAACGGAACGTTATTTATTTAAGTGTTGAGGAGATGAACAGAATCTTCGTGGTTGTTGAGAAGTGGGGCGAGGACCGTTAAAAAATATCTGCAGGTGTAGGCACAAAAGGAGGGCAGATTAGTGATGCACCCTCATACGCTGTTATTTATACGTCGTGTATAAAACGAGACCAGCCCTGCATTGATATACGGTTGATGTGGAAGAATGCAGCTGAAAATAACGTCCTTATCCCCACGCGAAACCGTTTCATTCTCGAGAGAATGTTTGAGGTCGTCGGCTTCCGCAAGCTAAAGCCTATATTAGACACGCGTGTTACCGATATACTTTATTTAGACACGGTTCATGAATACGCGTACACCGCTCTGCTCGACAGTTTTACCGAGTGTACGACCGAATATGGCGAGAATGGATTGGAAGTGGATGAGTATTTAAAAGGTATAGACTCTTCGAAATATCTTGAACTTTGGTACAAAGGACTTAAGCGGTCAGTTGTCGGCACGATTTAGAAGATTACTTCAATTGTCGATATGCGTTGTGAAGAAGAGTTCATGGTTGAAAAGCTCGTATTGGAAAGAATAAACCTTCGTTTGGAAAGGAGTGTTTATAATCATGAATTTAATAATGATGTTTTGACAAACGATTCACTCTTTGTGCGTGCTTTTGAGTGTATTCTATCCATGTTTAAAGAGAGTGATAACCTATCAACCAATTGTAAAGTGGGTACAAAAATAATGTTAAACGATCTGAAAGCCCTTTATATTGAATAGAGTTATCCACATACTTTGAGTGGTGAAATAATATTAAATCGTATTTATTGTGTAGTACAAAACAACGAGGATGTAACTGTAGACTCGATCACATGCGAGTTTAGTATTTTATTTAAGCGAAGTAGGACATAAAGCGGGTATATTTTGATGTATATATATATATATATATATATATGTATATATATATATATATATATATATATATATATATATATATATATTTATTGAAATTTTGGTATTCCCACCAATCTTTTACCGTTATATGAGGCAACGTACTATCCGAATGTTTTGGCTCCTCTTGCGGGGTGAGAAAATGCTCCTTGCTCTCCCCTATGTTGTTTAATGTGTATATTGACGGATTAATTGCTTCACTTAATGAGGCAACAGTGGGATGTTGTATAGATAACACAAGGATAAATAACTTGGTTTATGTCGATGATATGGTGTTAATAAGTCCCTCTGTTAAAGGTCTGGATCGGCTACTAAAAGTCTGCGATGAGTATTCGCAGAAACATGATATCCTTTTTAATGTTACAAAAACTAAGGTTGTGCAATTTCATCCTAAAAGCTGTAAGCAGCCAGCTGATATTAGATTTTAAATGAAAGGTGAAGTCATTAAGGAAGTACAAGAGTTTAAGTACTTGGGTCAAACTATTACAATCTCCTTGAGTGATGATTCGGATATAAGAAAACAATCTCGAAGCCTTTGTGCTAAAGCGAATATGACTATAAGGAACTTTCGGTTCTGTACAAGTGCAGTTAAAGACACTCTCTTTCGTACTTTCTGCAGTAATATTTACGGACAGCAACTCTGGATGAATTATAAAAAAGGTTCTGGCAGAACCCTAAATTTGCTGTACAACAGGTCTTTTAGACTCTTACATAAATTACCCCCCGAGATGCTCTGCTTCGCAAATGTCTACTGCCCGCAATGTCCCGAGCTTCCCGGAGGTAACAAGACATGCTCAATACAGTCTGATGCAAACAATTAAAAAATCAACCAACCCGATTATCGAAGCTATCCATGAGTCCTGCCGCTTATCCTCTAAACTAAGGAAGTCTTAGTACGAAAACGTCTGTCTGGAGCTCCACTTAACTCCGACATTACTGTATTATTTCTAATCAACTGTATATATTTCTATCCTTAGTATATGAACTGTTATTGTGTTTATAATATTTGTCATATGGTCGATAGTCTGCCAATAAACCTTTTCATTTTCATTTTCATAAGTGTATATTTTTGGTTGCGCGTACATGTATTAAACGTGTATATAGATTTCTCCTTTACTATTATTATTTTTTTATTCTTATATATAAGTCCTAAGTCACTTTTTCACGTTCTTGAGTTTTTGTTGCTAATGCCATGTAAAAAAATTGCGCATCTTTTGGTACAAATTTCTTCCTTGTAGATGAACTATAAGGGTGATATAACTTAAGAAAATATGAATTTTTGCAAATAATTAATTTAATTTAGAACCCTTTTTTTCGTTTTTCTCAAAAACACAAAAAATGACAGGAAAATATGTTATGACTCTGACAATATATATTCCTCGGTTAAAGTGTGTATTTTTTGGTGTATATAGATTTCTTCTACTATTATTATTTTTGATTGTATATTTATCTCTTATATATTCCCCGAGCTGAATAAGTGTATGTTAAATAATTGCTTCCATGTTAAATAACTCATTTTGCGACTAAATAAAGAGAATGATGTAGTTGTGTTTTATTAGTCAAAGTATATTTAAACGATATTATTTGATTTAATTACACTGGTCGACAAAATCGAACTTTTTTCTCTCATCAAAGATGTATACACACTTTTCTAAACCAGTTTTGTACGCTGATTCCAAATCTGTTTTCGGTTTCCTCTAGCCCATCTAGTTATCGAAATATGACTGGTGTTAATTACAGCTCAATTTTTCGTAAAATTAGAACTTTATTCATAAAAAGAAATGTACACCAACCTAAAAACGTTGCAAGTACGTTTTTCTTTTATAAACCTTGTTCGGATCGTCGCGGTACAACATCCAGCAGTAGTCTGCTAGCATACTTTCGTTCAAGAAACCTTGGTAACGATTTTCCATTGACTGGATGTCTTGATGGAAGTGTTCCCCCTGTTCATCACTCACCGCGCCAAGGTTTTCGGGAAAGAAATCTCGATGCGAATGTAAAAAATGTATTTTCAAGGACATGCGACAGCCCATTTCTTGACATACATCGAGCAGTTTCTGAACTCCAACTTTGTATGCGGGAGACTTGTCGTTACCCAAGAAGTTTCCACAAATCCACTTCAAAGCCTGTGATGCTTTTAGTTGTAAGGGATTGAGGCTTCCTTCAAAGCCTTCATCCTGCTGCAGAACCTCCCTGATTTGGGGCCCCACAAAGATTCCCTCCTTCAATTTCACGGCAATGGTTTTTGCAAATTTCTGAAGGTATCGAAACCCTCTCGAATTCGCCTTACCCATCGCTTTCACAAAATTTTTCATTAAACTTAGCTTAATGTGGAGAGGTGGTAGGAAAATCTTCTTTTGATCAACTAAAGGAACACACTGGACACTGCCCGTTCCTGGCTCGCATGTACTTCTTTGATGCCAGTCACGTCTGATGTAATGATCCGCGGTAGCACGGCTGTTCCATAGGCATAGGAAACAACAGTATTTCGTGAACCTTCCTTGCATGCCCATTGACATACCAATGACTTTGAGATCACCACAGATATTCCATTGATGTGTGCTGTATTGGACTTCTTCGAGTGGTATATTCATGTTATCGTACGTCTCCTTTAGATGGACGGAGTGGGCGATCGGGATGGACGGCTTTAAGTTCCCGTTATGCAGGAGAACAGCTTTCAAGCTTCGCTGTGAGGAATCAATGAAGAGGCGCCACTCAGATGGTGTGTGTGTGTACCTGTGACAAGTTCTCGAAAAGTCCATTGATATCATTGTTTCGTTTTCGATAGTGACACACTCGGACGTTCTTCTCAAGTAAGTGTTTCTGCTTGAGTCTCGAGGAGAGAAGTTCTGATTTCTCTTTGGAGAGGACTAGGTCTCTAATGAGGTCATTCAACTCGTTTTGGGTAAGCCTCTCCGGCTCCGATTGCTCTTCGTCAGGTGTGTAGTTAATCAAGGTCGGTCGAAGGTTCCACATCACCAATCGCAACTTCGTTCGATTCCCTTTCGTCTTCTAAAGAATCGAGTCCATGCTGTGGAGATACCGGAATCGGCATTGTGTCATCGTGAGGAATCGGTCTGATGCGTCTGCGTTCGGATAAACGATGTTATACTTGTTCTTCACGGAAAATCCAGTTATATTTTAAGATTGCAAAAGTAACATTCGCCATGATAGTCTCTCGGCTTCCCTCATATCATGGGTACAACGAACGGCATCGACTTTTTCCTTTGGTTCAACCAGTCACGAAATCCATTCGAACAAGCGATACAGATAACATGTGGTGCCCACGCATTATCTTGGTAGCCTAGTTGAGAGCCGAACTATAACCAGTAATTTTTCCGAAAATCCATCGTGATTTTATGCCGTTGTGATTTAGTCGCAAACGAGCCACACACGTAACAGAATTTGTCGGGGTGATTTTTACACTTTCGAGGCATGATGATCGATGAGTGGGTTGATGTAAATCACTTACAAATATAAAATGTGTGGTGGGCTTCACAAAACAAAACACAACACAACTAGACATGTAGTTGTTACGCCAAAGAATAAAAGGGTGCACATGTGCAACGTTTGCAAATTTGTCGCCAGCAACTGCTCTCACCTAAAATACCACAAGACAACCTGCGGAAAGCTTAGGTTGAAAGGACAAAATGCCATGCATGAAGGTACAGAAAAGGTAAAGCAAAAACCTACACCTAAGCTGCAAAATACTCCGCTACATGAATAAAAGGCGCATATTATATATTGTGTATACTGTATAGTATTATATATTATATTATATATAGTATAATATATATATATATATATATATATATATATATATATATATATATGTATTATATTATATTTATTATATATATTATGATCGGTCTCATCTCGAAAACTAGACGTGCTCGAGGAAAACCGAAAACAGATTTGGAATCAGCGTCCCAACAGTTATATACACCACCCATAATTATATCTCATGGAAAATACTTGTTGGCCAATGTTATTCTTCGTCAAAATCAACGGCACTACAAAAGTTATTAATATATATATATATATATATATATTATATATATATATATATATATATATATATATATATATACATATATATATTAGTGGTGGACCGGATGTCAGTTTTTCAACATCTGCGGATGCGGATATTTAGTTAATCTATCAATATAATATAGAATTATGAATATATGACATAATTTTTCAAATTTCGTGATATTACTATTATGGCAAGCAATGCATAAGAATTAAAATTAATATTAATGTTTTCAGTATGATAAAAATAATAACTTTCTCAAGAGTTTCAGCCACAGAAATTCAATGAAACAAGTTTCATTAAATTTTCTGTGTTACCAGGTATTTATATTTTGAGGTTTATATATTTGTTTGTTCATTAATAACACTGGTATGCATCAATTTTGCTGTCAAGGGTTTTGTAAGTGATTCTTATAGAGTGTTTCCTGCTGATTTCGAATCTGCAATCTGTTTTTCTCAATCAGCTCAGGTTATCCGGCTATGGCCTCATAAGTAAAATAGAATTTTTCGTGATTTTGTCAAAGCGGAATTGGAACAGTAACATCTATCATCACTTGTTTCACTTGTATATCTTTTTTTACTTTTCAGGCATATAGATAAAATATTTCATAATGAATAGAGCGTGTAAAAATGATCCCAATAGATTCTGCTACATATGTGGGACGGTTACCATGCCAAATAACCAGTCCCAAATCACTAAATTTGTGAAGACAATGTATAGAGCATACTTTGGAATTAAGCTAGGGGACCAGGACAAAAATTTCGCCCCTCACATGTGCGCAAGACGTGCATTGAAAATTTGAGAAGATGGAGCAAAAGCAGAGCGAAATCTTTGCCTTTTGGAATTCCCATGATTTGGAGAGAAGGAAAGGATCACGTGACAGATTGCTATTTCTGCATGACAAACCTCCAAGGTGGGCTTATAAATTTATTTTTCTTAAATATTTTGAAATCCTCGTATGAAACTTGACATAATATTCACCATAATGTAATATTCACCATATATAGCATAATATTCACCATAATGGTAATCATACATTTACATATACATATTGTTATAGAAAATACATTTACACGTACATATTGTTATACAAGTTACATTTACATATAAAATGATTGTATATTTTCTTTCTTTTTCATTCATATTGTCCCCGAAGGGACAATATGAATGAAAAAGAAAGAAAATATACAGACTCCATCGACCTATTTCATATCTTACAGACCGCAGCCTTCCCTCACGAGCCGCCACTGTCTGAATGCTTCTTCTATTTCATATGCAAGTTTTATATCCATGTTTCTGTGTTTCTATTTTCAGGAGTTAACAAGAAGAATAAACACATTGTTGTATACCCTGACATTCCTTCTGCTATGAGACCTGTACCCCATGGTCCTGGAATTCCAATACCCGACCCACCTCAAACCCTGGACTTCGATGATTCTGATGATGAATCAATGACCAATGCCAATGACCAGTCCCAGTCGTATATACCTCAAAATACCGCTTCAAATGAGCCGAGGCCTCTCAACCAGGCCAAACTTAATGATCTTACCAGGGATTTAGGACTTTCCAAATTAGCTGCCGAGATCTTGGGCTCACGACTTCGAGAGGACAACTTGCTGGCTCCGGGAACAACATTCTCCTGGTATAGGAAACGAGAGGAAGAATTCCGCAAGTTTTTTGCAGTGCACGAAAATACCTCTTCCTTAGTGTACTGCTGCAATGTTGAGGGGCTAATCGAATCCTTGGGCCTGCCATATAACGCATCAGAATGGAGGCTATTTATAGACTCGTCTAAACGAAGTTTGAAAGCAGTACTTCTCAACATTGGGAATAGGGTTGCATCAGTCCCTGTAGCACATTCCGTACAACTTACTGAGAGCTACGATAACATGAAAATTTTACTGGATGCTCTCTATACGACCAACATAACTGGAGGATCTGTGGAGATTTGAAGGTAATACTATCATAAGTAAACTATTGCTATTGACTATGTTATTTTTCCAAAGGTTATTTGAGATCGTATAAGAACACTTAACTTCCCCACAGAAGTGATACACTCCAATGCATAGATTTTTTTATCTGATAGAACAAATTCTCTAAATTCTTTAAATATTTTCATTTTTTTCAGATTGTGGCATTTGTATTGGGAATGCAAGGGGGATACACGAAATACCCATGTTTCCTCTGCAAATGGGATAGCCGAGCGGATGAGAAGCTTTATGCACAGCGTGAATGGGCATCCAGAGAGAATTTTGAACCTGGGTCGCATAATGTCGTTTCAGTGCCCCTTGTACCACCAACAAAAATTTTGCTCCCACCACTTCATATTAAGCTGGGCTTGATGAAAATTTCATCAAATCAATGAATAAGGAGGGTTCAGCATTCCGATATCTCGAGAGTAAATTTCCTCATATATCTGATGCTAAACTAAATGCTGGAGTTTTTGATGGTCCTCAAATTCGAACTTTGATCAAGGATACTCAGTTCGAAAACGCAATGACTCCAACTGAGAAGAATGCCTGGCAGGCATTCAAATCAGTTGTCACTGATTTTCTTGGCAAGCGTAGAAGTCCAGAATACGAGTCCTTTGTCGAAAACTTGATGGAAGCTTTCAACGCTCATGGGTCGCGCATGTCCATAAAAATGCACTTTTTGTGGTCCCACTTGGACTATTTTCCTGAAAATTGCGGGGATTATAGTGAGGAACAGGGTGAACGATTTCACCAAGATATCAAAATAATGGAAGAGAGGTACCAGGGAAACTGGGATATCAATATGCTGGCGGACTGTTGCTAGTGTTTGAAGCGAGACGTGCCCGAAGGGAAACACAGACGCGGAAAGCCAAAAAAACTTCATTCCTTCCTCAATAAACTTTTTTCCATATTCATTGTATGAATAAAAGTATTTATTCACACAATGTTTTCATTTTTCACGAGTGTTCTTATAATATTACTCGTATCTACCGTGTTTAAGCTAAAAAATCAATAAATTTGGGGATAAAATTGGACTTATAATAAATGGCCAATAGAGAAAAAACCTGACCTGATTGAGGAAAACCATGTCATTTTCGAATTCAGCATGGTCGAATTATATAATATGAGTTGAAAAAAACCCTCACAGCAGACAAAAAAATTTCATATGCATACCAGTGTAATTAATACCTTACATGAAATGTGCATGACTGGGCCTTATAAGCTACTTTATAAGCTAATTTAATTGTAAATTGCATAATTTATTAGAGGTAATATCCGCATAACATCCGCAGTCAGAAGTGCGGATGTTAAAAATGATGCGGTTATCAGCGGATGTGGATATCCGGTCCACCACTAATATATATATATATATATATATATTGTCTTCTAAGCCGACTGGGGCTGTCAAGAACTTCATTATATGTTCAACCGAGAAGATCTCCACTCCATTAATATATATATATATATATATATATATATATATAGCTCCTCAGTGGTGTAGTGGTTAGCGTCGCTGACTACGAATCCATCGGCCCCGTGTTCAAGACCTGGTGATGGCAGCCGGCGCGCAGCAAAACCAAGCTGTTCATCCTTCCACACAATAAAAAAAAGAAAGTGGTTGGTAGATAAATGGGTACCGTAGGTGGCCTAGTGGTTAAGACACTGTGCTGCTGGTGGTGTGGGGTTCGGATTCCACGTTAAACTGTAGGTCTAAGTGAAAAGCTTGAACTTCGTCAGAATGAACAATTTTGGCGGAAGCTAATCAAAGGTTAACCAAAGGTTATAAATATATGTCAACCCCCCTCCCCCTTGCAACATCGATCAACATTGCATTGCAATTTCACTCTCCCATTTTGTAGTCATACAATGTATATATATATATATATATATAAATATATACACGTTTTATTATATATATATATATATATATATATATATATATATACACGTTTTAGATACATACTGTATATATTAGGGTTGTTCTTATTTTACGACTTTTTAATTGTTATGACTGCGCCCGCGGATATTGTACGAATAGCCATAAAATCAAATCATGTGAAGTTTGAGAGCAATCGGATAATTTTTAAAACCTCCCCCTGGCATTTTTGTATTCTCCCCCCTGTGAACTCAGTGAACTTTTGGGTTGCTTCTTCGATTGCTCCGCCTCCTAATGCGTTCGGTTTTAGTAAATAATATTACGCAGTAACTTAGTTATTGCCATCCTAGCGTCGGAGTCGGTTGTGCAGGTACTTTAGTTTCGTCTTACCTTATAGGCCTAGAAGCCAAGCCTCCAATGTATTGATTTCTCAAATAAATTGTGGAAAAGTAAACTTGTAGATGACAATGTTAGCTTGCTAGCGAGGGAATCATATTTGAATTTTATATCATTTCATTTTGATTCATTATTTAAATCTATATCATTAATTTATATTAATCGTTATATTTCATGTTATAAGATGTCTATTTTTCTAATAAGTTTTAACATTTTTCCCTTCACAGACTTGAAATCATGTCGTCGACTGCAACTGTTAAGCGTACGACGCGTAAGTCAACCAAGGTGTTTCTGGTAGGCCACACATCTGAGCCCGACCTCCGTTCATCATCGTTGCGCTCAGAAGCTCATCAAGTTGCACGAAGAGTGGAAGAACCTGATGCGCAAGAAGACGCAGGCGACCACGCCGTTCCTCGTGGACAAGCGAAACGCCTGGACGCGTGGTCTCAACAATCTATTCGACATCGCCCTCGGGAACGCGCTGAAGATGCTCGTCATTCAGGAGGACAAGGCGTTTCTCCTCGCTCAACGCGAGTACGGTCGGCGTGGGGCGATGCTCGGCGTCGACCGCCTCCTCGCCGAGCGTGAGGCGAGACAGGCGCATCGCATCGCAGAGGATCGCGCGCGCCAGGAGAAAAAAGCAGAACGGAAGCGCGCTGAGGTGGAAGTGACCAAACTCAAACTGGACTCCAGCTCCAGCGAGGGCAGCCCACGGCGCACTCGACAAAGCAACGACGCCCACGCCCAGCTGTCGACATCCAGCGCCGCCAGCCCGCCGCCGCCGAAACGCCGCGGACGACAGCAGGTCATCACACCGAAGGTGGCCGCCGCGCTCGACCGCGCGCACATCACAGACAACAAAGCGGTCCACGTCGTGGCGGAGATTGTTGAGAGTCTTGGGCACAATGTTGCGGAACTCACCATCAACCGTCGTCGTTCTACCACTCGCGCATCAAGCACAGCAAGGAAGCCGCCGCCATCATCAAGCGGCCATTTGCGCCCGACACCCCGCTCATCGTACACTGGGACGGGAAGCTGGTGGCCAACGTAACGGGAGGCGCGGACAACGTCGAACGGCTGCCCGTCCTTGTCTCTGGCGAAGGAGTCACCAAGCTCCTCGCTGTCCCAAAGCTCGCCACCGGCACTGGTCAAGGAATGGCGGACGCTGTCGTCAAGGCGCTGAAGGAATGGGGCATCGCAAACCGCCTCGCCGGCCTGAGTTTCGATACGACGGCGTCTAACACCGGCGCGCGCGCGGGCGCCTGCGTGCTCATCGAACAGAAGCTGGGCAAGGATCTGCTCAACCTTGCCTGCCGCCACCACATGCTCCAACTCGTCGCCGCCAAGGCGTTCGGCGAGTGTTTCCGCGCCTCCTCCGGTCCCAACGTCCAGCTGTTCAAGCTATTCAAGGAACGGTGGGATTCCATCAACACCGAGGGCCACCTGGTCATCGACGACGAGGGGGCCACGGCGACTCTCATGGACGCGCGAGACGACCTCATCGCCCGCTACCATTTCCACCTCTCCCAACAGCAGCTGCGCGATGACTACCGCGAGCTCTTGGGGTTACCCATTATCGTCCTCGGCGGCGTGCCCAGGCGCTCTCCACCGCGCGCGCTGGATGGCGAAGGCCATTTATTGCCTCAAGATGTTCCTGTTCTACGAACAGTTGGTCCTCACCGCGCGGGAGCGGACCGGTCTCACGCGATTCATTAACTTCGCCCTTGCTCTCCACGTCCCGGCCTGGTTCGCTTCATCGAACCCCGCCGCCGCCCCGGCGAACGACCTTGCCCTCCTCCAGGACCTCGTCGGCTACGAGGACAAGACGCTCAACAAGGTTCTGGCCGACGGCTTCGCGCGCCGGCACCTGTGGTATCTGAGCGAGCCACTCGTGTCGCTCGTCTTCTTCGACGACAACACATCTGCAGAGACAAAGAGGATGATGGTGAAGGCGCTCGAGGAGCAGGAGGGCTAGGACATCCCCCCGAAGCGCGTCGTCGTCGAGCCGAAGCCGGCTGTGGTGAACGGCAAGACCCTCGCGGATTTCTTTACCCAGTCATCGAGGCTCGTGTTCCACCTGCTAGGTATCGACGGCGCCTTCCTGTCCTCCGATCCAGCGGAGTGCCCCACTGACCCAAGGTATGCCGCCCCTGCGCGGAGGGTGGCGAGTCTTCGCGTCACTAACGACTTCGCCGAGCGGGGCGTCGCTATGATGCAGGACTACAACCTGCCACTGACAAAGGACGAGGACCAGCGTTAGTTCCTCCTCCAGGTCGTCGAGGCGCACCGCCAGCGCTACCCTGACACCCGCAAGTCCACCGTGACTTCTGCAAACTAGGCAACAATGAATGGGAGATGGGCGCCCATGAGACCGCCCCGCCATTGAGGGGCTAATACTCGAGTAGAGGGGAACCTAGTATACAATTCAACTACAAAGTACTGACATGCCGAAGATATCAGTTCCATCCAACGGCATACCGCAACGACAATTTTCAAAAAACGTACAACACTATCCTATAATTCACCCGGGGGAGAATACAAAAGTACCCGGGGGAAGTAGTAAAAATTATGCGATCGCTCTCAAACTTTACAGGATTAGTTTTTATAGATATTCGTACAATATCCGCGTGGGCATTCATAAAAATCGCAAAATTTTAAATTTACTCTAAGCCCAAATAAGAACCCTAATATATATATATATATATATATATATATATATATATATATATATATATATATATACAGTAAATGTTACAGTCAATGTGTGAAACCAGTTATTTCAGGCATTTCGCATAGTTCGATTTAGCGATTAATGACTTTGTGAAGGTTAGGTTAGGTTAGGTTAGTAATGCGTATTGCCTATGTTTAAGGGTAACAAGTATAACGCGAAATCTTGAAATTTTTAGGCATTACGTGAAATGACTGGTTTCACACATTGTAACAGATACAGTATATAGACACCATGAGATATCGGGGTTTTACCCCTCAGTCCCTGAGCTTCAGCCCAACCGACCCTGCAGTAGCTGGGTAAGTTGGGCTTTCTACAGTTACTGCTTTCAAATTTCCTTTTTAAATAATATAATTCCGATAATGGAATTCTTAGAAGTCAATATGGGAATCCGTCAGATCTTAAATGTGAGAAATTTACTGAACCGCAACTTTCACACTTTTAAACTTATTCTAACAAACATAAATCTAACGTAACTTCACCTTAACCTAACTTAACCTAACCTAACTGTAATGTTTAGATACGGTTAATAACCTAATACCCTCGCAGTTTAATAAATATGCCTGACATTTCGAGTATATATTGTAGCATTAAACTTATTTCACTGCCATTAAATGTGTGTTGAATGCAGGTTTCACTCTTTCCGCGTATTTGTAATAGATAGCCATTAAGCAGAGTTATCTAACGATAGGTTAACGATTTCTGCGATCATTTGGAAGAAAATAAGCGTATTTAAATGAGTACAATCTGCTGTTGAACGAGAAATTATTTCGAACATTATTATATCGAGTAGAATAATTGCATTTTAATGGTAATAATATGAAATATCAATAAAGATGCAAATATATATATATATGATGAATAAAACCACGAAGGAAAGGAAACACAAAACGGTGCCCAAGCGCTTTCGTCTAATGACATCCTCAGGAACACTGAAATACATAAAAGGTTCCGGCCTATATATAGGTTACAGAAATATAAATAAATAACATACATACACACAAACACATATACATATATATATATATATATATACATACATATCTACACACATACACATATATATACATATATATGCGATAAACGGAGAAGTAAAAATAAAACTTAAAAATTAAGGATTAGAGGATTAACAAAGAGGCAAATCGATTTTTAGCACAAGATCAAATGAGTTATAAAAATAATAAAAATTTATACTGGAGATACGCCCGGGTTTAACACTTGCCTTCTTAGAGTCAAGTTTCGATATATATAAAATAAATTGAAGATTAAAAGTAAATAAAGTAGCTTACAAGTTTACCAAAGATTGAGTGTCCTACCCTTTTTATCTAGGTTTGTTTTAAAGGAATTCAAAACAACAGGATCGAGTTGAAAAAGACCTTTGCTTATGTTGAAGTTATTTGAAAGTTGAATAATGGCAGACTCAAGAATATTTCTATTGACAATATTGCTCGAATGAAATAAAACTGAAGCATTATTCCAATCAATACAGTGGGATAACTCTGACAAATGGACAAAAAGAGCACTGGACAACTGTCCTGTTCTGACGGAATATTGATGCTGTTTTATACGTGTGTGCAAATCCTTTCCCGTCTGACCTATGTAAAAGGAATCACATTGTTTACACCCAATTTTATAGATAATGCCTGAATTATTGGTAGGGCTATTTTTTACTATGATATTTTTCACAATATTGTTATATGAAAATACTACATTAATATCCAAAAGTTTAAGTACATTAGCAATGCCTAAAAAGCCCGTGAAAAATGGAAGTACTAAAATATTTTTTGACAAAGTACGAGTGTTATTATTGACACGATAGAAAGTTCGTTTTGCCTTGTTGAGACAAGATTCCATAAACGCAGATGGGTAACACAGATCACTTCCAATACCGTTGATTTTTTCCAATTCGGCATCGATGTATTCCGGACTGGCGATCCTAAGGGCGCGGAGAAACATTGATGAAAAGATGGCCTTCTTAGTGGGGGTGTCATGTCCCGAGTAAAAGTGTACGTAGGACAAGTTGTTTGTTGTTTTCCGATAGATACTAAACTTAAAACCTGGGCTTTCCCTATGTACACGCACATCCAAAAATGGGATTGACTTGTCTTGTTCCACTTCTAAAGTAAACTTAATGGAGGGGACTTGATCATTTAACTGAAGGAGGAAGTTATTCAACTTTCAAATAACTTCAACATAAGCAAAGGTCTTTTTCAACTCGATCCTGTTGTTTTGAATTCCTTTAAAACAAACCTAGATAAAAAGGGTAGGACACTCAATCTTTGGTAAACTTGTAAGCTACTTTATTTACTTTTAATCTTCAATTTATTTTTATATATATCGAAACTTGACTCTAAGAAGGCAAGTGTTAAACCCGGGCGTATCTCCAGTATAAATTTGTATTATTTTTATAACTCATTTGATCTTGTGCTAAAAATCGATTTGCCTCTTTGTTAATCCTCTAATCCTTAATTTTTAAGTTTTATTTTTACTTCTCCGTTTATCGCATATATATGTATATATATGTGTATGTGTGTAGATATGTATGTATATATATATATATATATATATGTATATGTGTTTGTGTGTATGTATGTTATTTATTTATATTTCTGTAACCTATATATAGGCCGGAACCTTTTATGTATTTCAGTGTTCCTGAGGATGTCATTAGACGAAAGCGCTTGAGCACCGTTTTGTGTTTCCTTTCCTTCGTGGTTTTATTCATCATAAATATTTTTCACGTGTTACTTTCGTGAAATAATTTTCATATATTATATATATATATATATATATATATATTATATATATATATATATATATATATATATATATATATATATATATATATAGAAAGTTGACAAAAGTAAATAGACACCACGATGATTGTCTTCAAGGAAAATGTCAAAGCTCATCAATGGTATGCTAAAACGTTGCGGTTGTTTGAGAACGGCCATGAAGCGAAAAAATATCTAACATCGGTGTGTGGTCACTTCGGTGCATTCACAACGCGTTGTGGCTATTTTTTTCACTCACTGAGCGATTTCGATGTTTGGGCGTAAAATATATATATATATATATATATATATATATATACACAGAGAGAGAGAGAGAGAGAGAGCTTGGAAACTGCAAGTAACCACAATCCTAGTCTTCATACCTTGTACACGAGAAAGTAGAGCCATCTTTACCCTCACTTCTCTCCCGGTGGGCGCTTGCTTTTGAAGGAATCGCTCCTGACAAAGAAACAGTCTTGGATAGCATCATGTTTTGCCAGAAGCCACATGCCTTCAAACATTTTTCCTTTGGGAAGAGGAATTACGGTTTACAAGGTACAAAAACAGTCTCCCAATCACGCATACTTACATATACTCAGAGAATGCACCCATTGAACTGAATGAAAAGTGGAAACTATCACGAAACCTTTTATATTTATTTCATTTTAAAACTTAGTGCAGAGTTTTAAAAAAATTCACTGCAGAGGTCAGAAAAAAGTTCGCTTACAAACATACATTTTTAAAAGGAATAAAAAATTACTAATTGTAATGTTCTGTTCTTTTTTTAATATTTTATCCTTTTCGTGGCAGGAATAAAATTTAAAAAGTAAAACCCAATCATTAATTATATTTATTGGTTAGCATGTTTTTATGTTTTTGAGAAATTTTAATTTTCTAGACGAACATTTTTGCTTAATATGCAGCAGAATACATGATCCAAGATAATAGTTAAATCTATACTTTTCTATTGTAATTTAGTGTGTTTTGTTCAAATTTGACCTTCATTTCTTGCGCAAACTTAATTTAGGTTAGATTAGGTTTTGTTAATTTTGGCAATTTTGCGCAAGAAATGAAGGTCAGATTTGAACAAAACACACTAAATTACACCAGAAAATTATAGATTTCACTAAATTCTTAGGTCATGTATTTTACTGCGTAATTACTCTTTTTCCGAACCCGTACATAATACTGTACAGTTAAATACCATGGGCGTAGCCAGACATTCAAAAACTATACGTGAAAATCGAAAATACATCAAACGTCACAAGAAATTTTATTTATTTATAAGCAAATAAATAAATAATAAAGTAAATAGATAAATAAATAAATACACAAATGAATAAAACATAGAATACTAGACTTAATTTGAAAATTTAACAATAATTCTGAAGTAATTATTAAATGATATAATTAGTATCAATATGCAATAATTGATACTAATGATTAGTATTTTATATAAATGAAAAGATGTTATCCGGCACGTGCGTATAATGCGTACGCCTAGTTACGCCACTGAATGCTATTTACGTTTAGTCTTTCCAGAAGTAACTCCTAAGTATTTGACGTGATCAGAATCTTCATCTATGGTTTTATGATACAAATATTCTTTGTAAAATATCTGTGATAATTGTATCTGATTTTCTGTGCTGATTCGTAGAAACTGAGTAGTGCTCAGTGACTATTGAAACCAAACTTGCTTATGATGTTCCCATTATTTTTATTCATTTAAAAACTTTTTAAAGTACAAAGAGAAAAATCTGTTATTATAAACAAAGATCACGTTTAATTGACCACTTTTTGTTGGAATAAACAAAGTAATAGTTAAAATAAAAAATATGCTTTATTTAGAGCTACCATATGTACAGTATATATATGATTGGCTTTACTTTGTTATTAAAATGAAAAATCAAATCTTAAAAACCAAAAACTACGATTAGTTACCCACCTTTTGTTGATTTAATTAATTACCACAGCAATTATTTGGCTTTGTTTTGTTATTGTAGAATTTTATTGTGAATGCTCTATGAACACTAAAGAATTACAATATATTTCCGAACGATAACCCATACAGCCATATAGGTATGCGTGCACCCATCTATGAACGTTTAATATTAGTTGTTTTAGTTTCATAAAAGTGTATTTCTTTATTTTCCTCTAAATATAAACATTTTAAATGCAAATATAAGTTATTCACCTTAAAAAATCATTTAATAAAATTTCAATGCACAGCAAAACCCAATTAATTCAATATGTTAAACGAACACGTAACTCGAGATGGTGAAAAGGTGAAAATGTTTCCATATTTGTTTATATATATATATATATATATATATATATATAATAATTATTATTATTATATATATATAGGTGCTGTTTAAGTGTGCGGTCTACCTAGCTTTTAGTTAGCCTTATAAGGCTAACTAATGAAACTATTACGACTTAACCTAACCAATCGTCAAGGGCGTACAGTTGACCTAACGATCGGTTAGGTTAAGTCGTGATATTTTCGTTAGTTAGCCTTATAAGGCTAACTAAAAGCTAGGTAGACCGCACACTTAACCAGCACCTATATATTATATAATATATAATATATATATATATATATATATATATATATATATATATACACGTCATCCTCCAAAAATTTCCATATTTTTATTTGTCCGTTAAATTTTAATGGATGATTATTTTATTATTGGCTTGAACTTCATAAACAATTCTATTCGGTGTTCGGCACATTTCACTTTTTAATTTGAGATTCTTAAGAAATTTACATCTCGTGCTATCGATTACCTCTATACTTCATCTTATTCTCATTGTCATCAGCGGACCCAAAGTGAGAGTTCCCAAAGTAAGAATTCCAGATTTGGGAAAAGCGTCCCCTGACTTCGGGGAAAGTATATGGGAAAGTTGTACTGCATCTCAAAGGTACCATCCCACTCTATATTCTTATTCTGTCCAACAGGATTTTTCACTTTGGAAATAGTTCATGTTAAGTTAGATTAATTTTAGTGTGGAAGATTAAATTATAGATTAAATTTGTAATCATCGGTTAAAGAATTCTCATTTTTAGACCGCGAACGATAACGGTAATGGCGTAATGAAGTGGAAAGAAATCATTTGCGGATCTGAGGGATTCTGTCTTTGAGGAAGTAAAAGCGGAAAATTCTACGATGAGAATAAGGATGAAATGATTTTAGAAAAACCTTATTTGAGATACCCAATTTTTGGAATTTTCTTTCTTGGATGAAGAATGAAATGAAAATAAATGATGGGGTTGTCCAACTATTCCTATGAGGTTTATATGTTTTAAGTTTGGATATACACATAACCTTATTTGTAAGATACATAGGACGAGATTTGTGTTAGTGAGAGTATGAAACTCGATTTCTTTAGGCTATCATATATATATATATATATATATATATGTTAACCCCTCCGTCTATGGCCTTGGTTGGTTCGAAGTGGACGGAGGTTCTGATTAGGTGGCAGCAACGGATTTGTTACTCGCAGTAGTTTCTTCTATACTACTCTCCGAGTTCTTATAGTGGATCGGAGGATTCTGTAGAGCTTTCTGAAGGTTCCCCGATTCTTCTTGTAACGTATCGGGAGATTTAATGACTAAGTTCTCTGAAGAGAGCAAGGCTCGAAGGAGAGGATAAAGACAGACTTTTCTTACTGTAATTTACTGCTAAAATGTACAGGTAGTGTTCAGCCTCTAAGTCTAATTCTGAATAATAATTTGAAAATTTACATGGGTTTATATACCCAGATTTTGTGGACATCATTATTATTTAATGTTGACTTTGTTAATTTTAATTCTCTATAGGCTGCATTAATTTTGCACAATAGTTGAAGATAAAGTAAAAAATTTTTAGCTGGGGCAACGTTTAAACAGATAATCAAGATATTTGAGGATGAAGCCATATTTTTATCTTAAACCGCATAATTTCAGATCTGATGTTATCATGATCTGCCGAGTTAACTAAAAATGGAAATTGAACATGCATCTTTACACTAAAATATGCATATAAGTAAAAATTAAAGGTTTAAGATTTACAATTAAACGTTTAGGCAAGACATGACCTCATCTTTTATAACGAAGAGAGAATGTATATATAAAATGAACATTGCAAAATTTAATCGGGATTCATTATTAAGCTAAATAAAAAAATGATTAGGTAATTTAAAAAGAAATAAGTCACCAATTATTTAGCAAAAATAGAAAGCAAAAATCAAAATTTTATCCAAACTCGCGCTAGGCGATTTTGGTCCTTATGTAAAAATGAATATTTGAATATAAAGATTATATAAATACTAGTACTGTATGAATATAATGAATATAAGGATTATAATGAATATAAGGATTTATATAAAGATTATATAAATACACGGATTAGGTAAACATAAGCATTACAAGAATATAAATATATAAGAATATATAGGATTATATAAATATACGAAGTATATAAATGGACATAAGAATTATATAAATGAATATGAGAATATATAAACATAGGAATTATTCATTGTATATATATATATATTATATATATACTATACTTATATATATATACTATATAATTATATATATATAATATATATATATATATATATATATATATATATATATATATATATATATATATTATATTAGGGTGGAGTAAAAAAGCTCTTCTTTTTTTTTGGCTTCGGCGATAAATGTGAAAATTGTGACTAGGTAAAAGAATAATACTTTCAAATTTTTAGCCTGACATTTATTCATCTTCAGGTCCCGCAGTGAACTTGAAGTCTCACTCAAAACTAGTATAAGAGAGAAAATTCTCACTTATTGTGGTTTCTGTTTTTCACGTTTATATAAATAATTTTATTTATTATAGAGTATGTAAATACGAAATATACTCTAAAAATACAGTTTTTCGCTGATTGCAACAATTTTCTATTGCAATCACCCAGAACTCACCACGAGGAGGTAGCTGCATATCGAGTTCCACCCTTTCGCACTCATCCACACAACCATGTAGGAAATATATCTGATATATAAGAGAATATATATTACATATTCTCTTCTAAATATATCTTGTCAGATCCACTTGTTTATTTGTTTAATTTGTATTGTGACTTAGTTTCAAATTTTGGCATAAGTTTTCTAGACTGAATTGTTGATCTAATAAATCCGTCACGATTTATTTCACCACAAACAGCTGCCGATGCCTCTGTTACCAGTTTCACCCCTCGTTCAACTGATTGTGTGTGGCAGGGATATTTTGTTATCTCAATATTTAATTCTCCTCCAGAGATCAAAGTCCGAAGATAGTCGTTGGACAGGTGCTTAGTTAGTGGAGGCTCAAACCTTTCCGTGGAGCTCCAGTCCATCATGCCAGTGTAGTCAGTTGCTTCATAGTGCAACTTTGGTACCTTAAAGTGTCGAATACCGGCAGCTGCATCAGAAGTTTCCATGGCTTTCATTATTCTTCTAATTGCTAGCTCGTGAATATGCTTTCGGTTGTCGGTAATCATGCTCAGAATCAAATTCTCAGGGTGTGCAAAGTGAGCATTCCTTTGGATGACAGGTTGAACAATTGTTTTCAAATCATTCGGCAAATTACGACACTTTTCAATCACAGAAAATAGATGTTTTGCTCCAAACGTACAATCTGAAATGATCTTCATAGAGAACGAACACGAAGCATATACTTTTGCAACGAAGGTAGACAATATGATGAGCTTTTTAGATGGTACTGCGGAAGAGACGTACAGACGAAGGACTCGGTTTGCTGTGGTTCGCCATCTAGAATGAGAAATTGGACCTGGGTTACGGTTAGCTAGACTAGATGTGACCTTCCCGCATGAAACAGCGCTGCAAATATCTTTCAGATACTTTTGATCACTACTCAGGTCAACAACGTCGTCCAATTGTTCAGGTAAGATGATATTGATTGACTTAAATTTGACAGGAGGCATGGTTTCACAATTAACTAGCTGTTTACCAGTTGCACCTGTGAAAGATGTAGGACCTCGAGTACTGCCATCCAGATGATGCATCAGATGTCTCAATGGTAGTTCATTCGTATGTAGTAAGCACACCATTCTCCGCAAGGGTTTTTCTAAATGTTCCTCAAGTTTCCGTATCACACTTCCTTTCTCGCCAGTGTTGATGATTGTTCCATCGCAACCCACAACGATAAGAGCACTGATATCAAAATCATTTCTTTGCTGAGAATTCATGATCGCCTCAGCCGTATCCTTGGCTGATCCTGATGAAGGAGTCACGTGGCCTATGTACTTGGAGCCAAGCTCTTATATTAGAGTTATGTGTTCTTCAGAAATAGTTTGACGGACAAATTTGTGAGCTTTCTTCACTTGTGCTATGGTTTGGTCCTTCCGACCATCGAAATAAATACCACTGAATAATTTTTCATGTAAGTATAACAGTGACTAGATTCTTGCAGGTTTCTCCTGTGCTTATTTCATTCACGTCAAATTTTACTTCGATCGATGACATGGGATTGTTCAGTATCTTTGATAATCCCAAAGTCTTCTAATAATGCTGATGTTAATGCTTTTGTTGTTCTATCAGATATTCTATTCCTATCACACTCTCGAGCAACAGTTGGGATGGGTGTTCGCATTTGTTTTGCTTTTTTTCACTGTGAGTTTTTACAGTTGATTTTTTTTTCTTGAAGAATTGTTCAGAGTCACTTGATTCACTTGTGTTATCATCACAATCAGAACTGCTTTCAATCACTTCAAATGATGATTGAATACTGAGATTTTTCCTGTGACTTCGTCCTTCTGTTCATTTCTGCAACAAGCCTTCTTTCTTTTTCTTTCAATTTCTTTGTTTTCACTCGGAAATCTTTAACCTTATCAATTACACTTTTGTGAGCAATGGTGGGAATAGAAGCTTTTTGCCAGAGTGTTTCAGCGGCAACTGCTACAGGCTCACAAATGTCTCTCAAAGATGGTTCCTTCCCACCTTCAGATGTCATTTCAGGTCGAAGCCACGTGTAGTATCGCATTACATCTCCTAGTGTTGGCGAAGTATTGCTTTTAAATTCACTGAT